>CM056197.1:1908350-2445850 GCA_029692085.1 Gymnothorax javanicus
CAGACTGAAATACAGACCTCAGGCCCGCACGTCTGCAGGAGCGCGGACTGAAGCACAAACCTCAGGTCCACACGCCTGCAGGAGTGCGGACTGAAGCACTGACCTCAGGCCCGCATGTCTGCAGGAGTGCGGACTGAAGCACAGACCTCAGGTCCACACGCCGGCAGGAGTGCGGACTGAAGCACTGACCTCATGCCCGCTCGTCTGCAGGAATGCGAACTGAAGCACAGACCTCAGGCCCACACGCCTGCAGGAGTGCGGACTGAACCACAGACCTCAGGTCCGCAGGTCTGCAGGAGTGCGTGACTGAAGCACTGGCGCCAGGTCCACACGTTTGCAGGAGAGCGGACTGAACCACAGACCTTAGGTCCACACGCCTGCAGGAGTGCGGACTGAAGCACTGACCTCAGGTCCGCAGGTCTGCAGGAGTGCGGACTGAAGAATAGACCTCAGGTCTACACGTCTGCTGGAGTGTGGACTGAACCACAGACCTCAGGCCCACACGCCTGCAGGAGTTCGAACTGAAGCACAGACCTCAGGTCCGCCGCGTCTCTGGTAGTGCAGACTGAAGCACTGACCTTAGGCCCGCAGACGTCTGCAGGAGTGCGGACTGAAGCACAGACCCCAGGCCCACACGTCTGCGGTCGTGCAGACGCCAAGCACAAAACCTCAGGTGCACACATCTGCAGGAGTGTGGACTGAAGCACAGACCTCAGGTCCGTACGTCTGCAGGAGTGCGGTCTGAAACACAGACCACAGGTCCGCACGTCTGCAGGAGTGTTGACTGAAGCTAAGACCTCAGGTCCTCACGTGAGCAGGAGTGCGGTCTGAAACACAGACCTCAGGCCCCCACGTCTGCAGGAGTGCAGACTGAAGCACAGACCTCAGGTCCACACACGCGGCAGGAGTGCGGACTGAAGCACTGACCTCAGGCCCGCCAGCTGCAGGAATGCGGACCAAAGCAGAGACCTCAGGCCCACACGTCTGCAGGTAAGCGAACTGAACCACAGACCTCAGGTCCACACGTCTGCAGGAGTGCGGTCTGAAGCTCAGACCTCAGGTCCACACGTCTACAGGACTGCAGACTGAAGCACTGCCCTCAGGCCCACAGGTCTGCAGGAGTACAGACTGAAGCACAGACCTCCTCAGGTCCACACGTCAGCAGGTGTGCGAACTGAAGCACAGACCTCAGGTCCACACGCCTGCAGGAGTGCGGACTGAAGCACAGACCTCAGGTCCGCTCTTCTGCAGGAGTGCGGTCTGAAGCACAGACCTCAGGTCCGCCACGCCTGCAGGACTGCAGACTGAAGCACTGACCTCAGGCCCACAGGTCTGCAGGAGTGCAGACTGAAGCACAGACCTCTGGTCCACACGTCAGCAGGAGTGCTGACTGAAGCACAGACCTCAGGTCCAAGACGTCTGCAGGAGTGCGGTCTGAAGCACAGACCTCAGGTCCGCACGCCTGCAGGACTGCAGACTAAAGCATTGACCTCAGGCCCACAGGTCTGCAGGAGTGCAGACTGAAACACAGACCTCAGGTCCCAAGACATCTGCAGGAGTGCGGACTGAAGCACAGACCTCAGGTCCACATGTCTGCAGGAGTGCGGACTGAAGCACAGACCTCAGGTCCCCATGTCTGCAGGAGTGTGGACTAAAGCACAGACCTCAGGTCCACACGCCTGCAGGAGTGTGGTCTGAAACACAGACCTCAGTGCCCCACATCTGCAGGAGTGCGGACTGAAGCACAGACCTCAGGTCCACACGCTGCAGGAGTGCGGACTGAAGCACAGACCTCAGGTCCACACATCTGCAGGATTGCGGACTGAAGCACCGACCTCAGGCCCACACGTCTACAGGAGTGCGGACTGAAGCACAGACCTCAGGTCAACACGTCTGCAGGAGTGCGGACTGAAGCACAGACGCCAGGTCAACACGCCTGCAGGAGTGCGGCTGAAACACAGACCTCAGCCCCACACGCCTGCAGGAGTGCATACTGAAGCACTGACCTCAGGTCCACACGCCTGCAGGAGAGCGGACTGAACCACAGATCTCAGGTCCACACGCCTGCAAGAGTGCTGACTGAAGCACTGACCTCAGGTCCTCAGATCTGCAGGAGTGCGGACTGAAGCACAGACCTCAGGCCCACATGTCTGCAGGAGTGCGGACTGTAGCAAAGACCTCAGGCCCACACGTCTGCAGGAGTGCAGACTGAAGCACAAACCTCAGGTCCACACGTGTGCAGGAGTGCGGACTGAAGCACTGACCTCAGGCCCGCACGTCTGCAGGAGTGCGGACTGAAGCACAGACCACAGGTCCACACGTCGGCAGGAGTGCGGACTGAAGCACTGACCTCATGCCCGCACGTCTGCAGGAATGTGGACTAAAGCACAGACCTCAGGCCCACACGTCTGCAGGAAAGCGGACTGAACCACAGAACTCAGGTCCACACTTTTGCAGGAGTGCGAACTGAAGCACTGACCTCAGGTCCGCAGGTCTGCAGCAGTGCGGACTGAAGCACAGACCTCAGGTCCGCACGTCTGCAGCAGTGCAGTCTGAAGCATAGACCTCAGGTCCACACGTCTGAAGGACTGCAGACTGAAGCACAGACCTCAGGTCCGCACGTCTGCAGGACTGCAGACTGAAGCATTGACCTCAGGCCTACAGGTCTGCAGGAGAGCAGACTGAAGCACAGACCTCAGGTCCGCACATCTGCAGGAGTGTGGACTGAAGCACAGACCTCAGGTCCGCATGTCTGCAGGAGTGCGGTCTGAAACACAGACCTCAGGTCCGCACATCTGCAGGAGTGCGGACTGAAGCACAGACCTTAGGTCCACATGTCTACAGGAGTGTGGACTGAAGCACAGACCTCAGGTCCTCACGTCTGCAGGAGTGCCGTCTGAAACACAGACCTCAGGCCCCCACGTCTGCAGGAGTGCGGACTGAAGCACAGACCTCAGGTCCACAGGTCTGCAGGAGTGCGGACTGAAGCACTGACCTCAGGCCCACACGTCTGCAGGAGAGCGTACTGAAGCACAGACCTCAGGTCCACACGTCGGCAGGAGTGCGGACTGAAGCACTGACCTCAGGCCCGCACGCCTGCAGGAATGCGGACTAAAGCACAGACCTCATGCCCACACGTCTGCAGGAAAGCGGACTGAACCACAGACCTCAGGTCCACACCTCTGCAGGAGTGCGGACTGAAGCCCTGACCTCAGGTCCGCAGGTCTGCAGGATTGCGGACTGAAGCACAGAGCTCAGGTCCGCCCGCCTGCAGGAGTCGCGGTCTGAAGCATAGACCTCAGGTCCACACGTCTGCAGGACTGCAGACTGAAGCACTGACCTCTGGCCCACAGGTCTGCAGGAGTGCGGACTGAAGCACAGACCTCAGGTCCACACGCCAGCAGGAGTGCGGACTGAAGCACAGACCTCAGGTCCAGGCGTCTGCAGGAGTGCGGACTGAAGCACAGACCTCAGGTCCGCCCGCCTGCAGGACTGCAGACTGAAGCATTGACCTCAGGCCCACAGGTCTGCAGGAGTGCAGACTGATGCACAGACCTCAGGTCCGCGCATCTGCAGGAGTGTGGACTGAAGCACAGACCTCAGGTCCGCACGTCTGCAGGAGTGCGGTCTGAAACACAGACCTCAGGTCCGCACATCTGCAGGAGTGTGGACTGAAGCACAGACCTCAGGTCCTCACGTTTGCAGGAGTTCGGTCTGAAACACAGACCTCAGGCCCCCACGTCTGCAGGAGTGCGGACTGAAGCACAGACCTCAGGTCCACACGTCTGCAGGAGTGCGGACTGAAGCACAGACCTCAGGTCCACACGCCTGCAGGATTGCGGACTGAAGCACCGACCTCAGGCCCACACGCTACCGGAGTGCGGACTGAAGCACAGACCACAGGTCCACACGTCTGCAGGAGTGCGGACTGAAGCACAGACCTCAGGTCCTCACGTCTGCAGGAGTGCGGGCTGAAGCACAGACCTCAGCCCCACACGTCTGCAGGAGTGCAGACTGAAGCACTGACCTCAGGTCCACACGTCTTCAGGAGAGCGGACTGAACCACAGACCTCAGGTCCACACGTCTGCTGGAGTGTGGACTGAAGCACAGACCTCAGGCCCACATGTCTGCAGGAGTGCGGACTGTAGCACAAACCTCAGGCCCACACGTCTGCAGGAGTGCGGACTGAAGCACAGACCTCAGGTCCGCACGTCTGCAGTAGTGCAGACTGAAGCACTGACCTCAGGCCCGCACATCTGCAGGAGTGCAGACTGAAATACAGACCTCAGGCCCGCACGCCTGCAGCAGTGCGGACTGAAGCACAAACCTCAGGTCCACACGCCTGCAGGAGTGCGGACTGGAAGCACTGACCTCAGGCCCGGACGCCTGCAGGAGTGCGGACTGAAGCACAGACCTCAGGCCCACATGTCTGCAGGAGTGCGGACTGAAGCACAGACCTGTGGTCCACACGTCGACAGGAGTGCGGACTGAAGCACTGACCTCATGCCCGCACGCCTGCAGGAATGTGGACTGAACTACAGACCTCAGGCCCACACGTCTGCAGGAGAGCGGACTGAACCACAGACCTCAGGTCCACACGCCTGCAGGAGTGCGGACTGAAGCACTGACCTCAGGTCCGCAGGTCTGCAGGAGTGCGGACTGAAGAATAGACCTCAGATCTACACGCCTGCTGGAGTGTGGAATGAAACACAGACCTCAGGCCCACATGTCTGCAGGAGTGCTGACTGTAGCACGGACCTCAGGCCCACACGCCTGCAGGAGTAATGGACTGAAGCACAGACCTCAGGTCCGCCCGTCTCTTGGAAGTGCAGACTGAAGCACTGACCTCAGGCCCGACGTCTGCAGGAGTGCGGACTGAAGCACAGACCCCAGGCCCAAGACGTCTGCAGGAGTGCGGACTGAAGCACAGACCCTCAGGTCCACACATCTGCAGGAGTGTGGACTGAAGCACAACCTCAGGTCCACACGTCTGCAGGAGTGCGGTCTGAAACACAGACCTCAGGTCCGCACATCTGCAGGAGTGCGGACTGAAGCACAGACCTCAGGTCCACATGTCTGCAGGAGTGTGGACTGAAGCACAGACCTCAGGTCCACACATCTGCAAGAGTGAGGTCTGAAACACAGTCCTCAGACCCCCACGCCTGCAGGAGTGCGGACTGAAGCACAGACCTCAGGTCCACAGGTCTGCAGGAGTTCGAACTGAAGCCCACACCTCAGGTCCACACGCCTGCAGGAGAGCGGACTGAAGCACAGACCTCAGGTCCACACGTCGGCAGAAGTGCGGACTGAAGCACTGACCTCAGGCCCGCACGCCTGCAGGAATGCGGACTTAAGCATAGACCTCAGGCCCACACATCTGCAGGAAAGCGGACTGAACCACAGACCTCAGGTCCACACGTCTGCAGCAGTGCGGACTGAAGCACTGATCTCAGGTCCGCAGGTCTGCAGGAGTGCGGACTGAAGCACAGACCTCAGGTCCACACGTCTGCAGGACTGCAGACTGATGCACTGACCTCAGGCCCGCAGGTCTGCAGGAGTGTAGACTGAAGCACAGACCTCAGGTCCTCACGTCAGCAGGAGTGCGGACTGAAGCACTGATCTCAGGTCCGCAGGTCTGCAGGAAAGCGGACTGAACCACAGACCTCAGGTCCACACCGTCTGCAGGACTGCAGACTGATGCACTGACCTCAGGCCCGCAGGTCTGCAGGAGTGTAGACTGAAGCACAGACCTCAGGTCCTCACGTCCAGCAGGAGTGCGGACTGAAGCACTGATCTCAGGTCCGCAGGTCTGCAGGAAAGCGGACTGAACCACAGACCTCAGGTCCACATGTCTGCAGGACTGCAGACTGATGCACTGACCTCAGGCCCGCAGGTCTGCAGGAGTGTAGACTGAAGCACAGACCTCAGGTCCTCACGTCAGCAGGAGTGCGGACTGAAGCACAGACCTCAGGTCCACACGTCTGCAGGAGTGCGGACTGAAGCACAGACCTCAGGTCCGCACGTCTGCAGGAGTGCGGTATGAAGCACAGACCTCAGGTCCGCACGTCTGCAGGACTGCAGACTGAAGCACTGACCTCAGGCCCACAGGTCTGCAGGAGTGCAGACTGAAGCACAGACCTCTGGTCCACACGTCAGCAGGAGTGCTGACTGAAGCACAGACCTCAGGTCCGCACGTCTGCAGGACTGCAGACTGAAGCACAGACCTCAGGTCCACATGTCTGCAGGAGTGTGGACTGAAGCACTGACCTCAGGCCCGCACGTCTGCAGGAGTGCGGTCTGAAACACAGACCTCAGGCCCCCACGTCTGCAGGAGTGCGGACTGAAGCACAGACCTCAGGTCCACAGGTCTGCAGGAGTGCGGATTGAAGCACTGACCTCAGGCCCACACGTCTGCAGGAGTGCGAACTGAAGCACAGACCTCAGGTCCACACGTCTGCAGGAGTGCGGACTGAATCACAGACCTCAGGTCCGCACGTCTGCAGGAGTGCGGACTGAAGCACTGACCTCAGGTCCACACGTCTGCTGGAGTGCGGACTGAAGCACAGAACTCAGGCCCACAGGTCTGCAGGAGTGCGGACTGAAGCACAGATCTTAGGTCCACACGTCTGCAGGAGTGCGGACTGAAGCTCAGAACTCAGGCCCACAGGTCTGGAGGAGTGCGGACTGAAGCACAGACCTCAGGTCCACACGTCTGCAGGAGTGAATCACACTTTTCAGAGCAGAATTGTGACAGAATTCCTCATGGCTCTCCTGTGACTCCATCACTTATTCCTATGTAACTCCTTCCTAATGGCTAGGATCATGTAAAATGTCACGGTCACCCTGGATTTATGGGCAATCGTCTCCGGCAAAATGTAGTCTGATGAGGAATAACAGCAGGGGTGCATCGCGGGGTACTGATGGTGCTTGTGAGCACCCACTAGCCACCTTGTGGCCTTGAGCACATGTGCCAGTATGTGGACATGAGGGGCTGAAGGGCACATGTGCCAGTATGTGGACATGAGGGGCTGAAGGGCACATGTGCCAGTATGTGGGGATGAGGGGCTGAAGGGCACATGTGCCAGTATGTGGACATGAGGGGCTGAAGGGCACATGTGCCAGTTTGTGGGCATGTGGGGCTGAAGGGCACATGTGCCAGTATGTGGACATGAGGGGCTGAAGGGCACATGTGTCAGTATGTGGACATGAGGGGCTGAAGGGCACATGTGCCAGTATGTGGACATGAGGGGCTGAAGTGCACATGTGCCAGTATGTGGACATGAGGGTCTGAAGGGCAAATGTGCCAGTATGTGGACATGAGGGGCTGAAGGGCACATGTGCCAGTATGTGGACATGAGGGGCTGAAGGGCACATGTGCCAGTATGTGGACATGAGGATCTGAAGGGCAAATGTGCCAGTATGTGGACATGAGGGGCTGAAGGGCACATGTGCCAGTATGTGGACATGAGGAGCTGAAGGGCACATGTGCTGGTATTGGGACAAGCAGAGAGTCATCAGCCAAGCTGGGCAACAGAGGAATTCAAATATCCCAGCTTTTCTTCTCAGGCTATTAAGCGGCTGGATGACACTGAATCACACAGCTCAGCCAATCAGCAGACAGCAGGTATATCAGATCACCCACACACCCATATGCAGACCGGAGTATGGCACAGGTCCCCCCTGGTCATAACATACAAGTCAGAACTTACCTTGCCGTGAAAAAGTTTTTGCCCCCTTCCTGATTTCTTATTTTTTGCATACTTGTCACACTTAAATGTTTCAGATCATCAACAAATGGAAGTATAAACGAAAGTTTAATCACTACGGAACGTACGAGACGTAGGAACATCTTGGCAATTTCATTCACCCAATCGCAACCATAGGTCTTTTATTTAAATGCCCATAACATGTTTCCATTTGCTGTTTGCAGAGATTTTGCATCACCCACCACCTCCCCGCCACCACCAACTTCCTGGCTCCGCCCTCTTCAGCATCAAACCCATTTTTTGCTGACCACATGACCCTTCCAAATGGGGGATGGCTTCGCCACTGCCTGCTACGCCGGCAGATCTGCACTCCACCTCGCTGAAAGATTCTCGAGGACGGAGTCGTCGCCAAAGACATTCTCGAATACATTTCATTTTCAATAAATCTTTTCTTCTTTTAATTCCGGAGTCTTCGTGATTGAAATTTTAATATTAGACCAAGATAACCTGAGTAAATCCAAAATGCAGTTTTTAAATTGTGACTTCATTTATTGAGGGGAAAAGTTATCCAAACTTACCTGGCCCTATGTGAAACAGTAATTGCCCCCTAAACCTAATAACTCGTTGTGACACCTTCGGATACAACAACTGCAATCAAGCCTTTGCGGTAACTGGCAGTGAGTCTTTCACATCGCTGTGGAAGAATTTTGGCCCGCCCTCCTTTGCAGAATTGTTTTAATTCAGCCATATTGGAGGGTTTTCGAGCATGAACGACCACATTTAAGGTCATGCCACAGCATCTAAATTTGATTTGAGTCCGGACTTTGACTAGACCACTCCAAAAACTTCCTTTTGTTTTTTAAAAGCCATTCAGAGATGGACTTGCTGTGTGTCCTGCTGAATAACCCAAGTACGCTTGAGCTTGAGATCATGAACTGATGGTTGGTGTGACGGACTGTCTTCCAGAATTCTGTGTTCCAGAATATTCTGGAAGTTTCGAACTTAGAAGAAGGATTAAATTTGAAAATCTACTAAATAACTGAGTGAATGAACGTAGCAATTACAATTATACAGGAATGGATAAACAATGAAGATAGAAATACTATTCACTAGCCCGAACTGTCCGTCCTTGCGATGTTCCCACGAGCATGGTGAAAATCCACTGGAATCTGATGTCTTCGATGTGGTGATCCTGATTACAGCGTCCTGAACAAGATGGGCCGGTTCACAACAATGTCCAAAAGGCGATGATCCTGATAACCGCAAAGTCCGTATTCAAGAAATATCTGCATCATCCAAAGTCCGATTGCACCCAGCAAAGCCGGTCTAGCTTCCAGGTATAGCAGACCAGAAAGGATCCATTATCCACTGGCTGCAAGTTCCTTTTATATAGGCCTTGTACTCCTGTATGATGTCATGAAGAAGAATCTTGAAGGTGATGGAACTTTCCAGATGGCTCTTGAAGAATCTTGCAGACAATAGAACCCTCTAGATGGCTCCCGAAGAATCTATGGTGTTCCCAGGCTAGTCATAATGTTTACAAGCACTCATGAATATTCATTACCCTTACATAAGCATATAGAAACTATTGGCAGAGCAAAATAATACAATCAGGTTTTATAAACTGTCAAAGAACACTAAATCTCGAAAACAATTCACTTAACTATATGCAAATTAATTATGACCTTGGACAACTCCTCTTCAGGAAGAGCAGCATCAAACAGAGAGCTCAAATCAGGATCGATCTTTTGTTCTTGGATCAATTTCTCTCTGGACAAGGACATCTCTGTCGTAGAAGGTACTGACGTCTCTAACTTCACATCAGAATGTTGAGCAAAATCCTTGCTGGGATCAGAAGATCGACGAAGATCCTCCTTGGAATCTAGAAATGTCCCAGACAAATCCACACTGTCATCTTCAACATTAACATCCTGCAATTCGGCCGTGTTCTTAGCCAGAGCTCTAGTCACCGCACAAGAAGGAAACACTTCAGGATTCTCAACAATGTCACTATTGGACAACGGGACTGGCTCACAAACCACTCTGGGCTCAGCAACCACCCTACCTCCAGCCGATTCATTTCCCAACAATAAAGAAACACCTTTCACCGGTAACTCTGGAACAACCTCAACCACAGAACCCACCCAGCAACGCCGGTCTAGCTTCCAGGTATAGCAGACCGGAAAGGATCCATTGTCCACTGGCTGCAAGTTCCTTTTATATAGGCCTTGTACTCCTGTGTGATGTCATAAAAACGAATCTTGAATGATGTCATGAAGAAGAATCTTGAAGGTGATGGAACTTTCCAGATGGCTCTTGAAAAATCTTGCAGACAAGAGAACCCGCTAGATGGCTCCCAAAGAATCTATGGTGTTCCCAGGCTAGTCATAATGTTTACAAGCACTCATGAATATTCATTACCCTTACATAAGCATGTAGAAACTATTGGCAGAGCCAAAAAATACAATCAGGTATTATAAACTGTCATAACGTCACAGTTGGGCATTCTCCTTCAGAATTTTTTGCAAGAGAGCAGATTTCACGGTTCCCTCAATTACAGCAAGTCATCCAGGTCCTGAAGCAGCAAAGCAGCCCCAGACCATCACACTACCACCACCATGTTTGACTTTTGGTGTTATGATGTTCTATTTATGAAATGCTGTGTTAGTTTTATGCCAGATGTAACGGGATGCACACCATCCAAAAAATTCAACTTTTGTTTCGTCAGTCCACAGAATATTTTCCCAGAAGTCTTGGGGATCATCAAGATGTTTTTAGGCAAATGTGGGACGAGTCTTTGCGTTATTTTTGGTCAGCAGTGGTTTTCATCTTGGAACTCTCCCATGGATGCCATTTTTGCCCAGTCTCTTTCTTATTGTTGAATCACGAACACTGACTTTAAGTGAGGCAAGTGCCCAGCTAGCAGGGAACGTTCCCACAACATTGGCTAACATTCCCTACAAGTTCTGAATATGTTTTAAAGAAAATATTTTTATCTAATGTTCAAAGAATGTTTCAGGGATGTTTATAATGTCAAATAATGTTCCTAAAATGTTATATGTTAACAAAGGTTTTACGTGCAACATTGTGAGGATGTTTTGGGGATGTTGTTGAAGTAACATATGATAGAATGGTCCTCTATAAAATATTCCCACAATGTTACATGATAATAAAGGAAGAATAATCACGAAGCAACATTTTGAAAATGTTGTCAGGATGTCATCGATGCCTCAGATCACGAAAAGTTTTTCATAAAACATTGCTACACTGTTACATGATAACAAAGGAAGAGCATTGTCAAAGCAACATTTTGAAAATGTTGTCAGGATGTTATCGAGGCCTCAGATCACAAAACGTTTTTCATGAAACATTGCTACAATGTTCCATGATAACAAAGGAAAAACATTCTTGAAGCAAAATTTTGAAAATGTTGTCAGGATGTTATTGAGGCAACACATCACGAAACGTTTTTCATAACACATTCTTGTAATATGATACGTTAACAAACGTAGAACATTTTGTCTGCAACATTCTGAGGATGATTTGGGGATGTTGTTGAGGTAACAGATGATAGCATGGTCTTCTATAAAACATTCCCACAATGTTACATGATAACAAAGCAAATACATTCTCGAAGCAAAATTTTGAAAATGTTGTCAGGATGTTATTGAGGCATCACATCACAAAATGTTTTTCATAACACATTCTTGTAATATGATATGTTAACAAACGTAGAACATTTTGTCTGCAACAGTCTGAGGATGTTTTGGGGATGTTGTTGAGGTAACAGATGATAGAATGGTCTTCTATAAAACATTCCCACAATGTTACATGATAACAAAGGAAGAACAAAGTAACATTTGGAAAATGTTCTCAGGATGTTTTCATTTTATTTAGGCCACAGATGACAGAAATTTTTTAAATATAAAATGTCCCAACCCACACCAGCTCCACGGAAGCAGCCTAAGTTTCCTCCCCAAAGCCAACCAAGACACGACCAAACACAGCACAATGACATCTGCTAATCCATCCAGACTCCCAGCCATCCTGGGGCTGATTAACTGGCACGCGAGCACGCACGCACACACACACAAACACACACAAACACACAAATACATGCATACATACATACATACATACATACATACAATTACCCCCAAAATATGATAATTTAGGTGTGTATTTTTGTCCTTACCCTTGATGTTAAAGGAAAAAAATGTGGAAAATGTTGACAATAATCAGTGTAGGGCCTCATCTTCCATGGGGGGCCACATTTTGCGCGAGGGGACGCATTTGCACGTATTGCGCATAAGCGCATCCATTGCGCATATGCGCTACCGTGAGGCGCACGTAGAGCACAATCAGCTTGAAGAGGGAGAGAAAAAGAGACTGTGATCCGACCGCGCATGCGTCCCTGCAATGATTGACAGCACTCGACATCTGACTAATCAGAGGGCTGCGCCGGCAGGCACTTGCAGAGCTGCAGCAGGTGAAGAGATGTCGACATGTCGTCATAAAGACGAGTCAGGAGCATATACATCCATGGTCAGGAGCGAGCAAGAGAGAAAAAAAGGCAAAACAAGAGGAAACTTGCGCTTCACTTGAAGGTGGGTATGTTGTTGAAATAAAACTTTGTGGCACAAACACCTAAGCTGCTGCTCATTAGATAGGATCTCTGTCGCCAGTCTCTGTCTAGACTGGAGAAAAAAATCAGCCGCCCTGATTAACATTTATTGAATGTCCTGTTAACGCCCTGTGCACGCACCTCTGTTGAAAAGGAGGTAAAATTACCAGTTGGTGGTCGTATATATTGATAGGCTATAAACGCACTCAGTCTGTTTGATCCTGAATTAGTATGTTTTCTTAGGACTGTAGACTGTACATACAACAACAATAGTGATAATAATAATATAGTAATAGATAGCAATAGTTTTTTGTTAATATTAGTAGTAGTAGTAGTAGTAGTAGTACCAAATCAGTAGGCTACTAATAGTAGTAGTAGTAGTATTTTGCATTATAGTCTAGAATAATAGATAGTAGTAGTAACAGTAGCCTAGTAGTTTATTATTATTATTATTATTATTATTATTAGTTGTTGTAGTAGTATTTGCATTGATTGCATTTAAATCTTTTTGAGGCTAGTATTTACATTAATTTAATTTTGTAGTTTACCAATATGACCAAAACATATCTTAATCTGCTCGTCTGATGGATTTCTTGTCTGGATTTCGTACCATAACAGGGTCAATGCTGAACATTGTCAGCACATCAGCAGGGCCAAGGTACTAACTTTATTTACTTTTATTTTGTAAAACCTCTTTTGTACCTCCTGAGCTCCCGTAGTTCTGTTGGGCTTCCGTAGCCCCTCCCTTCTTTCCCTCACTGCGCTGTTAAGCACTGTGGAGGGTAAGTTGTGTTCAAAACGCTGCCCCGTAATTTTACTGTTTTCTTTGAAATTTAAATCATTTATGTTAAAACGTTTGATGCACGTTGTTTATTATCATTTCCGATACATTACCTGGCCGTTTTTGTGCCGTCTTTAACCACTAAAATAAGTTTTGTGGATATTTTTATTTGAAGTTTTGGTGCCAGCAAGGCTGGCCTTGTGTAACGTGACCAACGTAATGCTGCAGCGGCTCAGTTTTCCTTTATATGAAAATTGTTATTTCATGTGTTCAGGAGTTGGAGTACAGTAGAGCCAAGTCAGAAGACAATTAATGAATGGATTGTCTTTATGACAGCTGAGGTTTGATGTCACCCCAAGCACACAATTTGTGATGAGCTGTCAGCAGATATTACATGTTTGCTAGAGGTTTGGGCTGGGTTTAAAAAAATCCACTGACAGACATTACAGCAGTAACATCAACACTTAACATCAACTAGACGGAGCAACGTCATAAATACAGAGAGTGGAGTTATTGAGCTACATGAGCCTGACTGCAGCGCTGTGCCTGACCCATTGACCTGAGCATCCCCCCTAAAACCAATGGCAGGGGAAACACTGAAGAAGCACATGATTAATGCAACTGCTTTGGGGTAAATAATTAACATAAACATTGATATAATAATGCACCAGGTTAGAGGGTTCCTTGCACAATTTATGGCACTATTTCTATGAGAATATTTCATATATATATATATATATATATATATACACACAATACTTACAATACTATACATATATAGTATTGTAACTGAAATATCCCTAATCGAATCAATCAATTTGGGGAATCTGAATCGATACCCTGTCCTACTAGAGGTGGTATGTGTGTGTTATGATGCGCATTGAGATGCCTCTCGTCATTAGGCTTATGTTTGGGCTTGTATTGTATGAATTCTAGTTAAAATTAGATATTTGAGCATATTGATGTGCAATAAATAAGAATGTTTGCAATGGTGCAGTCGAGTTATTTGTTTGGAGGGAAGTTGTGTGTGTGCGATATCATTGCTGCTTCACTTGCACATGATTTCCAACGAAACTACTCCATTTTCATTAAAATTTACATCAAAGCCACCTTGCCTGGGACTAGAATGGAGTTACTAGTTTTAACTGAAGTAATCAAGACAGAATCAAATAATGACGTGGCCTCCAGGCTTTAGCTATGGATATAGCAAATTACTAGGTGTGTAGTATGAGAATTAAGTGAGCCTGCAGAAGGAGGTCACATTTGACTGTCTTGTTTACTTGAATATTATATACTAATTTTAGTGCTATAACTAGATATTACATCTATTTTACTCGGATATTCTTTGGTTATTTCCAGTGATTACTACCTAATTAATGGCCTGTAATTTAAAGGGGACCTATTTTGCGATATTTCCAAGGTTATATTTTGATCTTGGACTCCCCTAGAGTACTCCTGATCGTTCAAAGTCCAAAACAGGGTCCTTATTTAGCTCATACTGCCATCCTCAAAAAACCCCATTTGTAGTCCATAGTAGTCTCTGCCTGAAACGCCTCATTGGGGTGGCTCTTCCGCTATGGCCCCCACTCCCCGTGTGCCCACTTTCTTCTGACTGGCCAGCTCTGTGGAGGGCGGACTTGGGTGGGACAAGGCTGCAGAACGCAGTTTTCCGGGTCAGTCTCCCCAGATTGAAATGTGAGTCACGGCTGCCATCTGATAAGGAAGCGGCGGGCAAATTCCGCAATCTAGCGTTATACTTGAATATAGATCTAATTAAATGAACTTGTTCTAATAACGCAGCGGCGAAAGTGGAGGATGCAGTGCGAAAATCTGGCAGCTCAAGCTCAAATTTGCTATCGGCTACAGTTTGCTACGGCAACAGTGGTGAGTACAGCGGTTTTTCTACTGTAGCTAGGATGCAGGGAAAGCTAGAATCCACCCCATATAGACACATTTGTAGAACGGGTCGAGTGTAGACCGGAGACCGTAGAAATCCGGTGGGTCTGAGTTTAGAGGGAAACATAGACAGTGAGGAGAAGCTAAAAGTGGACCAACAGCTTATGGACTGCTTCGGTGTGTATAAGGACCTGCTGGTTTGTGTGCATAACTGTGGTGTGTCGTTAGTGTGGAGAAACGAACAGCTTCTGCGCTGGTATATGACGGAGGGGCGAAAGCTCCAGGCTAAACGGCCTTTTCGGAAGTGCCCTTGGTAATGGTTTACTTATTGCTTCAGAATGACCAGCTTTTCCTCGCGGAGAATGGGCGCGTTATGGATAGTTCGTGAGAGCTAGATAGAGCTCCGGTTATGTTATGAGCATAATACAGGTTTTACAGGCCGTAAGTTTCATTTGCTTGAACCGTTGCTTATGTGGAGCTAGCGAATCGATCACCTCTACAGGAAAGAATTTAATATTCAATCGATGGTAATGCAGAGAAATCGTTTGTTATACCAGACACGTTATAGCCTGTGCGCTTCCCTATTGCTTTCACCGGTAGAATCAGAGAGCTTGCCCAGACATTGGAGATGTATCAGGCTGACCCCGGTCATGGAAAAGTAAAGCGATCGTTTCATAAGCACCCAAAAACGCACTCCAAGCTCTGCAAAACCTACGTCTGGTCTAACTGCAGCCCAACTCGGCAGACACATACAGCACCTCTCCGATTAGCTTCAACTGTAGTCGCTACAATCAGGCAACGTTACGGTGAAACTGTCACATTGATGCTTACCGAAGTAACACAAGCATACCGATCATAATTGCGGCATATAAGTTAACCAGGAGCATTTTTAATTAGCAGAGCACGCAAACTAACATGCAGTAGCTGATAAGCGGTCATGACTTTGAATGTAATCTGTCGCGCGAAAAATTTGTTTCGCGTCCGGTGTGAAAGCGGCTTGACGTGCCCGTATTCGCGTCTTTGTATTGACTTTGAATTGCAATCTGTCGCACGAAAAATTAGTTTCACGTCCGGTGGGAAAGCTGCTTAGCGCGCCCATAACTTGTGTATTCGCCTCTTTGCATTGACTTTGAATGTAACGTGTCGCGTGAAAAATTAGTTTCGCGTCCGGTGTGAAAGCTGCTTAACGCGCCCATAACGCGTGTATTCGCGTCTTTGCATTGACTTTGAATGTAGGCTAATCTGTCCCGCAAAAAAATTTGTTTCACGTCCGATGTGAAAGCAGCTTTATGGATAGTATGCAACAGCTAGAGAGAGCTTGGTTATGTTATGAACATAATACAGGTTTTGCAGACCGTAAGTTCCGTTAGCGCGGACAAGTTGCTGATGTGGAGCTAGCGAATCGTTCACTTCTACAGGAAAGAATTTCCTAGTTAATCTCTGCCTTTTCCGGCTTTTTATTAGCCACAACAACTTCTAAAGGGGGATGAAATTATGTCACGGTAGTGCAGAGAAATCATTTGTTATACCAGACACGGTAGAGCTTCTGTGTTTCGCATTGCTTTCTCGGTAGCACCAGAGAGCTTGCCCAGACATTTGTGAAGTATCCGGCTGATCCTGGTCATGGATAAGTGAAGCGATCACAAGCAGCCGTAAACAAATCCAAACACGTATCCCAAGCTCTGCAAAACCTACGTCTGGTGTAACTGCACCTCTCCGGTTAGCTTCAACTGTAGTGGCTACAATCGGGCAATGTTATGATGAAACTGTCACATTGATGCTTACCGAAGTAACACAAGCATACCGATCAGAATTACTGCATATAAGTTAACCAGGAGAATTTTTAATTAGCACGGTACGCAAACTAACATGCAGTAGCTGGTAACCGAGCGGTCAGTACCACAGAGACAAACCCTTGCAATACAGGTTTTACAGACAGCAAGTTCTGTTACCGTGGAAAGTTGTACCAAGCATCCAAATTACAAACAAGTATAAAAAGTTAGCTTCAAATGAGGTTTATGTTCACACACCTTCTGTAGAATTTCCTCTGATATCAGTCTTGCATATTTAGGACTCAAAAATTAGCAACAGTAACTCGGCTATGTTAGCCGCAGTGCTACGGCCACAATCAACTGACTATCACGTCAGGTTGGCTTATGCAGTAAAAGCAACTTGCAGCTTCTGTTTCTGTGAGTCAAGGACAGTCGCGACTGATACAGGCTTTATCTTCAGATATTTTAGAAAGCCTGCGCTTGAGACCAGTTGTTAGTGCTAACTATCGCTAGCAGTCCTGCTAGCCACCTGTAACATGTTAGCTTCACTTACATTATTTGCTGTTATATTGTTACTTACAGCTTGTGGCTCCGAGCGCTTGATTGATGCAGCTGCTTCAGGTTTGAGAAGCAGCTGAAACGCTTATCCTGTGTCGAATTATCCTTTATTGACAAAGCTGTCTTTGGTGAAATGCTGAGCACAAACAGCTAACGTTCCCTTTGGCTGTAGCTGTTTGCTGCCAGCAAACAAAAAAAGCTACCCACTGATTTCTGGTGGCATCATCTTTTAGAGGAGAAATAGGTGTTTTTCTTTGCGTCCAAAAGTAAACGGACAAGCAGCTTTGGGAGAGATACTGACAAAACTGCACCTCAAATGATGGCAGGTCTTCTTTTGTATTTCCAAAAGTGTAGACGCTACTAAGGCATAGTATGATCTGCCGTTGTTAGTGCCTGCTAGAATAGTTTCCGGTGTGGGCAGATCCAGCGCCGTGGTTGGCTCTGGCTAGGTCTGTATTAATTGGACGGCACAACCTGACGTCAGGTTTTGCCCAGATCTCGCGAAGATCTCGTGAGGAGCTGTTCAGAGAGGAAATCACGTTCACGAAATCACGTTCTTGGATTACGGCAAAACCTCTGTATCTTATGTTTAGAAACTTTTCAGAGGTTGAGTGGACAACCAACATATGTATTAAAAGAAGGTTCAGCATCCGAGGTCCCCTTTAAAGGGTTACCAAAACGGCTTCTGATGAGTCTGAGACAGTTCTGGTTTTAAGTACTGTATTTGTTATAATTCAGGTGGAGCCTCTCTGACTGAGGACACAAGCCTGTTAACTGTCCAGAGGGAGGGAAACAGAAGCCCCACATTGTTGTCTGAGGACTGGGACTAAATCTTTTTTTTTTTTTTTTTTACTTTTTACTTTACTTTTTTACCTTATATATATATATATATATATATATATATATAATTTTTTATTTACAAAACTGAGACACTTGTTCACTTTGCCAGTTTTTGTTGTTTGGATGTTTTTGTTGTTGTAACAGAATGTTGGTTTGTTAAGTTGGTTAAAGAAAAAGTGTTAAAGCGTTAAATAAATGAAGAAGTAATTCTGCTGAAAGACTGTTGAATATTGATATCACTTTCACATGTGTTAATAGTCCAATTCCAATAGTTAAATAATTTATCAGTGATCCTAGTAACCAGTGGTCAGTCAGGAAATTTTAGGCTTAAGATGGAATGGGAATGTTGCCATAATGTTTAAATATTTTGATGAGATGTTACTACAAAACATATTTAGATTTTATTAAAGCATGTTATCCAAAATAAAATAGCATTATTCTGGGAACATTAAAAACTTTCAGCTGAAAACGTTTCAAGAACGCTAGGGGAGAATGTTCTAGCAGGATTTTCTGTAAACATTTTAAGGAGGTTATCACACAACATTTCTCAAATGTTTTTAGAGAATGTTATCCTAGAACATTCTGGGAACTTAAAAAAAAACTTCCCGCTGAAAATGTTTCAAACATGTTAGGGCGTAATGTTATAGCAATGTTGTCACTTAACATTCTAAGGAGGTTATCACACAACATTTATTGAATGTTTTTAGAGAATGTTATCCTAGAACATTCTGGGAACTTAAAAAAAATTTCCAGATGAAAACGTTTCAAACACGTTAGGGCGTAATGTTATAGCAATATTGTCACTTAACATTCTAAGGATGTTACCACACAACATTTCTTGAATGTTTTTAGAGAATGTTATCCTAGAACATTCTGGGAACTTAAAAAAAATTTCCAGATGAAAACGTTTCAAACACGTTAGGCGTAATGTTTTAGCAATATTGTCACTTAACATTCTAAGGATGTTACCACACAACAGTTCTCGAATGTTTTTTGAGAATGTTATCCTAGAACATTCTGGGAATTTAAAAAAAACTTACCGCTGAAAACATTATGAGAACGTTCAAAGTTACATTCTCAGAACGTTTTGGGAACAAAAAATTGCTAGCTGGGTGAGGCCTGCTGTTCTGTAGATGTTGTTCTGGGTTTTTTTGTGACCTTCTGGATGAGTTGTTGATGCTCTCTTGGAGTAATTTTGGTAGGTCGGCCACTCCTGGGAAGGTTCACCACTGTTCTAAGTTTTCTCCATTTGTGGATAATGGCTCTCACCGTGATTTGAGGTAGTCCCAGAGCCATAGAAATGGCTTTGCAACCCTTTGCAGACTGACAGATGTCAGTAACTTTGTTTCTCATCTGTTCTTGAATAAATAATAAATCAAGAAGGGGGCAAATACTCTTTCATGGCACTGTATATATTGAAACCAGACTAACAAGCTTGTTCAATAATTGTGAAATCACACTAATATGGGTTTGTACAGCTTTGCAGAAGTGTGCACTGAGATTATGAAACTGTCTTGGTTTTGCTGCTAGACTAGCTGCTGAGTGCATTTATTTGAACTTTGGCCAGAGTGCACCTTTCAGTCAAATGTCAGTAAAAGTGAGGCTAGCAAGTAAATTGCAGAGAAACAGTAATGCTTTGCATCCAGCGGCCATCTCACAGGTGATGTCGGCTGCAAACATGCTAGAACAATAAGGTATGCAGTCCCCAAAGGCATGAGGGCAGAAAAGCCAGATATGTAATAGCTGAAAATGTAACAGCTCAGTACAGGACATGTAACATCTCAGTCCAGGACATGTAACAGCTCAGTGCAGGACACGTAACAGCTCAGTACAGGACATGTAACAACTCAGTGCAGGACACGTAACAGCTCAGTCCAGGACATGTAACAGCTCAGTACAGGACATGTAACATCTCAGTGCAGGACATGTAACATCTCAGTGCAGGGCATGTAACAGCTCAGTACAGGACATGTAACAGCTCATTGCTGAAAATGTAACAACTCTGCAGGACATGTAACAGCTCAGTGCAGGACATGTAACAGCTCAGTACAGGACATGTAACAGCTCAGTACAGGACATGAAACAGCTCAGTGCAGGACTTGTAACAGCTCAGTCCAGGACATGTAACAGCTCAGTGCAGGACATGTAACATCTCAGTGCAGGACATGTAACAGTTCATTGCTGAATATGTAACATCTCAGTACAGGACATGTAACAGCTCAGTACAGGACATGTAACAGCTCAGTGCAGGACATGTAACAGCTCAGTGCAGGACATGTAACATCTCAGTGCAGGGTATGTAACGGCTCAGTACAGGACATGTAACAGCTCATTGCTGAAAATGTAACAACTCTGCAGGACATGTAACAGCTCAGTCCAGGACATGTAACAGCTCAGTAAAAGACATGAAACAGCTCAGTGCAGGACACGTAACAGCTCAGTCCAGGACATGTAACAGCTCAGTGCAGGACATGTAACAGCTCAGTACAGGACATGTAACAGCTCAGTACAGGACATGAAACAGCTCAGTACAGGACATGTAACAACTCAGTGCAGGACACGTAACAGCTCAGTCCAGGACATGTAACAGCTCAGTACAGGACATGTAACAGCTCAGTGCAGGACATGTAACATCTCAGTGCAGGGCATGTAACAGCTTAGTACAGGACATGTAACAGCTCATTGCTGAAAATGTAACAACTCTGCAGGACATGTAACAGCTCAGTGCAGGACATGTAACAGCTCAGTACAGGACATGTAACAGCTCAGTACAGGACATGAAACAGCTCAGTGCAGGACACGTAACAGCTCAGTCCAGGACACGTAACAGCTCAGTACAGGACATGTAACATCTCAGTGCAGGACATGTAAAAGTTCATTGCTGAATATGTAACATCTCAGTGCAGGACATGTAACAGCTCAGTACAGGACATGTAACAGCTCAGTACAGGACTTGTAACAGCTCAGTGCAGGACACGTAACAGCTCAGTCCAGGACATGTAGCAGCTCAGTACAGGACATGTAACAGCTCAGTCCAGGACATGTAACAGCTCAGTGCAGGACATGTAACAGATCTGACATGTCTGAGGTAAAATTGTACATTTATTTGTATGTTTAAGCTGGTGACCTCAAGCTGCCTCAGTCTGTACTACCCGGTTCCTGCCTCATTTCCATTCCACCCACAGTCTTGTTTAATGGCTGCGCTGCAGTGAGAGACAGGCTCTGAGAGTCATAAACATCTGGCAACCCCACATCCATCGCCCTCTCCGAGCCTTCATGCCACACAAGGTCAGACAGAGCACAGGCTTTAGCTCTGGCTCACGTCTACATGCTGTAAAATTCAAAAAAAACACATTCAAACCTTTGACAATAAACATGAGCGATGTAATTTACACATCGATAACACATATGTATGGAATGTCACAAAGAATATTTGGACAGGAAATCTAATTAAGTGCATTGCGAGAGAATATGGCCAAACTGTCAACAGATTTAGAGGCGTCACGTTTTTCAATGTAAAAATGAGAGTGAATAGAAAAACTGCCTCGTTTGAAATGAAGATTTTAATGCTGATGAGATTGATTTGTTTTCCAAGCTGACTTCATCAGAACACTCTTATGATTGAACTTACACTGGGCTCTTATGGTTGAACTAACTGGGCATTATTCATTGTGTTCATGAGGGTAGTTTGGAAAATGGAGCCCTCAATTACCACTTAAATAGCTTATAAATTTTGCACAGAAAAGGCAACAAAAAGAACAGGAATGAGAAAATATGAAGTAAATCTTCTTGCTGTACTTGAATGGAGTGAAATGGACGGATGCAGATATTTTTCATGTGAATCAGAGTGTTCTGGTGGGGTTAAATCCACATGGTGCTGGGGTTGGCTCTGTCAGGAGGTGTAGGTTAGGGTAATTTAATTTAATTTTAATTTTATGCCTTTCTGCATAGCCACAGTCCTGAAGGGGTTCCCTCACACCGTCACCGATGCTGAGCACCTCACAGTGATCACAGGCGCTGAATGTGCAGGTAGCTACATCACCTGCCTGTGTTTAACAGGAAAATCCAGCGATGAGAGCTAATGGTGTAATCAGTGGCTCATTAATCAATCATGCACTCAGTAACCCACAGACCAGTTGACTGTTAGACCCTTCTCATTGTACATAAACGCAACATGGTGAAACTACATTCTCATATATTACCTAGATAATTGGTTATTGGCTGGATGATGTTGACAATATTCAGTGTTGATCATGTTTATATGCCCTGTGGGGCCCTGTGTTCCGGAGGAATGTATCTGACTCAGGATAATTCTGACTCCACAGGAGTGAGCTACTCTCTGCACGTCTGTGTCCAGTGTTGCACGTTTTGTTGTTATTTTGTATGTTTTTGTATGCTTGCTGCAGCAAATGTACCCGCTTGGGATGAGTAATAGATTGACTTGATGTGAAATCTTGTGCTGCACCCCCCATAACCCCCACCCAAACAGCCCCATTCCCTCCGCACAGCTGCAGCATATCTCTCCTGGGGGGAGCTCCACACGCCTCCGGATCTAAAATAACGTTCTGTCTTCTTTAGGATTTTTAAAATATTCAAATCAGATCATTTTCATGCAAGGGAACTCAGATAAGGACATAACATCATCTCCTCTCGGCAGCTGCCCGTAACGCTGGAGATAAGAGAATGCACCCCGAGGGTAAAGATGGGGCTTCCCTTCATTCACATCCCTCCAGGAAAAGACCATACAGGATCTCATCCAGTATCTCGCCCACGCATCCTGGCTCTGGGCTGCGGAACGGTTTCTCTGTTTAATTAAAGATAACTGTTTTAACTGTAAAGACAGAGGAGGGCAGAGTGCTCACAGATCAGACTGCGTCGTTTCAAAAGTAACATAATAATAATAATCACAGCATTATAATGTATACTGTAGTAAAAAAAAAAAAAAAGTGTAGCTGGTTCAAAAAATGTTTGCCTATCCCTGCAGTCATTTAAAATCTAGCTTGTGTTTTTTATGCCCATATTGACTGGCATATGTGGAGTCTGGGTCTATTTCTCAGGCATATGAGACCCTGACTGAGGCTCTGGGCCAAAGAGCAGGATTTGGTTCCCAGTCACTGCCCACAGCTCCTAAGTGACTGCGATGGGTTTGATACAGTGGGGAAATTGCCCCAGAAGGGTAATTAAAATATCCCTGCCACCCCAGAGGAGTGAGCAGCCGGACTGATGCCCAGGACCATGGAGCAGAGCACGGAGACAGGCTGTGCACTGGACTCTAAATCTGCAGCGTCTTGTGTCGATGCCCCACTCGAGCACGTCCCCTTCAGCCTCTAGTCTCCATTCCCCACTCCAGCAAATCCCCATCAGCATCCAGTGTCCGTTCCCCACTCGAGCACATCCCTTCAGCATCCAGTGCCCATTCCCCACTCGAGCACATCCCTTCAGCATCCAGTGCCCATTCCCCCACTCGAGCACATCCCCTTCAGCATCCAGTGTCCATTCCCCACTCGAGCACATCCCCTTCAGCATCCAGTGTCCATTCCCCACTCGAGCACATCCCCTCAGCATCCAGTGTCCATTCCCCCACTCGAGCACATCCCCTTCAGCATCCAGTGTCCATTCCCCACTCGAGCACATCCCCTTCAGCATCCAGTGTCCATTCCCCACTCGAGCACATCCCCTTCAGCATCCAGTGTCCATTCCCCACTCGAGCACATCCCCTTCAGCATCCAGTGTCCATTCCCCACTCGAGCACATCCCCTTCAGCATCCAGTGTCCATTCCCCACTCGCACATCCCCTTCAGCATCCAGTGTCCATTCCCCACTCGAGCACATCCCCAGTCCAGTCCATTCCCCACTCGAGCACATCCCCTTCAGCATCCAGTGTCCATTCCCCACTCGAGCACATCCCTTCAGCATCCAGTGTCCATTCCCCACTTCGTCCCCTTCAGCATCCAGTGTCCATCCCCACTCGAGCACATCCCAGCATCCAGTGTCCATTCCCCACGAGAGCACATCCTTCAGCATCCAGTGTCCATTCCCCACTCGAGCAGCACATCCCTTCAGCATCCATGTCCATTCCCCACTCGAGCACATCCCTTCAGCCTCCAGTGTCCATTCCCCACTGAGCACATCCCCTTCAGCATCCAGTGTCCATTCCCCACGAGAGCACATCCCCTTCAGCCTCTAGTGTCCATTCCCCACTCGAGCACATCCCCTTCAGCCTCTAGTGTCCATTCCCCACTCGAGCACATCCTCTTCAGCATCCAGTGTCCATTCCCCACTTGAGCACATCCCCTTCTGCATAGAGTGTCCATTCCCCACTCGAGCACATCCCCTTCAGCCTCTAGTATCCATTCCCCACTCGAGCACATCCTCTTCAGCATCCAGTGTCCATTCCCCACTCGAGCACATCCCCTTCAGCATCCAGTGTCCATTCCCCACTCGAGCACATCCTCTTCAGCATCCAGTGTCCATTCCCCACTCCAGCACATCCCCTTCAGCATCCAGTGTCCATTCCCCACTCGAGCACATCCCCTTCAGCATCCAGTGCCCATTCCCCACTCAAGCACATCCCCTTCAGCATCCAGTGTCCATTCCCCACTCGAGCACATCCTCTTCAGCTTCCAGTGTCCATTCCCCACTCGAGCACATCCCCTTCAGCATCCAGTGCCCATTCCCCACTCGAGCACACCCCCTTCAGCATCCAGAGTCCATTCCCCACTCGAGCACATCCCCTCCAGCCTCTAGTGTCCATAGCCCACTCGAGCATATCCCATTCAACAACCAGTGTCCATTCCCCACTCGAGCACATCCCCTTCAGCATCCAGTGTCCATTCCCCACTCGAACACATCCCCTTCAGCATCCAGTGTCCATTCCCCACTCCAGCAAATCCCCTTCAGCATCCAGTGTCAATTCCCCACTCGAGCACATCCCCTTCATCATCCAGTGTCCATTCCCCACTCGAGCACATCCCCTTCAGCATCCAGTGCCCATTCCCCACTCGAGCATATCCGCCTCAGCATCCAGTGCCTATTCTCCACTCGAGCACATTCCCTTCAGCATCCAGTGTCCATTCCCCACTCGAGCACATCTCCTTCAGCATCCAGTGTCCATTCTCCACTCGAGCACATCCCCTTCAGCATCCAGTGTCCATTGCCAACACGAGCACATCCTCTTCAGCATCCAGTGTCCATTCCCCACTCGAGCACACGCCCTTCAGCCTCTAGTGCCCATTCCCCACTCGAGCACATCCCCTTCAGCATCCAGTGTCCATTCCCCACTCGAGCACATCCCCTATAGCCTCTAGTGTCCATTCCCCACTCGAGCACATCCACTTCAGCATCCAGTACCCATTCCCCACTGTAGCACATCCCCTTCAGCATTCAGTGCCAATTCCCCACTCGAGCACATCGCCTTTAGCATCCAGTGCCCATTCCCCACTCAAGCACATCCTCTTCAGCATCCAGTGTCCATTCCCCACTCGAGCACATCCCATTCAGCATCCAGTGTCCATTCCTCACTCAAGCACATCCCCTTCAGCACCCAGTGTCCATTCCCCACTCTAGCACATCCCCTTCAGCATGCAGTGTCCATGCCCCACTCGAGTACATCCCCTTCAGTATCCAGTGTCCATTCCCCACTCGAGCACATCCCCTTCAGCATCCAGTGTCCATTCCCCACTCAAGCTCATCCCCTTCAGCATCCAGTGTCCATTCCCCACTTGAGCACATCCTCTTCAGCATCCAGTGCCCATTCCCTACTCAAGCACATCCTCTTCAGCATCCAGTGCCCATTCCCCATTCGAGCACATCCTCTTCAGCATCCAGTGTCCATTCCCCACGAGAGCACATCCCCTTCAGCATCCAGTGCCCATTCCCCACTCGAGCGGATCCCATTCAGCATCCAGTGTCCATTCCCCACTCGAGCACATCCCCTTCAGCATCCAGTGTCCATTCCCCACTCGAGCAGATCCCCTTCAGCATCCAGTGCCCATTCCCCACTCGAGCACATCCTCTTCAGCATCCAGTGCCCATTCCCCACGAGAGCACATCCCCTTTAGCATCCAGTGCCCATTCCCCACTTAAGCGCATCCCATTCAGCATCCAGTGTCCATTCCCCACTCGAGCACATCCCCTTCAGCATCCAGTGTCCGTTCCCCACTCGAGCACATCCCTTCAGCATCCAGTGCCCATTCCCCACTCGAGCACATCCTCTTCAGCATCCAGTGTCCATTCCCCACGAGAGCACATCCCCTTCAGCATCCAGTGCCCATTCCCCACTTGAGCACATCCCCTTCAGCATCCAGTGTCCATTCCCCACTCGAGCACATCCCCTTCAGCATCCGGTGTCCATTCCCCACTCGAGCACATCCCCTTCAGCATACAGTGCCGATTCCCCACTCAAGCACATCACCTTCAGCGTTCAGTGTACATTCCCCACTTGAGCACATCCCCTTCAGCATCCAGTGCCCATTCCCCACTCGAGCACATCCCCTTCAGCGTCCGGTGTTTTCCAGTGTGTGTGGTGTGTGTGTGTGTGTGAGTGTGTGTGCAGGCTGGGCTGCGCAGTAATTAAACTCATCTGCATGAAGAGCGAGGTGCGCACACACACATCTCACATCCACAGCGGTCTCATTTATTTAGCCATTCCGGGTGCAGGAAATGGAACGCTTCTTCAAACTAACCTCAGTCAATGGACCATCTCTAATACGCGACCCAATTTGTGCGCGGGAGATATTGCGGGCGATGAAAAAAACGCTTGGTGCTAAAACATCTGCTCTGCGGCAAGTTTCCCTTAATTTCCTCCTCTGTGGGACTTTATTCTGGCCTCTGCACTTCCTTGCACCTCATCCAGTCACCTAACAATCTCTCTCAGAGCACAGTGTCTCACTCTGACAGTGCCCTTCAGGTTTACTTTCACTGGAGACGTGTAGCTTTGCATTCGGTTGAAGCTGAACTGTGGACACAAATATTGATTTACATCGTACACATCACTTGGAAAGCTTAACCCTTAGAGTGCTATAGGCAACTATAGTTGCCCAATGATGATAGATATCAAAATCAGATGCTGTTGAAAACCTATAATGTGGTTACTTGTTTAAAAGAGCTCCCCTGCGGGAGCTCTTTTTAAGAAGTTGCCACATGGTAGGTTTACAACAGCTCAGGATAATTACATTTTTAATTCCTTGAAAATTTCTTCAGCGCTCTAAGGGTTATTGAGGCCTGAATGGAAAGTAGTCAGTCATACACAAACCCTCGTCCAAAAAAAGTTAAGACGGTATGTAAAACGCAAGTTAGAAAAGAAAACAGTGATTTGCAAGTCCTCGTTGACCTTCATTAAATTGAAAATAGTACATGAGAAAATATATATATTTTTAACTTTATAAACCTAATTTATTGTCTTTTTCAGAGAAAATGCTCATGCATTCTGAATAAAGTACCTGGCACAGGTTCTCAAAAAGAAGGGACAGGCGATATGAGCCTGAGAAAGTGCCGGTGTTGAGCAGGTGCTGTCATCATGCTTGGATATAAAGGCAGCATCCACAAAAGGCCCAGATGTTTAAAAGCAATGAGTGGTCAAGGCTCAACATAGTTTGGAAAAAACAGTCACAAACAGCAGATCTCATGTGTTGTTTTAAAGGTTTTAGGGATTTCACCCTGTACAAATTCTAAATTATTAAAAGATTCAGGGGATATTGAAGAAGTCTCTGCATAAAGGCTGAAGTTGAAAATCACTACTGAGTGCACATCATTCGCGATCCTTCAGATGGCACAGCACTGAAAGCTAACGTGCTTTTGTGACGTACATAACCACATGGGCTGGGATTACACTGATAAACCCTCACCAATGTACACCATTAATTATTCAACATTGCATGCAAAAATGCAAATGAAGACTGTATTATGCTCTTAAAGAAGCAATATGTCAAAATGAAGAGAAACATTGCCACCTTTTCAGGTCATCTGCAATTGACTGATGCACAATGGAAACTAGCTGCTGTACAACCCCAATTCCGAAAAGGTTGGGATGCTGTGTAAAATGTAAATAAAAACAGAATGTAATGATTTGCAAAACTCATATACTGAAATTTTATTCGCAATTGAACATAAAAAAAATGTTGAAAGTGAGATATTTTACCATTTCATAAAAAATATTAGCTCAGTTTGAATTTGATGGCAGCAACACATCTCATAAAGTTGTGATAGGGCTGTGTTTACCATTGTTGAGTATCCCCTCCACTGCTAAAAAATTGCCCTACTTGGGACAAATAAAGAACTACCACTACTACTCTTCTTTTAACAACAGTCTGTACACGTCTGAGATGTGAGGAGACCAGTTGCTGGAGTTTTGGGAGAGGAATATTGTCCCACTCTTGTCAGATGTAGGATTCTAGCTGCTCAGCTGGGTCTTCTTTGCCAGATTGTTTGATGATGCGCCAAATGTTTTCTATTAGTGAATGGTGGGACTGCAGGCAGACCATTTCAGCACCCGGACTCTTCTACAGCGAAGCCATGCTGTTGTGATGGATGCAGTATGTGGGTTAGCATTGTTCTGCTGAAATATGGAAGGCCTTCCCTGAAAGAGACGTGTGGATGAGAGCATATGTTGTTGTAAAACCTCTATATACACTTATCAGCATTGATAATGCCTTTCCAGACGTGTAAGCTCCCCACGCCATAGGCACTAATGCAACCCAATACCATCAGAGATGTAGGCTTTAAAAAATACATTTTATTTGAAGGCGTCTTTCGATACTCAAGGACACCGTACAGACATATACATGTACAGAAAATACACATTAAGAAACAATGCAATAAAAGTAACAGTGATAAAAGGAGACAGAACAATTGGCGTCAGATGGAATAGTGTGAGGATACGCTCAGGAACCAGACGCGAGAACCAAGCAATGCAGTAGGTGAGTTTAAGCGAGGGGGGAAACCCCCGCAGGGCAGAAGGCAAAAGGTACAAAGTCCACAATCCAAAAATCACAATCCAGTAGGGCAGAATCAGAGTCGAAAACCAGGGCAGCAATCACAGTACTCGTGGTCGGGCAAAAACAGGTTCAGTACACAGGCACAGGTTTGTCAGAGAAACAAAAGCCAAAATCCAGTGGGCGTAATCCAAACCGTGAACAGGGCAGCAAACACAAAACTCGTGAGTCGGGCAAAAAGGGTTAAATAAACAGATGCAGACAATAGTACCAAAAAGCAGAGCCAAAAATCGTAAGTCGAACGGTCCAGTCAGAAGATTAACACTATGAATACAAGGCGAAGACGATAGCAGCACAGGTAAACAAGAGAAACGTTCTGATGGGGAACTGCAGTGAGAAGACAGCTTAAATACATTCAAGGGAAGTCACATGCTATGATTAGGATCAGGTGATGAGGATCAGACTAATTACGTGGGGGAAACACAAGGAGAACCTAACCACATGAAATTGGCAAAAAGCCAAAACGCGGACAGGGAACACGAGACAACCTATGACAAAACACATACAGCTCCGGTTAGGGAGTTCTAATGTGCACAGATAATGAGAGGCAGGACAGAGTGGAGCAGGTGCGGAGGATCCGCTGAATTGCAGCAAAGACTAAGTGAAGGCAAGAGGCGGAGACTAGAACAGGGCGAGTGCTGAGAGCTTGTTAATCAATTAGTAAGTGCAGCTATACAATCCCTGGTGCTCGTTAGTAAGTTAGTATTATATACAATGTTAGTCTGGGTTAGTAACTTTAACAAAATAACAAACTGTTAGTATAGGTTAGTAAATTAGAAAAGAGAGGCGAAGGAAGCAAACGAGATTGGAAGGAATGTTTGAAACCCAGAAACCATGAAATCACCTAAGCATGTGACACGCGGGACTGGGGAGAAGCTGTAGCTTAACAAAAGACCAGACAGGGGAGACAAAGTGCAATGAAGGGCATGGCAAAACATGGACCGGACTGTAACAGAAAAGTGGACTGGGAATGGCAAAAACGAAAACATGGCAAAATACAAAAACTAAACAGAACATGGCAAAACCTAACAGAACTGATCATAAACATAACAGGGAAGACAGAAACATAATAAACATGGCAGAATCATGACAGAACAGAGCAGAATCATAACAAATAGGCAGTTTTAAACAGATGTGTTTTGAGTTGTCATTTGAAATGGGGGAACGAATCGATGTTCCTGAGTTGGGGTGGAAATGAATTCCAGAGACGGGGAGCAGAGCGGCTGAATGCTCTGTTCCCCATGGTGGTGAGACGGGCGGCGGGGACAGACAGATGTAAGGAGGAAGAGGATCTGAGGGAGCGGGAGGGAGTGGAAACATGGAGCAGATCGAACAGATTTGGGGGGGCGAGGTTGTGAATGGCCTTGAGTGTTAACAGGAGGACTTTAAATTGAATACGGAACTGAACCGGGAGCCAGTGGAGCTGTTGGAGGACAGGAGTGACGTGGTGGATGGAGGGGGTTCGAGTAATGATACGGGCAGCTGAATTCTGGACTAGTTGAAGTTTATGGAGGGATTTGTGAGGGAGGCCGAAGAGGAGAGAGTTACAGTAGTGCAGACGGGAGGTGACAAGGCTGTGGACAAGGATGGCAGCAGTGTGGGGGGTGAGGGAGGGGCGGAGACGATTAATGTTTCGTAGGTAGAAATAGGCAGACCGGTAATTTTGAACTGTGCGCTGATAACAAGCTGGATGGTCCCTCTCTGCTTTGGACCACACAACACGGCCTCCATGGTTTCCAAAAAGAATATAAAATTTTGGTTCATCTGACCACAGAACAGTTTTCCATTCTGCCTCAGTCCATTTTAAAAGAGCTTTGGCCCAGAGAAGACAGCGGCATTTCTGGATTGTGTTCACATATGGCTTCTTCTTTGCATGATACAGCTTTAGCTTGCATTTGTAGATTACACAGCAAACTGTGTTCACAGACAATGATTTCTGGAAGTGTTCCTGAGCCCATGCAGTGTATTCCAGTGCAGATTCATGCCTGTTTTTAATGCAGTGCCGCCTGAGGGCCCGAAGATCACAAGCATCCAATATTGACCATGTAGAAAAACAATGAGGAGGGCTTCAGGGCTTAAATTAGGGGTTAAATCCAGCAAGAACGGTGCAAGGTGCTCTTTGGAAAAGTAGAAAATCAACAAAAATGCCGAAACATGTTGGCGTTCCATTAAGAACTAGCCCTTTATTAAAGGCTTTTTAAAAGAGTGGCTTGGACTCATATTTTTGTTGATTTATCCAATATTGACCTTCGGCCTTTGTCCCTTGTGCACAGAGATTTCTCCAGATTCTCTGGATCTTTTGATGATATTATGTACTGTAGATTCAAAGTCTGCGCAATTTTACATTGAGGAGCATTTTTCTGAAATTGTTCCACAATTTTTAGATGCAGTTTTTTGCAGATTGATGAATCTCTGTCCATCTTTACTTCTGAGAGACTCTGCCTCTCTAAAATGCTCTTTTTATACCCAGTCATGTTACTGACCTGTTGCCAATTAACCTAATTAGTTGCAAAATTCTCCTCCAGCTGTTTTTTATTAGTACCATTTATATGTTGGACCTTTTTCCGGTTGATCTATTACGTCACAGACCAAACAAGCGACAAACAAGTAAGCTGGCGGCAAACTGGTAGTATGACGAGTAGCAAGAACATGGACAACTTTACGGTGCTGTACATTTCATACAGGCTGTACACTACTTTTCTGTCTACACTACACAAAAGGCTTTTTACAGCATCAAACAGCATTTCTGACAAGTTGGAGACCAAATAAAATTCTGTGTTTTCCGAAGAAGATCTGTAAGAGGCGATACTACATCAGAGAAGTTTCTGCAGAAACTGCGATAATATCCAGCCATGCCAAGAAAGCGTCGCAGTTCTCGCTTTGTCTTAGGAGGTGGGAAGTTGCTAATAGCCTGAACCTTAGCATCCAATGGACGAACAGCTCCCTGTCCAACCCTCTTACCTAAATAATCAACGGTTCCATGGCCAAATTCACATTTAGCTAGATTTAGAGTGAGAGAAGCATCCTGAAAGCGTGAAAACACCCTTTTCAAGGTACAGAGGTGGTCCTCCCATGTGGCTAAATATATTACAACATCATCCAGGTAGGCTTCGCAGTTTTTCAATATTAGCTAGTACCCGATTCATCAGCCTCTGAAAGGTTGCTGGGGCATTTAAGTAGTCCGAAAGCCATTACCGTGTACTTCAGGAAAGAGTCAGGAGTGGCAAAGGCGGAGATCTCAGAAGCCCGATCAGTTAATGGAACCTGCCAGTAGCCTTTTAGGAGATCCAACTTTGTCACATACTTTGCATTTCCAATTAAATCGACACAATCTTCCATTCTTGGGAGGGGAAATGAATCAGCTTTGGTAATAGCATTAACCTTTCTATAATCCGTGCAGAAATGGAAGGTGCCATCAGGTTTAGGCACGAGCAAACATGGTGAGCTCCAGGGCTTGAACTAGGAATAAGCGAGGCCATTGGCAACAAGATACTCAGTTTCCTTCTTCATGATAGCCCGCTTTGATGGGTTTGCCGTGTATGCATTCTGTTTGATTGGAGGATTATCTCCAACATCGATGTCATGTTGTAGGACTGTAGTTCTGGACGGGGTATCTGAGAAAAGTGAAGGGTATGCCTCAATTAAATGCAAAATATCAGATTGCTCGGAACTGGACAAATGAGACAACTTAGTGGGGAGAGCCAACAGCGTCTCAGAATTAGGTAAACGGGGAGCAGATAGAGAAGTACTTCCTTGATTGAGGCCGTCCACCTCTGGAGAGTACTCAGACAGGGACACTTCAGCAGAAACCAATGCAACTGGACTAGGGATTGGGGATGAAGAGGTTTCATTTTCAGAGCGCGAGATATCTAAAATGTGACGTGCAACATTGCTGCCCACTGATTAGTCAAAGAGAATCGCCACTGTGAAAGACGACTCCATAGTCAACCTCGAGACATCTCATTCGAGTTAAATTGATGAGTCTCAAGATTAGGGTAGTTATTAAGATCATCAACTTATATTGTTTTTGGCTACTTGTTCAATATGCTGTGCGTTGCCTTACCTTTCAAACCCGGTTTCGCTTGTTCACCAAAGCTGCTACATTCATAAAATGCGTTTCTCTTTGCCTGTGACCCCGTTCGTGGCAAAATTAAGTGACGGTATTGTGTCTAGTTATGGTCCCCCTAATAATTCCCTTTGAAAAAGTTATGTGATGCTACCCCTATTTAAAGAAAATCGCGCAGAAAAATAACTTTACGGGTGTTGACGAATCATTTTTGTCTTAATGTTATATCAGATGAGATTACGCATCGTTAAGCGATAAATTCTAATACTCTGCCATCTCTTGCGATTTGCGCATTTGCTACGTGTTTTGCCTTCAATTTCAAAGTGAAATGTTTCACGAATCCTGAATATGCCTTTTTACGGATATCATTGCTTTGCGTTTTTAGGTGGTACGTTATTTAATGTGCAACCGAATCGGACACAACACCAGCTGCTATCCTATGCATCAGGAGAATGTCAAACAGAAATTACAATTAAACACTCGCGCGCTTTAGTGCCATAATGTGGTGACGGTAGTGCGTGTCCCCTGATCTAAACACATACATATTTAACAAAATCAACGGAATAAAAGTAAACTTGATATAAGTGAGGATGCCGTCGCGGCAATAACATGCTGCGTCGCAATGACGAGCAGGTATCACAGAGGCGGTACTATCCTCTAATGGAAAAGCAACCCCAAAAAAGTACTCGGTGCCAAATAGAGTAGAGTAGAGTAGAGCCGGTACCATGTAGGGGAAAAGCGCCAATAGTTCATCCATTCACAGTCTGTGGTTCCAACTATGTAAGTTAGCAACTGTGCTTTCGGGAAACGCACCGCAAGGCTTCTCGTGCATGTTGGGTGCTGGTCAGGAGTAAAGACTAGAGGGAAAGAGTCATTTTGAGTTTTCCGATGGTGAGTGGAATGAAAATTTTCGGATGACGTGCAAGTCATTCGAAAAAATGATGTGGGTTAATGGAAGAAGTTATGAGACCCCAAGATGTGACTGTTTAAGCGACCCTCACAGACGAGGATTGCTACTGTTCTGCACAAACTTGCTAGTTGGCCAGAGCACAGTGTTCTTGCTAATCAGTCCAATTCAGTTTGATTCAAGCGTATACATGGAGGAATAACTCGACTAGAAACCACATTATCTGGGTGTGTTAGTCCAACTACGAGAAATTCAATTAAATACGATTCCAGTCAGACTAACATGTTTACATGTATTTAAAAGTCCGGTTTTTGGTCGTACTAACTCAATCATTTGATTTTTTATAACGTCATGTAAACACACTCAATAAGGCTTCTTATTCAGGGTGCCAGCTGCTAGACTGGCCTGCCTGCAGTCCAGCCCTGCCTCCTGCTGAGAATGTGTGGTACTTTAAGAACTGCAAAATAAGGCAATGAGGACCCAAGTTTTCTGTGTTGCTGAAGACGTGTATTTAAAGTCCTTCAAAACTTGAACAATCTATGCCTTCTGTTACAAATATTGGTCAATAATAAACTGCAAAAAGTCCATGGCTATATGCTGAAAACAAAGAAAAACATGCAACATGGACCCTTAAAGAAAAAAAACTGTCATAATTTACTGTCAATATATTTACCCAGTAAAAAAAGATTGGCAAAAGCATCTGGACAGTGGCACAAGGCACACCTATGCTCAAATTTAAATACTTGTAAATCTTTAGTTCAAAACAGTGGGGCAGTGGATCTCTAGTAGTGGTCAGTGATAGTGACAAATCAATAAATTTTGAACAAAAGCTGTTGTTAAAAATGCTTGTTCACAACAACAACTGTCATGTCCCGAATCTAAATAAAATTTCCACCCAAACGCATGAGCTTACTGTTCTTGAACAACTTTGCCAGCATAATCACAGTCTCCTCTGAATGGTGAGACTCAGTAGTTTGCAGTCAAATAATCAGAATTACTCAGAAAATTACAAAAACTGTGTAACAACACTGGAAATTTAAGTTTTTGTCAGACAGAAAGAAATTCTATGTTTTCTTCTGGCCCGTGGCACGATGACTGAGGCTCATCAGCCTAGGAAAATAACAAACTTACGACCAGATGCCTAAAGAACTGCAGGTTCAAATATTATAAAACTGTAACCAACAATTAATACTGTACATATTTTCTTTCTCTGTTATGTCTGTGCATGTTTTGATAAACAATTTTGAAGACTCCAAATTTAGCCATATTCCAAATCACGGTTGTGTTTGCATTTACCATAGTTTTACAACTTACTTCTTTCAGGTCGTAAAGCAGACTGAATTCATCACTTGACAGTATTGCCATCCATATACACTGCATCAGTGAGCAGGGGAAGCGTCGAGGAACCAGCAACTTCATTTGATTCTGAGCTCATAAAACTGATTCCATTTCATATGATGGCCCTTGTACACAGTTTCCCTTCTCAGCCCCCACTTTCCTTCTCTGCACCCTAACAGTGTGAGACGGTGCAAAATAACAGCTCCCATTGTCTCCCCAAACATCTATCCCCCAACACCCTTAACTCCCCTCTTCCTCTACTATCTCCTTCTGGTTACTGCCATTGTAATGGTGCATACGGCATGGGATGTTTCATGACAATTCAAGTTCTGAGCACAGGCCTAGTTCCCACTGTCGTGCACTCCGTTACAAACGCTACTATTGGCCATTCGTACTAATCGTGGATTCTTCTTTCTGTTTCACGCCGGACGAAAAGAAGCTTTGCGACAGATTACATTCAAAGTCAATGCAAAGACGCGAATACACGCGTTTCGCGTGTATTCGCGTCTTTGCATTGACTTTGAATGTAATCTGTCGTGCAAAAAATTTGTTTTCAAGGTCCGTGTGAAAGTGGCTTAAAATTTCAGGTTTGGATATGAGGCGATGCGATGATCACGATTGACAATTAATCGTGTTGATCGTAGGAAATTTTTTTTGACCATCCAAAACTTTTCTACGATCAACACGATTGCCAATGACTGACCTCAAGATCTGATAAGATCTGATAGGATCACCACGATTACTCCACGATTAAGACCACGACTTCAGTCGTGCCGCGAATTGCGATAGTGGGAACCTAGCAACAGTCATGTTTGGGGTCATTTTTTTTCAGACGGTATCAGTGCAGCTGGTGCAACAGTCTGTTTCCCACAGCATTTTTCTGAGGTCTTAATCTACATCTAAGATCTTGGGAGAAGACTGGGGCAGCACAGAAATCCACCTGCCCTGACCCCTGAACCAACACCCACCTCCGGGGGGCCCAGGACCTGTGGCTCAAAATCCTGAATTCTTCATTTATGGCTCTTTGTGTGAGGGATCAAACACCAATTTTGCATAAAGCGTTAAGAAAGAAGGATATAAAGGCGCATGGGATGAAAAAATCTTTAGGTTGAAAGAATAAATCTGGTGCTCTTGGAAAAATTGGGACAAGAGGACAAACAAATTTAAAAAGTAGTCTTCCAGGCAATCGGAAAAAATCAGGGGTAAGAGGTGTTTTAAATTTGTTTTCAAAGCATGGCTTAATAAAGGCTTTTTATCTTAGGCATGTTTTAGAACCTACTATTTTTTCTGAGTGCCTGGAAGACCTACTTATTTTGGTTGACCAATTTTGCATACTTAATGAGGAGAAACAAAGCCTATGTGGAGTTCTGTTGCCAGACTGCCATATGACATGTGTTGCTTTACTTGTTGCCAGGTATGATAATACTCTATGTTGACCCTGTAATTCATTTTAATGTTGTCCGTTTTTGTAATGTATTTTAGCAATTTCGCATATATATTTGATTTGTAACTTAATTGGCTCTCAGGAACCTACCCGGCAAATAAATTGTTAAACTTGGTCTGTGTGATTTCTCCACAAATTGTCAGACTTTCTCTTTTTTTTGGGGGGGAATTTTTCCTTTATTTGACAGTTATACAGTGTAGAGAGGCAGGAGGGTTGGGGAGAAGAATGGGGGAAGACATGCAGCAAATGACCTGAGACGGAATCGAGCCCAGGTCGCTGCGGGAAGGACTCAGCCTTTATGGTACGCGTGCTTAGACCGATGAGCCACCCCCAGACTTTCTCTTTTAATTTAAAATGTGTGATCATCCAACTCTCTGTTAAAACCCTTAAGCCCTGAGCCTCTGGTTTGAAAATGACATGCCCAAAATGAAATGAGTAAATCTCTGCGACTACTTGGTCCATTTGAATAATCTTGGTATCATAATTAAGGCAACACCTTGGGGAGTTTTGTCATGGTGTAAGAATCAGTGTATATGACACTGAGTCAGAGTAAATGAAGATGGAGCACAACATAAATTAAAGATCACATGTGCATCTAACAAAGTTCTACTTCTATCCTTTTTGAAATGATTCAGTTGCTGTCTGAAACCTCTAAAAAATTACAGCACAGAATCTGACCATTATCCGTGCAAAAGTTTATTCTGACCAAGTACAGCTGTAAATCAGAGCAAAATCAGAGAAGTTTTAGTTTGGGAATGTCTAGGTGGCCTCTTTAAAATTTCATATTTCTCAGATACCAAACTGTAAAACAAATTTAATTTCACATATGTCACCACAGGCATACATTCCATCCAAATACAACCACTTTTTTAATTTGCAGAATTTTGAAATAATTTTTTAAATCATTATTGCTGCCAGTCCTGTATACATTTTCCAATTTAAAGATAATACATACAAAGAAAATGAAGTTTGACTCCACTGGAGCAGATTTATTATTTATTTTTTTAAAAATGTAAAAATTAAAAAGAACAAAAACTCCAGCAATAATTTTCAGAAGAAAAATGTTATACCTGCCTGAATAAGTTCTTGCCACGCAGGGATTTTTGAACCCTAGTCGCCTAGGGAGGAGAGCCAGACCCCAACCGCTAAACTACATCAGCAGACCAATTTTCTTGCCGTCAATTTGCCCATATAAAGAGTGAGTCAAGAAGCGCCCCTCTTGTACTGCTGCGCTCTCAGTATTCACGGAATGACACAAGGATTCCCAGTCAGAAAACGACTTTGAAAATGACCATATTTAGCGGATAAGTAGGCCGAAAATACTACATACAAAGAGGGCAACAAACAAATTGTTGCCCTATTTAAGTACATTTGAGTGGCCCGTGGACTCAGTTTGACGCACCGGGAATGCAGGGCTCGATCTCAGGCTAGGTTTGCGCGATTAAGGAGGTTTAATGCTCGTCTGAACTTCAGAGCCCATAGAATCAAATGGCCACCCATAGTCTTACTGACAGCATCTTAAGCTGATCACAGAGAGGAAAATACACTGGCCCTCATTTATCAAACGTGCGTACACCAAAAAAATGGGTGTACGCCAAATCTCCTGCAAGGGTCGGCATTTATCAATCTGAACGTGAGCGTACGGCACGCAAAAATCTCATGCCAGGTCTGACCAGGTGTACGCAGATTTGGAACCAGCGAACAACATGCAGGAACGAGTGCAGCTGTCAAAATGAGTAATAAACCATATGCAGCGATGCGGGCGTCATGCTGTTGTTGCTATTAGTAAAATGGATAAATAGGCTAAATAAATAAATAAGACCTCTGTTGAGAAATTAATTAAACTTATATTATGAGACAACCTGCTTGTCAGGCCAGACGGCTGACAATTACAATCAATTTGATTAAGTGCAATGCGCTTACTAATAAAAGTACAATGAAGAGTGATCTCTGCAGACTGTATTTTAACATAATTACTCTCATGCAGCTCCGATCGAGGCGGTGGGGACTCATCCGTGTCCCACTGCCCCGTATTCCCACGATGGAGGGGGAGCCCTGCTGCCGCGCGCTCCTCGAACGGTGACAGCTGGAGGTTTGAGCCCGGTTGGCCTCCACCGGTCCGTGCGCTACTGCACCTGAGCACCGCAACCCGTTTTTTGGTGGCGATCTTAAAATCGGACCACTTTTTTAACCTACATGTAAAGCAGTTGGATTGTCAATTATGTAGGCTATATAACATGAAATATCATGGATCTATAAATTGAATTTATTAATGAGTTAAATCAAACTGCTGCTGCACTCCGGTTCTCCACCCCAACGGTGTTTACCGCAGCAGCAATAGTTTTCCAAACTGCAGCCTTCTGGGCTCCTTATATGCCACTCTTAAGGCGCCCAAATAAATTTATTTTGTTTTTCTCCACCTCGGACGTGATCATTTATATGTCCCCTCTTTGCCGTCTTTCGAGAGTCCATGTCGTAAAGTGGGCAGGACTATGCCTCCCGGAGCATGAATTTATTGGGGCGTGTCATGTAAATTACGATGGTTTCAGCCGCCAGATTTATCAACGCCACGCCAGTTCTACACCGAAATCAGCAATGTACACACTTTTAGTAAATCAGACGTGACGCCTGGCAAATGCTGATATTTTTACCAGAATCTACACCAGATCCTACGCAAGTTTGATAAATGAGGGCCATTGCGAGCGGAATGCTATGGACCTGACATCATCTGAAGCAGTGCCCCGGAAAAAAACACGCATGGAGACTGGAAGATCTAGTGTCGATATAACACAGACACATGGGGCTAACAATAGCAAGCACAGATTTACCCTGGAACACAGTTTATTACAAAATTTCAAATGTAAGAAAATTTTTTTCTCATCTCTGTAGACTGTAAAGTGTATGCCTGTGGTTCTTTGAGTGTGGTGTCAGTTTAAAATGACAAGGCTTATATTGTTGGATTCTGTAGACTTTCCTCTGTCATTTGACGTATCATTTGTATGCATAGCACAAATTCAGTAGAAACACTAGCGACTGAGCGCTAATATTATTTTATCCTATGTTTTGCTCCATGTTAATTTACTTGCTTGGTGCTTGAATTGTGTTCGGTTGAGATAAAAATATTCAACATGAGCTTTTTGCCGAGTTTCTTCCCGTAAAGAGGATATATCGCATGAAGATGTTGCTGTTAGGTAACATGCTGTATTTATGATGCGTAATAATCCTGATGTATTTAGGTGAGGGCTGATGGGCTAAAACACTTCCTGCTCTGTTACAGCACATAAGAACCAATGGGTGCATTTATTTTGTTCCTAAAGGGCTACTGTACAATCTATAGCACTGCATCATGAGTAAAAAAGGGTAATTATTGTGAAATTCACTAAGACGAGCAGCTATTATCTCTACGTGAAAGCAGTTTCATTGATTTCCATCATTTTGTGCATTTGATTTTTTTTTTGATTTTTTTGAAAGTTTATTTCGAATATATAATAAAAAAAAGACAAGTACAGAAGAGTCAATATATACAAAACAGAAAGATTGAAAAAAAAAGAAAGTTTATACAATATCGAGTTCAATTTATACATTTGAAAGGGAGTGGGAAGAAGTAAAAACTTATTGTACCCCACCCCTTCTCCATCAGTAAGTAATCATAATCATCTTGTCAGTTCCCAAACTACATACACCTTGTACATTATTTAGCTTTTTCAATAATAAGAATTTTCATAACATATTACTGTACAAATACATATGCCCTTACGCACATAACCGTACATACATGAGAGCATCCTTGAGTCTAAGAGCACATATACACATCTTTACATAAATAACAAAATATCAGATTTACATTAGGTAAGCCAGACCACAATAATAATAATAATAATAATAATAATAATAATAGTAAGAATAATGATAATGATGATAATTAAACAGCAGGTCCCTGCAACCATCTTGTGAGTTTTAAACTATCTACATTACTGTACCTCAATAAAATAATGTCCTTATATTTGGCTTTGAATTGCTGTAAATTCTGACACATTTTAAGCTCCACATTCAAACCATTCCAGAGTCTTACTCCACATATGGAAATGCAGAAACCTTTCCTGGTAGTCCTCATAGGCTGAACTTTTAGGTTTAATTTTTCCCTGAGATCATATCCCCCTCTTGAACGCTAAACAATTTTTGTATGTTTCTCGGCAGAATTTTGTTTTTTGCTTTAAAAACTATTTGTGCAGTTTGAAACTGTACAATATCAGTAAATTTTAGTAATTTTGATTGCAGAAAAAGTGAATTGGAGTGGTCTCGATATCTAGCATTATGAATGATTCTTACTGCTCTTTTTTGTAGTATAATTATTGGATACAATGAACTTTTGTAATTATTGCCCCAGACCACTGAACAGTAATGTAAATACGGTAAAACCAGAGAACAGTAAAGAATGTGGAGTGATCGATGATCCACAACATGCTTTACTTTACTGAGGATGGATAAGCTTTTTGACAGTTTTGATTGTATATGTTTAATGTGAAATTTCCAGTTTAGTTTATCGTGAATTATTATACCCAGGAATTTATTTACAGAGACTTGTTCAATTTTGATTTCATCAATGTGAACCTCTACTTGTGTGTTCCTTTCACAGTTACTGAATAACATAATCTTAGTTTTACTTAAATTTAATGATAATTTATGTCAAACCATGCTTTCATTTTCTTCATTTCTGTGGTGATATCCCCTGATAACTTATGCAGATCCTCCCCAGAGCAAAAAATATTTGTGTCATTGGCAAACAATACCAATTTCAATATATTTGAGACATTACAGATATCATTGATATATAAAATAAACAATTTGGGTCCCAACACAGACCCCTGGGGGACACCACAAGTAACATGTAGACAAGAAGAACAAAGATCACCCAACTTCACAAACTGCTGCCTGTCGCTCAAAATAACTCCTTATCCAGTTTAATACTACCCCCCTGATACCATACCGTTCCAATTTGTAGATTAGAATATTGTGATCGATTGTGTCAAATGCTTTTTTTAAAATCAATAAACAGCCCAACTGTATGCTTATTTTGTTCTATAGAATTTGTGATTTCTTCAATTGATTCTATTAATGCAAGTGCTGTTTATCTGTTTGTTCTGAACCCGTACTGACTATCTGAAAGTAAATTTTGCTTTTCAATGAACTTTTGTAATCTGTTATTGAATAGTTTTTCTAGTGTTTTGGAGAATTGTGGGAGTAACGAGACAGGCCTGTAGTTTGTGAATTGATGCTTGTTCCCAGTCTTGTACAGTGGTATAACTTTTGCTATTTTCATTCTGTTTGGAAATGAACCAGATTGGAATGATAAGTTGCATATGTATGTTAATGGTCTAAAAAATACCCTCAATTACCTTTTTTACTAGTTCCAAATTAATGTCATCACAATCAGCTGATTTTTTTATTTGGACATTTATTAACAATATCTAATAGTTCTTTTTCAGTCACTGCAGTAAGAAACATTGAACAAGGATTTCTATTTATCAACCCATCATTCCAACTGTCCATTGTCCCAGGATATGAGATTTATTCAGCAAGATCTGGACCCACACTTACAAAGAACTCATTAAAACGGTTAACAATATCATTCATATTATGATTCTCATTATTATCATCAATGAAATATGCAGGATAACAATTTCGTTGATTTCCCTCTCTTATAATACTTGTGAGGATACGCTCAGGAACCAGACGCGAGAACCAAGCAATGCAGTAGATGAGAGTTTATTGCTTAGGGGGAAACCTGAGGGCAGAAGGCAAAGGTACAAAGTCCACAATCCAAAAAATCACAATCCAGTTGGGCAGAATCAGAGTCGAAAACCAGGGCAGCAATAACAGTACTGTGGTTGGGCAAAAACAGGTTCGCATTACACAGGCACAGGTTTGTCATAGAAGCAAAAGCCAAAATCCAGTGGGCGTAATCCAAACCGTTAACAGGGCAGCAAACACAAAACTCGTAGTCGGGCAAAAGGGTTCGAAAACAGAAGCAGACAAAAGTGCCAAAAAGCAGAGCCAAAAATCGAAGGTCGGACGGTCCAGTCAGAAGAGAAACACTATGAGTACAAGGCGAAAACGATAGCAGCACAGGTAAACAAGGGAAACGTTTTGATGGGGAACTGCAGTGAGAAGACAGCTTAAATACACTCAAGGGAAGTCACATGCTATGATTAGGATCAGATGATGAGGATCAGACGAATTACGTGAGAAGAAGTACAAGGGAGAACCTAACCACATGAAATTGGCAAAAGCCAAAACGCGGACAGGGAACACGAGACAGCCTATGACAAGACATACAGCTCCGGTTAGGGAGTTCTAATGTGCACAGATAATGAGAGGTAGGACAGAGTGGAGCAGGTGCGGAGGATCCGCTGAATAGCAGCAAAAGACTAAGTGCAGGCAAGAGGCGGAGACTAGAACAGGGCGAGTGCTGAGAGCTTGTTAATCAATTAGTAAGTGCAGCTATACAATCCCTAGTGCTCGTTAGTAAGTTATTATTATATACAATGTTAGTCTGGGTTAGTAACTATAACAAAACAAACTGTTAGTATTGGTTAGTAAAACAGAAAAGAGAGGCGAAGGAAGCAAACGAGATTGGAAGGAATGTTTGAAACCCAGAAACCATGAAATCACCTAAGCATGTGACACGCAGGACTGGGGAGAAGCTGTAGCTTAACAAGAGACCAGACAGGGGAGACAAAGTGCAATGAAGGGCATGAACAAAGACATGGACCGGAATATAACAGAATAGTTGATAGGGAATGGCAAAAACGAAAACATGGCAAAGTACAAAAACTAAACAGAACATGGCAAAACCTAACAGACATAATCATAAACATAACAGGGAGTGGCAGAATAATAACAAACATGGCAGAATCATGACAGAACAGATCAGAATCATAACAGTACCCCCCCTCCTACGAAACGCCTCCAGGCGTTTCAACTTGCTGGTCCCTTATCAAAGTTTTGTCCAAGATGTGCCTGGAAGGCACCCAGCTGCGATGCTCGGGTCCGTAGCCCTCCCATTCGACGAGGTACTGAAGTCCTCTACCCCGCCGACGACAGTCCAGGAGGGCACGGACCGTAAAGGCTTCGCCCCCGTCGATGATCCGGGCGGGTGGTGGGGGATCAGGTCCAGAGGACAAGGGGTGGGTAACTGTGGGCTTAATTTGGGATACGTGGAAGGTAGGGTGGATACGGCGCATGGAAAGGGGCAGACGGAGGTGGACAGCAGTAGGGCTCAATACTTTTTCAATGGTAAAGGGGCCGAGAAATTTAGGGAACAGTTTACCACCACTCCCCCTTAACGCAATGTCCTTGGAGGACAACCACACGCGCTGCCCAGGTCGGTACGATGGAGCGGCGACACGTCTCTTGTCAGCTTGGGCCTTCATTCGGGCTACCGACCTGAGCAGCGCCTCCCAAGTGGTCCTCCAAGTACGCCTGCAGTGGCGTACAAACTCACGGGCAGATGGGACCACAACCTCCTCCTTCTGGCATGGAAACAGAGGGGGTTGGTAACCGAGGCAGGCTTTGAATGGGGAAAGACCAGAAGCTGCGGAGGTGTGACTATTAATGGCGTATTCTGCCCAGGGGAGTTGATGGCTCCAGGAGGAGGGGTTCTTGAGACACAGGCATCTAAGGACAGTCTCTATACACTGGTTGGCCCGCTCGGTCTGGCCGTTAGTCTGAGGGTGAAAGCCGGAAGAAAGACTGACAGATGTGCCGATTGAATTACAGAAGGATTTCCAAAATTTGGCTGTGAACTGAGGACCGCGATCTGAGGTGATGTCAGTAGGGATGCCGTGTAGTCTAATGACGTGCTGGATGATGAGGTTGGTGGTTTCATGGGCGGATGGGAGCTTGGTGAGGGGAACGAAATGGACAGCTTTAGAGAAACGATCAACTATGGTGAGGATGGTGGTGAAGCGATTGGAAGGGGGAAGACCAGTGATGAAATCTAAGGCTATGCGTGACCAAGGGCGGTGTGGGAGTGGATAGGGGTTGTAGCAGGCCGTGAGGGGTTGGTGTGATACCTTAGCTTGGGCACAGACCGAGCAGGCGGAGACATACTTCTGGACGTCATCATTCATTCCAGGCCACCAGAAGCGACGTGTTATAAAGTCCAAGGTTCTCTTGATTCCTGGGTGACACGAGAGTTTGGAAGAATGCCCCCAGTCCAGGACCCGGGGGCGCAGAATGGCAGGCACAAATAGACAGTGGTCAGGACAAGCATTAGGAGCAGCAGAACCGTCTTGGGCGTCTCTCACCTCCGACTCAATGTCCATAGCCATGGCGTTAATGAAGGTCTCCTTGGAGAGGATGGTATCTGGGCTGGGAAGGTCTTTGTCTGTCTCAAAACATCGGGAGAGAGCATCCGGTTTAACGTTCTTGTTGCCTGGGCGATAAGCAAGGTGAAAATTGAACCGAGAGAAAAACAATGCCCACCTGGCCTGTCGGGGATTCAGCCTCTTGGCAGTTTGGAGGTACTCCAGATTCTTATGGTCCGTCCAGACCAGGAACGGAAGTTCGGCACCCTCCAACCATTGTCTCCACTCCTCTAAGGCCAGCTTAACGGCTAACAGTTCCGGTTGCCGATGTCGTAGTTTCGCCGGCTGAGCCTAGGCGACGGGAAAAGTAAGCACAGGGGTGAATCTTGCCGTCCTTGGGAGACCTCTGAGACAGCACAGCCCCAACTCCCATGTTGGAGGCGTCAACCTCCACCACGAACTGGACTTGGAATCGGGGATGGTTAGTATAGGGGCAGATGTAAAATGGGACTTGAGTTCATGGAATGCTTGATCTGCTTTATCGGACCATAGAAACTTGATCTTGCTAGAGGTGAGTGCAGTGAGAGGAGCAGCAATGGAACTGTAATTGCGGATGAAACGTCTGTAGAAATTGGCAAAGCCCAGGAAGCGTTGTAGTGACTTACGATCGGGGGTTTTGGCCAGTTGGTGACTGCCTCAACCTTCACGGGGGTCCATCTGGATGGTGTCAGGCGAGATGATGTACCCCAGGAAGGAGGTCGTCTGTACGGAGAATTCGCACTTCTCAGCCTTTACAGACAGACGATTCTCCAACAGGCGCTTTGAGTACTCGTCGGACGTGTTGAACATGGTCCTCCTGTGACTTGGAAAAAAATCAAGATATCGTCAAGGTACACAAATACAAATTTGTTTATCATGTCACGTAGGACGTCATTAACAAGATTTTGGAAGACTGCCGGGGCGTTGGTGAGGCCGAAGGGTAAGACCAGATACTCCCAGTGCCCGGTAGGGGTGTTAAAGGCAGTCTTCCATTCGTCTCCTTCACGAATACGGACGAGGTGGTATGCATTGCGTAGATCTAACTTAGTAAAAATCTTAGCTCCCTGGAGGAGGTCGAAGGCGGTGTTCATGAGGGGAAGGGGATATCTGTTTTTAATGGTGATTTCGTTGAGTCCTCGATATTCAATGCAGGGACGTAAGGATCCATCCTTCTTGCCCACAAAGAAGAATCCTGCTCCGGCGGGTAATGAGGAAGGGCGAATGATGCCCGCAGCGAGTGACTCACTAAGGTATTTCTCCATTGCAAGAGTTTCAGGGCGTGAGAGGGAGAACAGACGACCTCTGGGCGGCATAGTACCAGGCTTGAGTTCAATCGCGCAATCATATGGTCTGTGTGGGGGTAGACTGGTGGCGCGAGCTTTGGAAAATACTTCCTTGAGGTCCAGGTATTCGTGAGGAACCTTCTCCAGATTCGGGATGTCTTCTGGAGGAGAAACGGGAACATGATCTTGAGCGTCATTGAGACAGGTCTGAGCACACTTGGGACTCCACCCCTTAATCTCATGTCTCTCCCAGTCGACTACTAGCAGATGTTTGGCCATCCATGGGTGGCCGAGGACGACTGGGGCATGGGGTGATTGAATGAGGTAGAGCTTAATAAGTTCATGGTGATTGCCAGAAATACCTAACTTAATCGGGCTGGAGACGTGAGTGATGTGGCCAATCTTCTGGCCATTGAGAGAGCTGGCAACTCGATCCGGGAAGACCGGTTCTTCGGGAATGCCCCACTTCCGGGCTAGTTCCTGATCGATGAGGTTCTCTTCCGCACCTGAGTCGATCAGGGCAGTAGTCTTCCTTCCTCCCCCAGCCCACTCAAGGGAGACAGAAAAACAGGTGCGGTTTTTTGAGGACTGATCCACAGGAATAACGCCCACTACCGCTCCTCTCCCCATTAGTGGGCGTCGCCTTTTACTGGGACACCGGGAAATGTAGTGCCCCCCCTTGCCACAGTAGAAACAGGCCTGCTCCTTACGCCTGCGATCTCTCTCCTCACTAGTGAGTCTGGTACGACCCAGCTGCATGGGTTCCGATTCGGAGGGAGGCTTGGAATAGTCAGGCTGGGCGGAGGTGGAATCATCACCGGTGGCTTGGAGGAGCTGGCTCTGTAGGTGGACCGCTCTCACGTTCCTCCAGGCGGGAGTCGGATGCGGATGGCCATGTCGATGATACGTTCCAGACTCTCGCGCAGGTCACGTGGCACTAGCTGGTCTTTGATTTGCTCGGACAGCCCAAAGATGAATGCGTCGTAGAGAGCTCTCTCATGCCACCTGCTGTTGGTAGCTAGGGTCTGGAATTCAATGGCGTAATCCGATACTGAACGCACCCCCTGACGGATCGCGGAGAATCTCCTCCCAGCCTCATGCCCGTGTCTGGAACGGTCAAACACCCTTTTCATCTCCTCTCCAAAAGGTGGAATGACTGAATACAAGGTAGACCCGCTTCCCAGGCTGATGTTGCCCACTGTTTCGCTCTGCCAGTAAGCTGCGTGATGACGTATGCTACGCGAGCTTGCTCAGAGGGGAAGGTGGTAGGTTGCAAACTGAAAATCAGCTAGCACTGAGTCAGAAAAGCTCGGCAGGATCCCGGATCACCATCGTACTTCTCAGGTGGAGGTAGTCGTGGTTCATGGAGCAGAGTGGGTGGGGCAGAGGCAGGAACAGACACCGGAGCAGGCATGGTGGTGACAGGTCGTTGGGGAGTGCGGATGGGTAGTGCACTCTGCAGGGAGCGGGTGAGATCCGTCATCTGATGCGTCATGGTCTGCATGTGCTGCATCATGGCCCGTAGCTGCCGTTGCTGAAGCTCCAACTGGGCGCCCTGTTCTTCTACTGCAGCTTGCAGTGGATGGGTACTCGCTGGCTCCATGCTGGTCAAAACGTACTGTGAGGATACGCTCAGGAACCAGACGCGAGAACCAAGCAATGCAGTAGATGAGAGTTTATTAAGCGAGGGGGGAAACCCCCGCAGGGCAGAAGGCAAAGGTACAAAGTCCACAATCCAAAAATCACAATCCAGTTGGGCAGAATCAGAGTCGAAAACCAGGGCAGCAATAACAGTACTCGTGGTTGGGCAAAAACAGGTTCGGTACACAGGCACAGGTTTGTCAGAGAAGCAAAAGCCAAAATCCAGTGGGCGTAATCCAAACCGTTAACAGGGCAGCAAACACAAAACTCGTAGTCGGGCAAAAGGGTTAGAAAACAGAGCCAGACAAAAGTACCAAAAGCAGAGCCAAAAAAATCGAAGGTCGGACGGTCCAGTCAGAAGAGAAACACTATGAGTACAAGGCGAAAACGATAGCAGCACAGGTAAACAAGGGAAACGTTCTGACGGGGAACTGCAGTGAGAAGACAGCTTAAATACACTCAAGGGAAGTCACATGCTATGATTAGGATCAGGTGATGAGGATCAGACTAATTACGCGAGAGGAAGTACAAGGGAGAACCTAACCACATGAAATTGGCAAAAGCCAAAACGCGCACAGGGAACACGAGACAGCCTATGACAAGACATACAGCTCCGGTTAGGGAGTTCTAATGTGCACAGATAATGAGAGGTAGGACAGAGTGGAGCAGGTGCAGAGGATCCGCTGAATAGCAGCAAAAGACTAAGTGCAGGCAAGAGGCGGAGACTAGAACAGGGCGAGTGCTGAGAGCTTGTTAATCAATTAGTAAGTGCAGCTATACAATCCCTAGTGCTCGTTAGTATTATATACAATGTTAGTCTGGGTTAGTAACTATAACAAAAACAACAAACTGTTAGTATTGGTTAGTAAAACAGAAAAGAGAGGCGAAGGAAGCAAACGAGATTGGAAGGAATGTTTGAAACCCAGAAACCATGAAATCACCTAAACATGTGACACGCAGGACTGGGGAGAAGCTGTAGCTTAACAAGAGACCAGACAGGGGAGACAAAGTGCAATGAAGGGCATGAACAAAGACATGGACCGGAATCTAACAGAATAGTGGATTGGGAATGGCAAAAACGAAAACATGGCAAAGTACAAAAACTAAACAGAACATGGCAAAACCTAACAGACATAATCATAAACATAACAGGGAGTGGCAGAATAATAACAAACATGGCAGAATCATGACAGAACAGATCAGAATCATAACAATACTGTTTAGTATGCCCCATATTCCTCTAATATTGTGTTTGTTATAATCTAATAAATTTTTATAGTGGTCTTTTTTACAAGCCCTTATAATATTTGTTAACTTATTTTTATACTTTTTGTATTTTTTTCTGCCTCTTTAGTCTTCAGCCTTATAAATTCTCTGTATAGAGCGTTTTTCTTTTTACAAGCATTCTGTAAACCTTTTGTGATCCATGGGCATTCTATATATTTAAGCTTCCTCCTATAGTGTTTTATTGGACAGTTCTTATTATAAAGTGATGTAAATACTTTGAGAAATTCTTCATGAGCTATGTTGGTGTCTTTTGCCTGGTATATAACGTTCCAATTTTGAGCAAGTAAGTCATTTTTTAACGCATTCAGTGATTCTTCTGATATAATTTGCCTGTATTGTTTTTCATTGTTTATATTATTATATCTGTAGTTTCTGTTGTAAACTGTAAATACTGGAAGGTGATCACTGATATCATTAATCAATAGTCTGCTTACTGTATTGTTTTCTATGTCATTTGAGAATATATTATCAATGAGAGTGGTACAGTGTGATGTGATTCGACTACAGTGCGTTGACCGGTTCCGCAAACGGAATTTGTCAGAAGCGTCTGGTATCGATACAGCATTCGGTGGCGGAAAGTTATCTGTTCACGAATTTGCAGAAATTACTCACGCACTTTGTGGATCAGTTAGTTTTCTTCAGTCATCAGGAATAAAGCCTTGCACAGTCATTTTTCAATGGCACGTCCTTTGACCGGTTCCGCAAATAATTTCCAGTTTCGCAAACAGTGCCCTTTGTCAGGCCAAACTTATGATATTCTTTGTTTTTTGGCATAATTGCGTGCCCCTGGCCACAAAGGAACAGGCACATGTATTTTCCACCAATTTTAGCCAGCATTACTCTGCAGGGTATATCATAATAATTGGTCAAATTTATGGATAATTGTTCCGTGTGTCGACATTGTGTCAGCTGGAATCCACATGCGCTGGCCCCAGTTCAAGACAATTTTGTACATCCATCGATATTCAACTGCTATCAGCGACTATGGATGATTCTTTCTACTCTGTCCAATTCAAGTACATACCAAGTATACTTTAAAAACAGTTATGGCGGGGGAAAAGATGTTTTATTTCACATTGACTACATTATACTTTAATAAAATTCTTTCAGAAAAATAATCAAGAATAAACATGTCTCATAAATTACAAGTTTGAAAACCTACAAAATGGCGTTTGCGGAACTAGTCAAACGACAAGCAGTCACTCTAATGGGTGTTGATGAAAAAGTATCAAGAGTACGAAATTGGGGGTTTATATGGTCAAATATACGATAATTTCCGATCATAATGACACTAATAACCTGTGATGAATCCCGGGAATACGCGCGTTTAACGGCCACACACTGCGCAGAGCGCCTTATCACAGGCGTTGATTTGGTACTGCTGCAACGGCAAGCAACAGTTATCGGGCATTTATTTCTCTATCAAGCCGAATATCTCGAAACGATAGTTAAGAGTTAAATCCACAATAATTTACCGTTCCAGCGGTGTCAAACTCAAGGCTGACAGCGAAGTCGTTTTCCCGCAAATAAAGTTTGATTTCTGCAAATTGCGGAATCGGTCAAATTGCGGAACCGGTCAACCCACTGTAGGTCTAATGATTTTTGGATATAAGCCCATACTATACATTGTATTGATGAAATCATTTGTCATTTTGTGGTTGTTAGGATTTAGTAGGTCAATGTTAAAATCTCCACAAATGAAAACTGATTTATGAATGTCCTTTGAGAAGGTTTCCTCAAGCCAGTTGTTAAATACCTCGATATTAGTGGGTGGTGCTCTGTACATACAGCTGATTAAATTTTTACAATTTTCTTTATAAATTTCAACAGTAATGCATTCAAGTATGTTGTTAACCACAGTTGTCATCCTATCCAACACTGTAAATTTTAAAGTTTTGTGTATGAACACTGCCACCCCTCCTCCTCCCTTATTTTGTCGATTTGCATACCTGAGCTCGTGGTCCTCCAGCTCAAAATCCACACCTTTATCCTCGCTGAACCAGGTTTCAGATATTGCAATGATGCTGAATGGTTGTGAAAACTGAAGTAAATAATCCTTGATATGATTGAAATTAGCATACAGGCTTCTACTGTTGAAGTGAATGATTGATAATTTGTCTACTGTCTTAATGTTCAGGTTCTGTTCCTCAGTGTAATAACAGCAGGTATTGTTGATAGATGAAAAGAAATTATTGTCCAGGTCTATTTCATATCCAAATGTTGGGCATCATGGTCAGTATATTCAAAGATTTTTAGTTCAGGTTGATCATGTTCACTGATGCTCAGAGTTATGTTATTGATGTTTCCAGGTGTAGGTGAGTCATTACTGTCAATGCTGGTCATGGTGATGTGTAACGGTGCATGTTACCTTGATTATGGTCCAGTTCGTGATTATCAATGATATTTGTCCAGCTCCTCCATGTTTCTGATTACCAGCACTTCAGCTTCCTCGGGTGATCCGTTAAGTTTGATGAATGTTTTACAGTTTGTAATCCAGATGTTTTGAATTTTCCTTCGTTTTTTTAAGTAGCGTGCTTTTCTGGATATCTCCCCATTTTGCTTCGTCAGGTGCTCATTTATGAAAACGTTCGTTCCTTTCAGCTTCCTCCCTTGTTTTAGTAGCGCGGTTTTATGTTTCCTATTGGCAAACCTGATAATGACGGCTGGCTTATCGTTTGCGTTCCTCCTGGGCAGAGGGTGTTATTACAGTCCATCTCAATGCCCTTGGACTGCAAGAGGCCAGCAACCTATTGCTGTGTGGAGCTAGCATCCAACTCCCCAGGCTCCTCTGCAATGTCGGTGGTCACAGCCCGAGCATAGGACCGGGGTTTTACATGCAGCCCGGTGACGATCACGTCATTCATCCTACTGTACTGCTCCATTTCCGCCACTCTGCTCTTCAGGAAAGCTACCCGCTTGTCCCTCTCCGTGTTCTGGATACGCAGTGCTTTTACCTCCAAGACCATGTCTAAAATACTCTTTTGCTGCAGCCTGACAGCAGCAACTTCCTCTGACAGAAAGTCGAGTGATTTTTTGATTTCCTCGACTTCCTCAGCCCCTAACAACCTCTTGGGACCCATGTAGCCGTGTTTCACCGGTTGTTTGGTGTAATCAGCTGTTCGCTAACAGCCGTCAGCTGTCAGTTTAGTGGCTAGTTGCTAGTTGGCAACTAGCTGCAAGTCCCCTTTCCAGTCCGTAATCCAAATCGTAATCCAAACAGGGGTCGTATCAGACGTCCCAGCGACAGTTCATTCAATGTCCTTGATCCAAAACCAACATTCCAAAAAAAAAGAGTCAAAATCCAAAGGAAAAGCACCAAATTCAAAAGCCCACAATCGGACTAGTCGAACAGCAGCGTGGATCCTAGATTTGATTCTGTTATTCACTGTTTTTGTTCATAAAGTCCTGACAAGCAACCATAGCTCATTGCATTCATGTTTTTTGGATGTTAGTTCTGACTACTAAGCAAACTTAGGTGACCAGTTACCACATGAATAGCTGATATTAATGCCAAGTGTTAACTTCACTCCTAAAACTGTGCACTATGTTCTGTGGCCGCATCTTACCAACGCTTGCCGTTTAATAGTCTCTTTTTGCGGGATATTCAAAATCACTTGGAATTATAACCAGCATAATTAAGGAGACAGATGACGATGTTTCATTTTGTCTTTATAGAAATACCCTGATTATTTAACTGTCATGTTAAAACTCAGGGTCTGCGAGACTCTCACAAGACTACACAGCTCCAGTATACATACACTTCCCTGTCCCACCTTTTCTGGTGCTGCAGGTCTAAAATTCAGAGGGAGTGTTTATTTCCAATAAACAGTAGAGCAGGAAGTACATTAAGCTCTGTCAGACTTGGGGTTGTAGTAGGGCATCCTGTTCTGTAAGACGAAGTCTACAGGTTGTGATGAAGCATGCTGACATCACACATGATTATCCAGCCACAGACGGACAAATAACCTCCTCTTCAGTTCCCCTCCCTTTACCCTCACATCAGAGAAACTGCTGGTGACAAACACCCAACCTGTTTGAAAACCAGAGAAAGGAAAATTCTACTGGAAATACAGACACAAAATAATGATTAAACTCAATTCATGCACCCACTCCCACCTTTCCTGACCCAGCAAACCCCACCCCCTGAAGAATATCTTAAAACAGCCCCCAGTAAGGGGGGGTCAGTGGAAAGCAAAGCAAAATTCTGACAGTTTAATTAGTTGCCATTTAAACACACAAAATGACGCCACCCTGCTGAATTGTTAAATGTCACCTTTTCAGAGTGAACCAGCAGGAAAGATTTAATTAAAGGAGTTTAAGGCCTAATAGCCAGTGTTTACTGAATAACTGTCAGCAGTGAACAGAGGGTGTGAGGCTTGTCGCCCGCAGCTGAAGGTGGAATTTCGGTACGGGAGAGAGGGACCTGGGCGCTCAGTGTGTGCGCTGCACACAGGCCAATGAAACGTATTTTTCTCACCTACACCTCGTCTTTAAACCGCCCCAGCAGTGAAATTGCACACGGCACAGGACACAGCTAATGCCCACAGAGATGGATCAGCCGCAGACCGCCGGATCGGAGTGCTCGGGAAGCTGTACAGAGAGACGGTGAGAGAGGGCTGCATTGGGAGGGATCCCAGCACCCCGCGGGGCTCAGTGATTCTATCACAGAACCAGAGAATGACTCAATCAGTCTCTCTCCGCTGTGAGGCCTCGGCCAGAATTACAATCTCCCTGCAATTGCACTTTAGTTTCCATTTGAGTAAATGAGGCTGAATCGACCATAGGCCTCCGCGGGGGTGCACGTGTTTAATGCACATCATCTATTCTAAAATATCCAGCACTATAGCTTCAGATGACAGAAAATCTGTCTCCCTGAACTAGCGATTTTATACCCCCCACAAGATGAGCACAAACCGAGTCGTACACCAGGATGGATTAATGTGGAATGTGTGAGGAGGCGATGATTGCGAATCGTGGCTCTGATGAGCTGCCAGGGAGATCATGTGATCAGGAACATCACGCTGACACCATTCGAGACAGAGGAGGTGGCGTCGCTGGAGCGAGTGACGTGCTGGAGGTTCCGTTTGAATTTATGGATTTGCATACACAGCAGGATCAGTAGGCACACTCCTAACTGCAATTTTTAAAGGCTATTATTATTATTATCATTAGTTTTAGTTGTAGTAGTTGTGGTGGTGGTGGTATTATGAAAATAATAATAAACTGCATTTACTGTATATAGTGCAATGTACATATACTCCAAATTAGATTCCGAGGACATTTTGTCACAATACTGGGAAGTCCGAATGCCACAATGATTTGAAGTATCATATTAGCTTCAGTAAGTACAGGAGGCCTTTACATTGCCGTTCCATTGCTGTTGTGTTTTAGCATGCTTATAACAAAAGTGGAGCGTTTGGTATGCTGTTCCAGATATGTTATAGCACATTTATAATCACATTGTCGTATACTATATACTGTTCCAGAAGTGTTTAAACATGTACATAGTGACATTTGCGCATCCTGCATTCTGTTATAGGTGTGTTTAACATTTCTGAAAGAGAATACAGTGTACAGAAGTGTTTTATCATTTATAATGACATTGGCACACAGTGTATGCTGTAACCAGAGGCATGTTGAGGGCCGGACTGTCGGGCTGTGCTGGGTCTTTTTGCTCGGTCCCGGCTCTTTTATTACTGCCAAAATATTTAACATGATTATGAACTTTGAGCTCATACAACCATTAAATCTTTAGCCTGTAAATTAATTTATTCCCAGGCATGCAAATGCAACCCTTCACTTAAATACTTATAAAATAAAATCTGCATCATTGTCCGTACGATGACGCACAAACAGCAGCCTTTTACAGATCTGCTGCAATACTTGTCACTTACATCAAATCTGACAGTGCTGCCAACTGGTAAACATCACCGTCACTTTATCTTGTGAAAATGCTTATTTTAACTCAGTTATTTAATAAAAATGCAACATATTTTGTCAAATATGGTTATTTATTCATCATTTCAATGTGAACAGAGAACGGTAAGTGTCACAAAGAAAATCTATGTTTGGGCAGCAGTGCCCCTCCCCCCACTCCTGTTGCTGTTCAAGTCGACAGTATCTCCTCCTGCCATCACGGAGCAAACTCATGAGACATCGCCTGGGTGTGGAACATGATTGGTCTTTCTAGCACTTGAGGTACTTTTCCTGTGGTGAACAGCTACATGCATTCGCTTGATCTAACAGTATACCTGGTGCACTCTATATGGGTCTCAAATACTTGTAGTTTTGTTGATGTTTTTTCTTTGTCACTTACTTATGAGATTGTAGTATGATACCATTAGCTTCTGAATTAAATAATTAATTCCAAACATATGCACACAGAATTTGCAGATCACTTCCTTTCTCTGAGGCTCAACTCCAGGTGTTTCAAATGTCTGTACATTTCTCAGGTTCTAACATGGTCACAATGATAACAGTGTGTTCTGTATGCTGTTCCAGGTGTTTTATGACATAATTTCAATGACAACAGTGTGAGCTGTGTGCCTTTCCAGAGGTGTCATACCATTTTTATTATAATGGTGTACACTATAGACCATTCCAGATGTGTTTGAACTTTTTTATTTTGAAAATTGTGTATTCTGTTGGGCTATTCAGATTTGTTATAACTCATTTATAATATTGGAATAGACAGTTTACTGTTCAGATATGTTCGAACATTTTTATATTGACAATGGTGTATTCTGTATACTGTTTCAGATGCATTTAAACATGAGCATAAAAACATTGGCACATAGTGTACAGTATGTTGTTCCAGATGTGCTATAACACATTTATAATATTAATTTATACGGTATACTGTTAAAGATGTATTCTAACCTTTTATAACGGCATTGGTGTATTCTCTCTGCTGTTCCACATGTCTAATAGCATGTTCATCATGACACTGGTGTGTGCTGTTCCTGATGTGTTTCAACATGAGTATAATGGAATTAGTGCATTCTGTATAAATTCCAGATCATGCTGTAACACAGTAATAATGGCATTAGTGCATTCTGTATAAATTCCAGATCATGCTGTAACACAGTAATAATGGCGTTGGTGTATACTGTATGCATTCCAGATCATGCTGTAACACAGTAATAATGGCATTGGTGTATACTGTATTCATTCCAGGTCATGCTGTAACACAGTAATAATGGCTTTGGTGCATACTGTATGCATTCCAGTTCATGCTGTAACACAGTAATAATAGCATTGATGTATACTGTATGCATTCCAGATCTTGCTGTAACACAGTAATAATGGCATTAGTGCATTCTGTATGCATTCCAGATCATGCCTTAACACAGTAATAATGATATTAGTGCATTCTGTATGCATTCCACATCATGCTGTAACAACAGTAATAATGGCATTGGTGTATACTGTATGCATTCCAGATCATGCTGTAACACAGTAATAATAGCATTGGTGTGAACTGTATGCATTCCAGATCTTGCTGTAACACAGTAATAATAGTATTGGTGTATACTGTATGCATTCCAGATCTTGCTGTAACACAGTAATAATGGCATTAGTGCATTCTGTATGCATTCCAGATCATGCTGTAACACAGTAATCATGGCATTAGTGCATTCTGTATGCATTCCAGATCATGCCTTAACACAGTAATAATGATATTAGTGCATTCTGTATGCATTCCAGATCATGCTGTAACACAGTAATAATGGCATTGTTGTATACTGTATGCATTCCAGATCATGCTGTAACACAGTAATAATGGCATTGGTGTATACTGTATGCATTCCAGATCATGCCTTAACACAGTAATAATGATATTAGTGCATTCTGTATGCATTCCAGATCTTGCTGTTACACAGCAACAATGGCATTAGTGCATTCTGTATGCATTCCAGATCATGCTGTAACACAATATGAATGGCATTGGTGTATACTGTATGCATTCCAGATCATGCTGTAACACAGTAATAATGGCATTAGTGCATTCTGTATGAATTCCAGATCATGCTGCAACACAGTAATAATGGCATTGGTGTATACTGTATGCATTCCAGATCATGCTGTAACACAGTAATAATGGCATTGGTGTATACTGTATGCATTCCAGATCATGCTGTAACACAGTAATAATGGCAATAGTGCATTCTGTATGAATTCCAGATCATGCTGTAACACAGTAATAATGGCATTGATGTATACTGTATGCATTCCAGATCATGCTGTAACACAGTAATAATGGCATTAGTGCATTCTGTATGAATTCCAGATCATGCTGTAAAACAGTAATAATGGCATTAGTGTATTCTGTACGCATTCCAGATCATGCTGTAACACAGTAATAATGGCAATAGTGCATTCTGTATGAATTCCAGATCATGCTGTAACACAGTAATAATGGCATTAGTGCATTCTGTATGAATTCCAGATCATGCTGTAACACAGTAATAATGGCATTAGTGCATTCTGTATAAATTCCAGATCATGCTGTAACACAGAAATAATGGCATTGGTGTATACTGTATGCATTCCAGATCAAGCTGTAACACAGTAATAATGGCATTGGTGTATACTGTATGCATTCCAGATCATGCTGTAACACAGTAATAATGGCTTTGGTGTATACTGTATTCATTCCAGATCATGCTGTAACGCAGTAATAATACCATTGGTGTATACTGTATGCTTTTCAGTGATGCAGATAGTGGCAGCCATGACAACCCATGATAAATCAGCTTCCTGTTAAAACGGCAGCTCTTCCGCACTGCTGACGAAGAGGATGGCACTGCTCCCTGTGCTGACGCTAATTAACTCCAAACAGTGTGCAGGACTGCGTGATGCTCCAGCTTTCCGGCCAATTCTCTCTAAACGTGTGTTTAAATGAGAAAAGTGTTTGGTTTGGACTGATTTGGGCCTCGGTCCTTTTCTCCCATAGAGGCACATAGAGACAACAGGAGGAGGGAAGCAGCATTTCTGCGATTCGAGAATCAGAAGGCAGCGCAAACGCTCCTTTGGCACATCGTAGAAGCGTGGAGGGAGTGAGACAGTCACATGAATCATTTCTTGCACTTCGCTAACAAGTACACTGATGGCAGCAGGACTTGTTTGTTAAGCTAATTCATTTCATCAGTTTAACTGCACTTTCTATTTATGCAAATTAATGACATTATTATGCTGTAATGAGATCATTATTCACGTCGCAGCACTAGAGGTGTCTGATGTAATTCTCTCTGTGTCGATGGTCTGCAGTCCTAGTCCTTGAGCTCAGGAGAGTTTGCTGGTTTTCACCATTTATTTATGAATGCAGTCGTGCAGTACGCATTAAACACATCTCATCTGCTTTCTGTAATACAAACGTTCCATTTTGAGCAAAAACCCATAACCAGCAGGTGAGGGCCTGATGTTCCCCCCTAATGAAGGCTGCTGCTCCCATCTCATCTGTCTCACGGAGAATAATCTGCCATGAACTTCACTGCAACAATAACAATAATTAATAATGAATAATGAATGTCACATCCTTTTCCCCTTTAAAGTAGGTTAACATCCTTCAGGTTGTATGTATGTCTGCCGGTCCTTTTCATGAAATGAGTTAATTGAATTATTGTTGTTAATCTCGTTACCTCTTCAATGCCCTGTTCTTCCCTCATGCACTTTGCCCACTGTTCCATGTTGTCCTTGTGTGTTTAGTCCCTGTTTGCCAGTCTTTGGCAGGTTGTCTTGTGCTCGCCCTCAAACCTGTTGCTTGCTCTCTTGTGGTGTTTTTGATCTGAGTATCCTGGTCCCAGTTCCTGATATGCTTGTGCTCCTGGTTCCTTACCTGATGGCTTTTGCTTCCCCAATCCAATCCCCGACACCACTTCTTCCACTCCAATCCCTCTTCCTGCTTCCCCAATCCAATCCCCGCCACGACTTCTTCCGCTCAAATCCCTCTTCCTGCTTCCTAAATCCAATCCCTACACGACTTCCTCCACTCCAGTCCCTCTTCCTGCTTCCCCAAATCAATCCCCGCCACGAATTCCTCCGCTCCAGTCCCTCTTCCTGCTTCCCCAATCTAATCCCCTCCACGACTTCCTCCGCTCCAATCCCTCTTCCTGCTTCCCGAATCCAATCCCCGCCACGACTTCCTCCACTCCAGTCCCTCTTCCTGCTTCCCCAAATGAATCCCCGCCACGACTTCCTCCACTCCAGTCCCTCTTCCTGCTTCCCCAATCTAATCCCCGCCACGACTTCCTCCGCTCCAATCCCTCTTCCTGCTTCCCCAATCCAATCCCCGCCACGACTTCCTCCACTCCAGTCCCTCTTCCTGCTTCCCCAAATCAATCCCTGCCAAGACTTCCTCCACTCCAGTCCCTCTTCCTGCTTCCCCAATCCAATCCCCGCCACGACTTCCTCCACTCCAGTCCCTCATCCTGCTTCCCCAATCCAATCCCAACATGACTTCCTCCTCTCCAGTCCCTCTTCCTGCTTCCCCAATTCAATCCCTTCACAACTTCCTCCACTCCAGTCCCTCTTCCTGCTTCCCCTATCCAATCCCCGCCACGACTTCCTCCGCTCCAGTCCCTCTTCCTGCTTCCCCACTTCAATCCCTACACAACTTCCTCCACTCCAGTCCCTCTTCCTGCTTCCCCAATCCAATCCCCGCCACGACTGCCTCCATTCCAGTCCCTCTACCTGCTTCCCCAATCCAATCCGCGCCACGACTTCCTCCACTCCAGTCCCTCTTCCTGCTTCCTCAATCCAATCCCCGCCACGACTTCCTCCACTCCAGTCCCTCTTCCTGCTTCCTCAATCCAATCCCTACACGACTTCCTCTGCTCCGGTCCCTCTTCCTGCTTCCCCAATCCAATCCCCGCCACGACTTCCTCCACTCCAGTCCCTCTCCCTGCTTCCCCTATCCAATCCCCGCCACGACTTCCTCCGCTCCAGTCCCTCTTCCTGCTTCCCCAATTCAATCCCTACACAACTTCCTCCACTCCAGTCCCTCTTCCTGCTACCCCAATCCAATCCCCGCCACGACTTCCTCCATTCCAGTCCCTCTACCTGCTTCCCCAATCCAATCCCCGCCACGACTTCCTCCGCTCCAGTCCCTCTTCCTGCTTCCCCAATCCAATCCCCGCCACGACTTCCTCCACTCCAATCCCTCTACCTGCTTCCCCAATCCAATCCCCGCCACGACTTCCTGCACTCCAGTCCCTCTTCCTGCTTCCCCAATCCAATCCCCACCACGACTTCCTCCACTCCAATCCCTCTACCTGCTTCCCCAATTCAATCCCTACCACGACTTCCTCCGCTCCAGTCCCTCTTCCTCCTTCCCCAATTCAATCCCCGCCACAACTTCCTCCACTCCAGTCCCTCTTCCTGCTTCCCCAAATCAATCCCCGCCAAGACTTCCTCCACTCCAGTCCCTCTTCCTGCAATCCCCCCCAATTCAATCCCTAATCCAATCCCTCGCCCCAATTCAATCCCCGCCCCACGACTTCCTCCACTCCAATCCCTCTTCCTGCTTCCCCAATTCAATCCCTACCACGACTTCCTCCGCTCCAGTCCCTCTTCCTCTTTCCCCAATTCAATCCCCGCCACGACTTCCTCCACTCCAGTCCCTCTTCCTGCTTCCCCAATTCAATCCCTCCAACTCCAGTCCCTCTTCCTTCCTCCAATCCGCTTCCTCCAATCCCTCTTCCTGCTTCCTCAATCCAATCCCCCCACCTCTGCAGTCCCTCTTCCTGCTTCCCCAATTCAATCCCCTCACAACTTCCTCCACTCCAGTCCCTCTTCCTGCTTCCCCAATCCAATCCCCGCCACAACTTCCTCCACTCCAATCCCTCTTCCTGCTTCCCCAATCCAATCCCCGCCACGACTTCCTCCGCTCCAGTCCCTCTTCCTGCTTCCCCAATCCAATCCCTGCCACGACTTCCTCCACTCCAGTCCCTCTTCCTGCTTCCCCAATTCAATCCCTACACAACTTCCTCCACTCCAGTCCCTCTTCCTACTTCCCCAATCCAATCCCCGCCACAACTTCCTCCACTCCAATCCCTCTTCCTGCTTCCCCAATCCAATCCCCGCCACAACTTCCTCCGCTCCAGTCCCTCTACCTGCTTCTCCAATCCAATCCCCGCCACGATTTCCTCCGCTCCAGTCCCTCTTCCTGCTTCCCCAATTCAATCCCTTCACAACTTCCTCCACTCCAGTCCCTCTTCCTGCTTCCCCAGTCCAATCCCCGCCACGACTTCCTCTGCTCCAGTCCCTCTTCCTGCTTCCCCAATCCAATCCCTACACGACTTCCTCTGCTCCAGCCCCTCTTCCTGCTTCCTCAATCCAATCCCAGCCACAACTTCCTCTGCTCCAGTCCCTCTTCCTGCTTCCCCAATTCAATCCCCGCCACGACTTCCTCTGCTCCAGTCCCTCTTCCTGCTTCCCTAATCCAATCCCCGCCACGACTTTCTCCTCTCCAGTCCCTCTTCCTGCTTCCCCAGACCAATCCCCGCCACGACTTCCTCCACTCCAGTCCCTCTTCCTGTTTCCCCAAACCAATCCCCGCCACGACTTCCTACTCTCCAGTCCCTCTTCCTGCTTCCCCAAACCAATCCCCGCCACGACTTTCTCCTCTCCAGTCCCTCTTCCTGCTTCCCCAAACCAATCCCCACCACGACTTCCTCCACTCCAGTCCCTCTTCCTGCTTCCCCAATCCAATCCCCGCCACGACTTTCTCCTCTCCAGTCCCTCTTCCAGCTTCCCCAAACCAATCCCCGCCACGACTTCCTCCACTCCAGTCCCTCTTCCTGCTTCCCCAAACCAATCCCCGCCACGACTTTCTCCTCTCCAGTCCCTCTTCCTGCTTCCCCAAACCAATCCCCGCCACGACTTCCTCCACTCCAGTCCCTCTTCCTGCTTCCCCAATCCAATCCCCGCCACGACTTTCTCCTCTCCAGTCCCTCTTCCTGCTTCCCCAAACCAATCCCCCCGCTCCAGTCCCTCTTCCTGCTTCCCCAATTCAATCCCTACATGACTTCCTCCGCTCCAGTCCCTCTTCCTGCTTCCCCAATCCAATCCCCGCCACGACTTCCTCTGCTCCAGTCCCTCTTCCTGCTTCCCCAAACCAATCCCCCCACTCCAATCCCTCTTCCTGCTTCCCCAAACCAATCCCCCCGCTCCAATCCCTCTTCCTGCTTCCCCAGTCCAATGGCTTCTCCGCAAAGGGGTTAAGTTGGCTAAATAAATTCTGCCACACTTTTACTTGCTTGTGTCATTTGTATGCTAATTCATAAAATATACTGAAATATAATGAATGTCATACTGGTTTCTCATTAGACTCCATTTCCCTCAGATGGAAACTCAGAGGAAGTGATAGAGTCCAGCAGGGGGAGCTAGAGTACAGTGTACTCTTAAAAAATTGAGTACCTGCTGTATAAATCATAATTGGTTACAAAAAATTGATCAGTGATAATCTTTTTGTAGTGTTATATTGTTTCTACATTTTATCCCAGTATGTTTCTGCGTTAAGTACGCCTATATGAGTCATTTAAAAAGCTATCATGCTTGATGATAACCCAAACTCCTGGTAATTCTGCCACTACGGGATAATCATTTGAGTGCCATTAGGCAGAAGCCTCTCAGTTCACAACTCGTCCGCATTCGAAATCGCCTGATTAACTATCAGTTTATTTACTGAATTACCGAGACATTAGCGCATAATGTTTAAGAAATTGTTAATTAGGAAACAACCAAGCGACCACCGATAGGCTACATTGAAAACGTACATATATTACACGCATTATTGTTAAGTTAACAATTATGACCTAAATTAATTAATCCAAAACTTTTTCTGAATTCCATCACTCGTTTAAGCATTTTTTACATAAAAAATTGTAACCATTTGTAACATCGGCACAGATATGGCGTCCCATATAGACTTAGTTATTATGTGCCACTTCTTGAGCTCCAGGACGTCATCACCCAAAAAAAAAAAAAAGAATTCTCAGACAAAATCCTAAATTTGAAAAAATTGATTGATCGCATTAAACAAGTTATATATTTTTCATTAAATCAACATTCTCTAACCAAATATGGCTATTTATGCGTTACTCTATTTAATGCTTTATAATTCAAGATTTAGGCTTCATAGAGAGGGGGAGTATGGCTCAACTGAGACAATACACTTGCAGCATTAAGTATTCCATCATATTTCAGTTTACTTTCATGATTTTGGTAAAGAAAAGGGGTCGCAAACATAAAAAATCTTCATGAAAATTCTGCATTGAAATTATATTAAAAAAATAATACTAAGGATTGAAAAATGGCTGGGGGTTTAAACAATACATTTCTGAAATCATATACTCCTAGACCACAAGTATTCTTCATCTGAGCATTAACCTGTTAACTGTCACTGGGCCCTAATTAGGGCCCTATGGAATTTTCAATCAAATTTTTAATCCTACATTTGTAAACTATGACTTAAATCCTCAACCAATCCAGGCAAACGATATACCTTTTGAAAGCTTAGATGCTCAGGATTTCATTTCCACCCACCTTTTTGCCCTATGTCAATCATAACAAATGCAATAAATCAATTTCTCAAAATAGACACCACATACTTGACTGCAGTGAAACTTCCAAAGTCCTCATCATCAAAGTTGTGTTGTGACAGTCAAACAATGTACGGTGCCTGACAAAAGTCTTGTCGCATAAGGACATAGTAACTAAAAATAGCATATAACTTTATTTCTAACCAATCAATTGTTACAATAAATGGTCCATTTTAATGTCAAGGGCTTTCACATTAATAATTTGGTGCAAAATGAAACCGTCAAAAAGTGTTCTGATGTTCACAGCTTGGCTAAGCCCATAACATCTGTTTTTGCTTGGACAAAAGTCTTGTCGTCTCTTCAGATGATGCAACAAATCGCAGATTAGAGTTTAACCTATGACAAATACTGTAATTAACACATTCCCAGATGTGTATAGAAATAACCCCAGCACACCAGACTTTCATATGAGGTATGACTAGACCTCTGACAACATACCAAAGATTCAACCACAGACCAAAGTGCTGATCATCAAGAGCCTGAAGACTGAGTCTGCTGCTGAGGTGGCAGACATCTTTAATCAAGGGCGCGGGAAGTGGGGTGCTGGGGGTGCTGCAGCACCCCCTACTGGGGTACAGAGGGTGCTGAGCACCCCTCTACTGAGCAGAATAAAACGTTTTTTATCATTACTAATTTCGCCATCTGAGCAATTTAAAAATATCACACAATGAAATTCATATCAGAATATAAAAATAATGCATAAAAATGACTGACATGTTGTTACGGCCAGGCACACTGGTCATAACATAAACGAACCAAAGTCGAAAGAACTCATGTCTAGGGGTTTTTTATTTAAATTAAGTTAAACAATGTAACGAAAAATGGGAGAACCAAAATCACAGCAAGGCACAACTGGCGTGGGAGCCAACCGCTTCCAAAAGTCTCCAACATTCTGCCTGGCTTCTCTGGTTTAATAGGGAGCGGCTCCACCCACACACAATTGGCCTCACCTGTAGCAAGGTAGAAAAACACAACACAAATACACTGCCGAGCAGCCTAATAATGCACTGGAGAAAGCAGCAGCACCTCAGGGCAAAGAGGGACGTAACACACCCCCATACCAAAATGGTGACTACAGTCTCCATAACACTGGATATTCAAAAACATTTATGGTTTACCTTGCAAACACCCCACAGTCAGAGATGTGTGCAAGCACAATTTCTTAACTCAAAAATATACAACCATGTTGTAATAAATATAGATACACAAAAACACAAATTAACCATGACAATACAGTTATTACTGTAAGCATGAAGGATTAAGGTATTCTTGTCAGAGCGTCAGCGAGAACGTTGTCAGCGCCACGCACGTGCTTGATCTCAAGGTTGAAAGGCTGTAGGATCAAGCTCCACCGCATCAGTCGCTGATTAGCGTTTCTCATGCGGCTGAGGAACTTCAATGGATCGTGATCAGTAAACACGACAATTTTGTCAGACGCGCCCAAATACACTTCAAAGTGCTGAACAGCAAGTACAAGGGCTAATATTTCCTTCTCAATAGTAGAATACCGCCGTTGCGGATGGTTAAACTTTTTTGAAAAGTAGCAAACGGGGTGATGGACATTTTCAGAACCTTCTTGAAGTAGAACAGCGCCAGCACCTTGATCACTCGCATCAACAGCCAAGAAGAAAGATTTACTGAAATCAGGCGCAGCTAACACCGGCGCAGAGGGTCAACAACGCCTTGACATTTTCAAATGCCTTCTGACACTCTTCAGACCACCGAAAAAGGTACTTTTGGGCTAAGCAAATCGGTTAACGGGGCCACGACAGCGGAAAAGTTCCTACAAAATCCGGCGGTAGTAACCCACCATGCCTAAAAATCTTCTAAGCTCACGGCGATCAGTAGGGGCTGGGAATCCACACAGACAGCAACAACTTTAGCATCTAAAGGACGTACCTGTCCTCCTCCCACCACTCTACCTAAATAATTTACCGTGGCCTTTCCAAATTCGCATTTTGCGAGGTTGATCGTTAGGTTGGCAACAGACAAACGGTGGAACAGATGACGTATTTGTTCAACATGTTCTGACCACACAGAACTGTAAACAACCACGTCGTCTAAATATGCATCGCAGTTAGACATGCCAGATAGCACTGAATTGATCAGCCGCTGGAAGGTTGACGGGCATTTCGCATTCCAAAAGCTAAGACACGATAATTTAGGAAATCATCAGGCGTGACAAAAGCTGAAATTTCCTTTGCTCTACTAGTGAGCGGAATTTGCCAATAACCTTTAAGCAGGTCGAATTTGCTTACAAAGACTGCTGATCCCACCCGTCAATACAATCGTCCAACCTCGGCAACGGAAACAATCAGGTTTGGTTCACGGCATTAACACGACGGTAATCAGTACAAAACCGAAAAGTACCATCGGACTTTCCAACTAAAATAGACGGAGAACTCCATGCACTCATGCTGGGTTCAGCTATATTATTTAATACCATGTACTCGACCTCTCTTTTTTAAGAGTGCGGCGCTTCAATGGATTAACGCGATAAGGGCGCTGTTTAATCGGAATGGTTTCACCGACATCAATATCATGCTCTATGACATGAGTTTGCCTTAGAACATCACCAAAAAGATCTGGAAACTGGTGAACTATTTCCAAAATGTCAGCCTTCTGGACATCTGTTAAGTGTGGGAGGTGATCTGGTAAAACTGAGAGCATCTCAGAGTTATTCAGTCGCCCTCGATGACTGCACGGGATGAACTACTTTCAGCTTCACCACTCTCTTCCACCAAAACAGACAACAGCACCGGTGCCTCACTACAGGATTGTAAAGAATTTGATGTCACTGCTGAAGGGAGGCCAGAAGCAGAGGAAGTTACACGGTCAAAATAGGGTTTCAACATATTTATATGGCACAAACGTTTTTGCTGGCGTCGGTCAGGAGTAGCAATCACATAGTCACGATCGGATACTTTGTGCTCAACCACATATGGACCGCTGAAGCAAGTCTGCAAAGCAGATCCTGGAATTGGTAGCAAAGCGAGAACTTTATCGCCCACTTTAAAGTGACGATACGTGGTCTTACGGTCATACCACAGTTTCATTTTCGCTTGCGTCCTCTCAAGATTCTCTCGAGCAAGTTCACGAGCCCTGTGCAAACGAGAGCGAAAATTTGAAACATAGTCTAAGATGTTCACTTCAGGATGTTCACTGAAAAACTGATCTCTTAAAACGGCTAAAGGGCCTCGAGGTGTATGAGCGAACACCAAATCAGCAGGACTAAAGCCAAGTGATTCCTGGACTACCTCTCTACAGGCAAAGAGCAGCCAGGGAACTGCATCAGCCCAATCTTTGCCGGACTCCAAGCAATATGCACGCAACATGCTCTTCAGCGTCTGGTGATATCGTTCCAGTGCCCCCTGACTCTCAGGATGATAAGCACTGGAAACATTGTGGCGGATGTGGAGCTGCTTTAAAACATGTTTGAAGGTACGAGACATGAAATTCGACCCACGGTCAGTTTGAATTAACTTCGGCAGACCAAAACAAGAAAAGAATTTGAGGAGCTCTTTCATTACCACCCTAGCAGTTATTTTTCTAAGTGGAATAGCTTCTGGGAAACGTGTAGTGACACACATAATGGTCAACAAGTACTGATGCCCATATCTGGAGCGTTCAAGCGGACCGACAATGTCTACAATTACGTGATCAAATGGCTGGCTAATAACTGGGACAGGGTACAGCGGAGCAGGAGGAATTGTCTGGTTGGGTTTACCAACAAGCTGGCAGATACGACAAGTTTTACAAAATCGAATTACATCACGCTTCATCCCTGGCCAGAAAAAGTATTTGGAGATACGATCGAGTGTTTTAGTGATTCCCAAATGACCAGCTGCACCGTCGTGAGCTACACTCAAAATTTCATGTCGGTACTCAGATGGCACAACAATCTGATTCACTGAATCACACTGGTTTGGGGCATTATAGGGCCTCCATTTCCTCATTAGTATACCATCTTGAAAATAAAAACACTTAGGCTCTATATCAAGATCGGCATCAGTCAAAGCAGATCTGAACAAAGAATCAAAAGTCACATCTGCTTTTTGAGCAGCAATTAACTTGGATCGCGACAAACATACAGACTCATTAATAGCTTTTAGTCTTTCATCGGGCACTGCAAGATGAAGAGCGGAAGAGTCAAAAAGACTCCGGAATGGTCAGGATCTACAAGGAACGAATCAGACAGATCAATATCAAAAGACGAGTGGTCTTTTTGTGTAGATTTGGAAACTTCTCGCGTCATACTGCGAGTAACCGCACAAGCTGGAAAAACATTGGGGAACTTCAGCGTACACTCATGCTCTGCTAGCTTGCCAGGCACAGCAACAACTTGCGGAAGCACTTCAGAACCCCGTTTGTTCCACACATTACCACCAGCTACATCATTGCCGAGTATAAAAGACACCCCTGGAACAGGCAAAGATCGGCGGACCCCAACAGTAACGCCGCCAGTTACCACACTTGACTTTAAAAAGATACTATGGAGTGGAATGACCGTAGAGCCCATCTCAAAACCTCGAACTAACACACTAGTACCAGTTTTAGTTTCCTCAGATAAAGGCAGAACCCCTTGCAAAATAAATGATTGTGCTGCACCAGTGTCACGCAAAATACGGACTGGGACTAAAGAACTATCACCAAGCAAAGACACAAAACCATCACTGATAAAAGGTTCGTAACCAGTTGCTTCATTGCTAGTAATGTCAACAAGGGGAAACGCAGGATCTTGAACTGCTTTGATCAATCCAACGCCTTTCGAAGCTTGTTTCTTTTTTTTTTAAGACTGGGCACTGCGCCACTAAGTGCCCAGGCTTTTCGACAGTAAAAACAAGCCTGCTCTGAACTACTAGGAGTATGGGACTTCTCCGCATGACTGGAGTCATTAGGCGCGGCTTCTGCTTCTCTTTTGAGAAGGCATGATGGGTCAAGACAAATTAGTCCGCCAAGACAGCAGCTTCATCTAAAGAGTCAACTTTTTGTTCATTGAGATAAGTTGAAACAGCCCCGGGCAAACAGTTTTTAAATTCCTCTACGAGGATAAGTTGGCGAAGCTTGTTAAAATTGTCAACGTCTTTAGCAGAACACCAACAATCAAATAGCGACTCCTTTTTCGTGCAAACTCAATATAAGTCTGACGCTTCGGTTCTCTTAAATCTTCTAAACGCTGTCGATAGGCTTCCGGAACGAGCTGATAACACCTTAAAATTGATGTCTTAACCACATCATAATCTGAGCTCTGTTCCAACGAAAGGGAAGAATAAACCTCCTGAGCTCTCCCAGTCAAGACAGATTGAATTAAGAGAGTCCACACCTCCTTAGGCCATTTTAAAGATGACGCGACTTTCTCAAAATGAGGAAAGTACTTCTCAACATCTTTCTCAATAAACGGTGGCACAAGCTTAATGTGTTTACTAACATCAAAAGAATCGGAACAAACAAGATCGATATTTTCTATTTTTGCATGCAGTTCCAATCTCTTAATCTCCAATTCGTTCTGAGCCGTTTTTAAACGCAACTCCTCTCTCTCATTATCCAGTTCTTTTTCTTTAATTGACAATTCTTTAAGACGGATTGCATCTCTCATGTCAACAGGAGGCAGAATCCCCCTCTCAACCAAAGAAGGCAGCAAGACAGATTTTATTGTGTTTTTTAAACGCTTCTCAGAACTTGTCAACTCGATTTTAAAAAGCGTTGCAACTTCTATGAGCTGCTCTTTAGTTAGACGGTTAAATGCCTCAAGTGAAGGATCGTCCGCAAATTCTTCTGCTATAGAAGTCATGGTAAAAACGCTTAACTAAATAAATCAAAATGAAATTGAAATGGCTGCAACTCGACAAAAAAAAAAAAAAAAAATCTTAACGAAGTAGTCATCGAAATACCCCCAAAGATGACCACAGAACTCTCCGTTGGCCCAACAACCACGCCGAAAAGACTCACAGGATGACTGAAATTTAGACACAATCACGAAATCAATGCAGCCGTCAAAAGTCTAAACCTCAAGCGTCACCTGATCAACACTACAAAATCGCAGTGCACCAATCACTAAAGCGACAATCACCAAATGTCAAACAGCTGAGCGATTCACTGCTACATCCCCAACCCCTGCCTACATACAAACGAAAATCTACCTACCTCAACCTAACTAAACTTCAGTGGGTTCCCTACCCGGTGTACTTTAACCGTCCAACTCGCAAGGATGCAGAGGACCGATAGCGCAGTCAACCGCAAACTCCGAAACGGACCGACTAGGGATGACCACCCGAAAACAATAAATTAAAATAATAAAGTGGCAGACTCCATGTCTACCCGGCGGCTTATTAGTTGGGATGCGCAGATCCTACACCCAGCAATAAAAACATGGCACTCAGAGAAAAAGTCGCACTCAAAAAAAATCCCTGCTGTTTCTAAGTAAGCTATGTTCTAAACTCCCGGACGAGCCCCCAATATGTTATGGCAAGGCACACTGGTCATAACATAAACGAACCAAAGTCGAAAGAACTCATGTCTAGGGGTTTTTTATTTAAATTAAGTTAAACAATGTAACGAAAATGGGAGAACCAAAATCGCAGCAAGGCACAACTGGCGTGGGAGCCAACCGCTTCCAAAAGTCTCCAACATTCTGCCTGGCTTCTCTGGTTTAATAGGGAGCGGCTCCACCCACACGCAATTGGCCTCACCTGTAGCAAGGTAGAAAAACACAACACAAATACACTGCCGAGCAGCCTAATAATGCACTGGAGAAAGCAGCAGCACCTCAGGGCAAAGAGGGACGTAACACATGTATTTAAAATTCGTGTTTATGTAGGCCACGTTCTAAGGTCAAAGGTGAAAACGTGTTACTTTGGGAGATAGTCTAGCAGCTATGGCGGACACTGCTAAAAAAAAAAAAAAAAAAAAAACACGGAGACGAAACGTGCAGCGGACAAATTACGTTCGAAAACCAGAGTGAAGAATACCGGCTTGGCTTTCACCCGCTTCCGAGCCCTGAAGGAGAGGCTGGGGCTGAATAGCGACGCGGAGTTGGCCTGCTTACTGTTGGACAGGTACGTGCCAAACACGGGATGTTAGCCTGCTTATTTAGCGACGTGCTACGTAGCTTGTCATGGAGGTATAAGGAGATTATGTACACACTAAGTCCGAGTATCAAACATTGCAAACACCTTTACATTTGCGCTGCTAACTCACCCCCTCGCTCAGCCTCGATCTCCGGTTGCTCGTCCTCTCCCTCGGGGCTGCGCTGGTCCGTAGCTGACATCAGAGTTTGTGTCAGAAGCTCTGGAAGCTTCGCTAAATTCTAATTGGGCATATTACAGTCATATGATAATTATCTGTTTTCTCGATGAAGGACGTTAACTCGGTATAACTAGATATTGTAATTACGTTATTATCAGAACACAAATACTTTTATACATTTTCAAGCTGTCTGTTAGAAAGCTAGACTGAACATTTGAACTACTACAGTCAATAATTAGCATTGTTATTAGCATAGCTGTTTATTCAAATGCACAAACAATATCATGTGGACATTATAAAACATTTGATACTATATTTGCAAGATACCTCGTCACTCATTCCTGCAGGTAGCATGGTGCACACGGTGGTGGTGGCGCTGCCAATCACAGGTTGGTTCTGAAATTTTGTGCGCATATGGCGTTAATATGGAACATCGGGTACCGTGCTGCAGAGATACCAATCTTAAAGTGCATGAAAACGGCATTATATCCGGTATAATTAGGAGATAAACCTAGTTTTTTTTTCGAACACAAGGGATTTATCGTAGGATCCAGGTATCTTGCCTACCATAAATACCGAGTGCTAGAAAAAAACTGCAGGTTTATCTCCATTCTACTATGACTCTTGTCAACACCCCTACGAAAATATTTTTTAGTTAACACTTCAACACTCGGTAGAATATGAATGGTAGAATAATATATATGCTATATAGGAAGAAACTTCCCCATTAACTTGGCTACCTAATATGCAGCACCCCTGACCTAAAATGTGTTCCCGCGCGCCTGTCTTTAATGTATCCAAATGTCAAGTGGCGGGGATAAGAAAAAGATTTGAAGAAACTGGTGACGTTCATGGCAAGCGCAGGTCAGACAGACCCCGGTATGACAACTGTTTGAAAGGACTGTTTGTTGCTTCAACTGTACAAGGCTAGCCCTTCTTCAACTACAGTGAAGCTACATGAGGAAATGTCACCAAAAATCCCGGTATCTACAAGAGGAGTTTGTCAAATTCTCTCTCAATGTGGTTTTCTTAGCCGAATTAGTACACAGAAGCCTGCATTAAACAGAAAACAAAAACCCTGCATTGCATTTGCCAAGGCCCACAGCTCGCAGAAAGGATTGATACTGGAAAAGTGGCTGAAAGTTTATTTTTCTGATGAATCATCCATTGAACTGCATCCCAGTCGCCGTACAAGACCTGTTGGAACCCTCATGGACCCAAGATTCTCCCAGAAAACAATCATGTTTGGTGGAGGAAAAATCATGGTTTGTTGTTACATCCAGCATGGGGGTGTGAGAAAGATCTGCAGAGTGGATGGCAACATCAACAGCCTGAAATATCAAGAAGTTCTTGCTGCCCTACTTATACTGCTGCTCCTTCTCATTCTTCTGCCTCCATGTCACAGTTCCTGAAAGCGAAGCAGGTGAAGGTACTCCAGGATTGGCTAACCCAGTCACCTGACATGAACATTATTGAGCATTTCAGGGGTAAGATGAAGGAGGAGGCTTGGAAGATGAAACCATAGAATCTTGATGAACTCTGGGAGTCCTGCAAGACTGCTTTCTATGCCATTCCAGATGATTTCATCATCAAGTTATTTCAGTCATTGCCAAGACATATGGATGCAGTTCTCCAAGCTCAAGGGAGTCATACGCAATATTAATTCTTTTTTCCAAGGCACCATGGCTTTATGTTCTGATATTATAGTGGCATATTTGTGTATTCAAAATAAAGTGTATGTATAATTTCCACATTTTTTTTCAATGCGACAAGACTTTTGTCCAAGCAAAATCTGACCTTTCTGTACTAATTAAATAATAAACCTCAATGAATGACACAAAACTCTATTTTGTTATATTTCGCATAATCTAGAGGGCTTTGCCTTTCATATAAGCCATTTTTGATTCCAATTGATCAACTACAAGTCAGGTTATTATTTGTTGTTCCTACAACTTGGATAAGTGACAAGACTTTTGTCAGGCACTGTATTATCCATTCCATTTGGTCTTGTTTGAAAGCTAAGAACCTGTGCAATCAAGATATCTAGGTTGTTTGTCCCACAATTAAAGATTAAGCCGTATATTTTATGTAAATACTCATACCAGCAACAACAGACACACAGTTTTTTGTGTAATAGAACCATTGTATGTGGGAGCAGTGAGCATTTGAAATGTGGTATACCAATTCGGGCCAAATGTGAGAAAATGCAGGTGACAGTTAAGAGGTTAAATCTTATTTGGCTTCGAAAGAGGAAGCCAAATAAGACAGCTCTCCAGGTGGCTTCCTAAACACTCACAGCCCTCAAAATGGCGCACTGTCAAATCATAAAATAATCATATTTTTAACACAAATCAACTTTTGACTCATGAAATTCAATATGAATTAATGATTTTCTGATTGAATTTAGCATGAGTACATCAATATAGGCGCAGCTGGACATCAATGGTCACCAGTAACCTCTCCAAACCAAAAACATACCTTTTCTCCATGATAAAGTTTAGAGTTTCACCCATTTTTTGACAAAGCCACATCAGCAAGCTCACATTAAAGGAACTGCTTATTCACGGTCAAAATGTTCACTGAGAGGGGAAGCTTGCCATTAACAATTTCGATCATCCAAGCGAAACGTAAGCTTGTTACAAAGCTTTTCACACCCTATAAGGAGCAAGTATAACTCTCAACACTGTAATAGTTTTTCACATTTTAAATGAGCAAAAGTCAAAGGATTTTTATTTCGTTGAATGCGATATAAATTCTAAAACATTTTGCCACATTAAGAAAAATGCCAGCACATGCCAGTATCGACAACTGTTGTTACCCAATGTGACAAACCAGCTCTGTGAGCACGGTAGTAAACTGAAAATAAGAAATAGTTGGCTAGTTAGCTAGCTGGCTAGAAGTAAGATGGAGCTACACCATACAAAGACAGTTCGACTCACACTTCAACTCTCCATCATTGAATTTCTCCTCCAAATGCTGTCAGCCCTGTTCCATTGAGAATAACTGCCATTTTCCATCTCAGAATCACATTTCCATCCCTTAAATATAAGCTCAGCTCTCCAGGCTTGTTTCTGGAAGTCTTTTTTCCATGCCATCATGTCATTAACAGCTGCGCAAAGTTGAGAGAATACAACCAAAGGTTGATTACGCAAGTGTTTAAATACATTTCTGAGAGTCCAATCAATGTCTTTCAATTACTGAGGAAAACAGACACTATCTGGAATTGGATAAAAATCGTGTCAATCAATAGGTAATTACCAGGAGAGCTTCACGTGGGCGTGTACTATAGCTTTGCTGTTACGCAGATACCATTGAATAACCATTAAAATGATTGTATTTCCGTGAGCTTGTACGATGCTCTAAAAGATAGCTGAATTCTTAGACAGACAAATCTACGCGTAAATCCACGGTAAGAAATTACGCGTTTTTAATATCTGTTGACTATAATTGATGGTCAGGGTGCGCGATACCCGCTCGCCACGTCGCCAATGGTGAAGTGATGTGGCATGTGGCAACCGAACATTGGCCGCAAAGTGCCATGCCGGCGAAAGCCTAATTTTGGAGAGAGTGGCAAAATAATAACCTCAGGTTACCTGCCCAATGCGTACATTAAGTCCAATCGCCACTTCGCCGCCGTCACTCGCTACCATATTTGGTTTGTACTTAATGATCATACATCAGTCATAAATTATCTTCATAACATTCATTCCGGTCGCACTGATTGCCTGACGATTTCATCATTCCATTCGGGACTTTTCCATGTTGTAAGTCACGTGTCGGAAAAGGGAATTCCGGGTTTGGAACCTCATTCAATTCCACCATATTAAAAACAATGCAAGTGACTTGAGGTTGACCACCTCGATAATAATAAATTATGAATCTAGCGGGACAGCCACAGATAAACGAAAGTAAGAATGGGATAGTGTATATCTTACTGAACAAACACTCGTTAAAGCGGTGCATTAATGTCAGTGGGACAAGATTGGCACTGAAACCTGTATTTTTAGAACAATAAAGACTTCCTCTACTACTATGTGGACAAATATTCTGAGTTTGTTGAAAATAATGGGTTGTATTTACCTTAACTACGAGAAGCTCGAGAGAAACCTAGGCAAAATCACGCTACATCACTTAGGGTTCTTTAGTAAATAAGCGAAATTTTTGGCCAGCACACCCTGGATGATAGAATGACATAGTATAAATACCATGGCGAATTTTTGCTTTAGAAAACTGATTTTTTAAACGACTTAATTGGGATACCATTGGCTCACTATAGCTTTAGTAGTTGTTACAAAGGACAACAATTTTTTCTGTCACAAGAGATAATTTTTTTAAACTGCTGCATAAATACTATGGGCAAGTATATAGAGCAGTTTGCACATCAGGTTTAGCTGCTGAGTTTAATTCATTCAACTCCTGGGAAGCAGGTGTGGAACATAACTCGTCCATATTCTAAACCATGTTCGAGCTCGGCTTGCAAGTGTCTAACATGATTTCATTCCCCAATTTCGCCCCTTTCCCAATGATGAAATCGCGTCTAACTTTCCACATCCGTCCGGCCGGATCCGAAATTCAATATTTTTGTGCGCTCGCATGTGTTCGACGCGAAATGCCGAAATAGCGCCCCCTAAACACGTTTCAAAATTCCCATAGGGAAATTCGGCTACCTTCTCGTTAGCATACGAAATTCGGTAGACATATATATCATAACCAGACATACAAAAACTCTAATTAGAGCCACGCCCTAAACCCAACAGGAAGTCAGCCATTTTGATTTGAATTTTTGCATTTTAAAACGAACTCCTCCTAGGGATTTCGCCCGATCGACTTCAAATTTGGTACAGATGATCTAGAGGCCAAGCTGATCAAAATTTATGCTCTGCATGTCTGTCGGTCAAAGGGCGTGGCTGCTAGGGCGTGACAAAGTTTGGCGACTCGCCGAAAAAATTTCAAAATGCTCTCACGCCCACATACTAGATTGTAGCAGCTTCCAACTCGCTGGACATGATGAGTGCTCCGCCCAGAACGTTATGAATGCTGTGAAGCTACGAGTAATGGCGTCCGTGTGGCGATGCGGCGACTATGGATCCCTCGCCATGAAAATACATTTGGGTTTTTGATGTCATTAATGAACTCATATCCTCATGAAAGAAAGAAAGCAGCTCTCTCTCCCTCATACTTCATCCAAACGGCTTCAAAATTCCTGTACATGATAAGAGCCCCGCCCTGAACGCTTCCATATGCTCGTAGGCAATCTCGCTCATGGCGCCCCTTATGGAAACAGGAAATGCCAGATTTTACATTGACATTGGCTGATTTGCTCGAAACTTCACATTTGTGCTGAAGGTCTGCCCCTGAATGCACCTGCCCACATTTGGTTACGCTCCAAGCACCCCTTGGTGGACGAACTATCAACTTCTCATAACTCTTTCATGCTTTGTCCGATTCGCTGGAAACTTTATCACAGGTGCCTGTGCTTCACCTGTCCAATGGTCATGAGTGCACACCTGCACCCGTCAGGATCTCACCACCACCCCCATCGTGCACAAGGGTGCGAGGGCCCGTTCAATGCTGCTTGCAGCTTTAAATCGGCTTGAAACATAGGCTAATCACCATTAAATATGGATTGAAGCAGAATATTTAGTCGGATAAAAATATGTTGCGAATTTCGGAAATGATAACATTTATCTTTTTTCAATAAATTTTTACTTTTTGAATTCAGACTTGTATGCATGTATTGGGGGTGCTGGGCGGGTGCTATACTATCCTAGGAGTAGCTACAGCACCACCAAGCCCCTCCCTGGCGCCGCCTATGCTTTCATATACGGTCATAAAATCGCAGGCATGAAAATATCAGTCAATGCTTACAGAAACCATCTTTTGGGGAGAATTCACCGATGCATTCATGTCAAAAGTTTGAAAGTTGTTTGTGTTTGCCAGTTTGCATAGTTTTCATGATTTAAGACACGCACGTGGAGTATTCTCAGGGTTGTAAGAAATGAGATCGTTACACAGTTTGGTCACTCTGATCATCAGGACCGGCCACTACTTAACGAGTAAGCAACAACTGAAGTTTATGGGTTTGATTTTACAGATCATAGCTCGGGTAAACGTTTGAAGCTTCCAGATAACACCAGAAAAAAAGGGGGGCGGCAACTGCACCATAAATTGAAACCTTTCATTTTTGCATAACCGATGACAAACAATCGGTTACGCAAACTTACATAACCTAACAGTGGGTTAAGTGGTTTTGTATTCACGCAAACGGCAAATTGTTTACGCAAAGATTTGAAAAATGAAGGCATGTAGCAGCGAAATTCTGCATAACCTGAAGTCAAGTAATAGAATGATGCTTCAGGCTGGTAAACAGGCATTACAATAATCAAAGCGTAAAGATATAACAGCATTCTCTCAATATCAATAAAAGACAAATATCATCAAATTTATGTAATTTTCCTAAGTTGGCAAAAGCAGGACTAGACTAGTTTTTTTTTTTTTTTTTTTCACTCATTGCTCAAAGTTTAGGCAACAGTCAAAAATGACACGCACATTTAATTGCAGATTCAATATTATGACTTTGGGTACCCAAAATGGCTGGATTTGATATGATTAAATGTTACACAACAGAGATTCAACAGATGCTTTTATCCAGTGAAAGAAGCACATACAGGTTAGAGGAACTGCGACAGAACACAGGTTCAGATAAGGACCCTTTTACGAGAAGTATCAGATAACATTAAGTCTTCTCCTCACGTTTAACATAACCGTATTGTGTTCAGCAAAAAAAGACTTAGAGACATTGGGGGGTAGTGAAATAGGCATGACCAGTGATCAGTGAAGAAATAAAACACCACGACCCAAACCTGGAGGATGGACTCTTTGCCTCCCTGACCTTTATCTTCTGCAGGTCTTCAGCACAATATCGTAAACAAGACCCAACACTGTTAAAAACAATGTTACTGCTCTTTGCTCCTTTCCCAGGGGCAGTAAAGATATCAGGCAAGCAGCCGCGCAGGAGCGTGAAAGACTGGTCTGTGGGCGAAGGCTGTGGAGAATGAGGCTAATCGCTGGCGGAGGGGGCAGAGCCATTCCCGACCACGGTGATGCGGTCGCCCATGACTCTCCTGCAGCTGGAGGCACAGAGTTAAGCCATAATCCCCTTTCACTGGAGATGTGGAGATCAGCAGGGCTTCACAGCAGAGGCACAGGCCCATTCAGTAGAGCTGTGTGACAGTGCTTGGACATCTATGCTCTCTCTCCCTCCGGATTTGTGTTTCTCAGGATGGAGACAGTGACTGTGAATGAGTCATCGGCAGCTCCAGTGAAACTCTCTGCCAGTAACACAAGCACCCCCACAGACCCCCACCATCTCACCCAGATCAGGCCCCAGACAGGGCTGGATTCTGTTCCTCTCCTCTCAGCACGCACACGCTCACACTCACACTCTCACGTGCGCAAACACACTCACATGCACGCACGCATGAGAACTCGCCCACACGCACATACGCACATGCTCACAAACACACACTCATGCAGTCTAACACATGCGGACACTCTTGCTCAGAGGCACACACGCACACACACACACACACACACACACACACACACACACACACACTCATGCAGTCTAACACATGCCGACACTCTTGCTCAGAGGCACACACGCACACACACACACACACACACACACACTCATGCAGTCTAACACACGCGGACACTCTTGCTCAGAGGCACACACGCACACACACACTCATACACACACACACACATACACTCATGCAGTCTAACACACGCACACACTCATACACATGCACCCACACACACATGCACGCACACACAAACACACCCTCATGCAGTCTGACACATGCGCACACTCATATACACACACACACACACGCACGCACTCAAGCACACACACACACACACACACCAGCTCAATATGATCATCACCAATTAACGCAGCCGCTGCCAAATAAACAGCCGTGCATTTCTGATCAGACGGAGGAGATATTACCCCCCCCGCAGAACTGAGAGCCGGAGTGAGAACCAGCAGATGATACAGGAACATCTGCTGCTTACTCATGTTCCGCAGGTGGCACCATCAGAACTTCAATACAGAACCTTTAAAGTGACGGTATTCCAAAATCACCACCTAATGCATACAGTCAATCTGATATTTTGGTTTACGGGGGTATGTACCGAGCATTATAGAAGCATTTTACGTTAAATCTATCTCAGTTCAATAGTTCAATTTCAGTGTTTTTTGTCTATTCACTCAGAGGAGACGTAAGATCCAGACTGAGAATGGCTTCCTTAAATTCGGCACTGAGTACCGGGGCACTAAAACTTGCCAAAACGATGTTACAGTGATAAAACATTCGGCCAAAAATAAATACAACTCAGTCAAAATGCCAAGCAACAAGAGCAGCTCTAGAAGAAGCACGACTGCAAGGAGAGCCCCATTGCCTGCCTCAGAATGTGCTGGAAGTGCTAAGCTAACAGCAGCTGCAGCCAACAATAATGGGCCATTTCCACGGTGATTCGCGTTACATTTTTGAGCATTTCCAAATTTATATTTTGGCCTGTACCTTATAATGATGAATGTTCGAACCCCATCGTGTGTGCTGGAAGGTGTTGGTTAAAGCTATGAAAAGGCAAGAACAAATTTTCATGTAATTTCGTAACATGGCTTTAATTAACACTCATTATAGCGTGACTCGCCTTACATGAAAAGGACAACACAAAAAACACATTGATTTTAGCTGCAATTTTTTCTAAAGGTATACAAGATAGAAAATAATTAACAATCTCAGTGTTCATACGACTAAATGTGGTTTTAAAGTGCACTGGAGGGAATTAGAATTTTACAACCAATAAGTAAAGATATTCTGTAATGAGCATGACTCGCGTTACACATTGTCCAGTATCATTTCAATGCATATAGTGATATACAGGGCAAAGTTAACCACCAGGAAAAAGATATTTCTGTGTCTAAACACTAATGAAGAAAAAATACGAGTATTGTGTGACGACTGCCAGCTGAAGCTTATCTTCCCTGCCTGCAGCATAGTTTCCCGCCATTCTCTCCAATCATTCAATTATTAGTTCAGTCTTTCCATTGGTTCGATTTCACCTCACTCCACTATTTAGTTCCTGCTTGGTTTTGTTAGCTTTGTTGATCAGACCATTCTCTATGCCGGTTTGGTTCTCTCCCTTTCGGGAGACTAAATTCTCTTATTGAGAGTTTGCACTTTCGCTCGTCTAAATGCCGCTTTCTAAATTTACTCTAATTCAGAGCTCGCGAATCCACGTCTCTGTGGGTTTTACTACTTATTTGGGCTTGGCTATTATCTCTCTTTCTGGAGTGTGTAAACCTTTTTCTATTTTGAATTTTGTATTTCACATTGCCATTGTTTCTGTGAGCTTGTGTGCTTTTTGTAAACTTTGTGCAATGAATAATTAGTCATTTTGCCTGCCACTCTGCGCTTGGGGTCTCCGTCTGTTTCCGCACGTAACAGTGCTGAACGACCATCTCTGACCCCCACTGGCCCCCCCAGAGCACTGACTGTATAAAAAAATGGACATAGCCTCCGTGACGTTACTCATAGGTTTCTGACATGGCTCTGGTTTCTGAATATCCACTGTGAAGCTCATTTGGTTGCCAATTTGGCACTTACCTGACTCCGCCTACCTCCCGGCTAATCCAAAAATGGGCAAAAAGGTGGACCGTTGCTGGAGCTGAGGCGAGCCGAATGGATGCAAAAACACGCCCACTAGCTCGAAGCAACCAAGCCGCTACTGCTTACGAACGAGGCTAAGAAGCCAACTGAGCTCGATGCTCCATAATTCGCTATGGCCGAGATGCTGGGTCATATCTGACCTCGTAAAGTAAAGGAGCCGCCAGGTTACTTGAGGTGGCGGGTCGAATGCTGTTTATATCCGTGAAGCGGTTGCGAGACGAACGCTGTACACCGCTGGGAAGGTGCGGCGGTTGGATCACCCCTAGGAGTAACATTGCATAACGTAAGCTTATTAGCAAGCCGGTGGAACTTTATTTTCCTTCCTCACACAGGCACATTTTTGATCTATCACCCTACATTTTGAATTCGGTGAATTAATTGGCTTCTGTGGGTAACATACACACTGGTTATCAATGCTAGCGCAGCTGGGCATCCGGCTCCAAGGCTAAACCATGGTTATTTCAGCAGCTACGCAGCTAATCTATGACCTTCAATTTAGCTAACAATACCAATGTGACCTGCAACGTTTCTTTCGCGTCGTCTAAATGAATGTACTTCTGGAACTCAGCAAAGAGGCTTTGCTCTTAACTTCACTTTTCACTTCGGTGTTTTTTTTTTTCTTCTCTCGTGTAAATGTTGCGTTATTGGGCACCGAATATAGCTGAACGTGGCCAGCTTGTGACACTGTTTGTGTTTTCCATTGCCATTTGGCTTATTAATTAGGTTAATGTAGCTAGCGAGCTTGTGGATGGTGGACTTTATGAAGAAACACATTTAGTGAGCACTAGCTAGCTTGCTAGATAACGTGGGATTGGTTTAATTAGCTATAAAGCTAGCTAGCCTCTCTATAGAATGATACTGATACCGTATCGGTAATCGCGCTGAAAATGGAACGAATCTATTTGCGGCGAAGCAGCGGTAATTGTAGCTCTTGCAGCAAGATAACATGAGAGGAGAAGAGACTCAGAGCCAGAACATGACTACATCCCTACAAGGGAGGAACAACAGGAGACAGAGACTTTGCGCTAAAGTGCGGAACAGACAGCAGCCTCAGTCACAGCCACAGAGACCGGTGAAGACTCAGCGAGATTTAGGGCAGCCCCTACCAACCTGTCCCTGGACCAACAGGTGAATTTATCAGCGTCCTTGATAATGAAATGGATGGCTACAGGGTAAAATCATTTGGATAAATCTGTGGTTACAGTGTGTCTACAGTGAGTGAGGCATTTTCATGGTAATTATATAAAACCTTTGATTTACCTTTGTCAGTAGTTGAGACTAAGAATAGTCTGAACAGACATTTTCATTGGCCAATATTAGAAATGTATTTAATTACAATGGAAAACACTTACTACTCATACTAATTGAAGTATTATTATTATTATTATAGTTGTTGTTGCTAAAAAAAAAAAGCTGTATTGAAAACTATTGGAAATGTTTGTGTGTTTTTCTGAAACTTGAGGCAAATGTGTAGGATGCATATTGTCTTTTTAATAAAAGGGAGTCAAGGACATTGCCTAGGAAACATCATATGTCTTTATTTTTTGTGAGTGTTTATTAGATTCGGCTGTAGGTAGACGGGAAAGATATCAGAGGGTAGTGGGGGGGGGCATGCAGTACATGACCACTGGCTGGAACTGAATCCAGGTTACACAAGGAGAGCTGATTTGGTGTGCCACCCTAAGATTTTCACTCGCCCCGTCTGGCCACCCCTATGAACATTTTCTGGGGGCAGCACTGCAATCTTCATGCAAGGCGCTGGCTCAGCGCTCTTCGTTTTTTCAGGTGCATCCATCTGCGTTTCCCTATGACTGCTCCCGAGTGGCGTTCATCGTGACTCTGCTCACTGGGCGAGCCCGGGACTAGGGAACAGTGGTCTGGCTGGGTAATCGTTCCTGTGTCCAGACCACAGACAGGTTTGTTGCTGAGATGCTCAGAGTTTTTGACCGAACATTGCGGGGCAAAGAGGCAGCAACTCGGGTGCTCTCTCTGAGGCAGGGTCGACGCTCGGTAGCTGACTACGCTATCGAGTTTCGTACTCTTGCCTTAGAGACCGGCTGGAATGATTGGGCTTGGAGTGATGTGTTCTATCACGGCCTCAACGATTTTGTTAAGGATGAGTTGGCGGCTCGTGAGTTACCTGATTCATTTCAGGAATTAGCTGACCAAGCCATATGTATCGATAATCGTGTCCCTCAGCGCAGGAGGGAGAGAGGCGATTTTCAAAGTTTGTCCCGGGCCTTTGATTCGATGAATGCCTCTTCCTCGCAGTGACTGGATGGCCCGGCTGAAGAGCTGATAGAGCTCGACTGTTCCCGGTTCGCCCCGTCAGTGCATCGGTCGCGGTCATCAGGCCGCTGCGCTAAATGTGGCCAAGCTGGACACTACCCTTGAGTGTCCAGTTAAAGCCAACGCCCAGTCATGATTGTAGAGACACAGCTGGGCATGGTCTCAACTCGCTCTCCACAGCCACGCTGTCTGCTCCCGGTCACTTTGCGCTTCGGTCCCGATCGACTTGAGGTCTCTGCTCTGGTCGATTCAGAGTCGGATGTGAATTTCATTGACCGGGAGTTGGCTAACAGGCTAAGAGTTCCCCTACACAATCTTTCAGTCCACTTCAATGTGCACACGCTGGTAGGCCCCGCCTTTAGCGAAGTTAGCCAAAACTCTTCCCCCATTTCTCCTTGTGTTTCTGGCAATCACTTAGAATTTGTTAATTTCTATGTTTTAGGTTTAGGTTTATTTTATTTGTAAAAGGGCAATACATATTAATCAACATTACTGTAAATGTGCCAGTTTTAGCCAGTTGGCTAATTCGCAGCTGCAGCTCTTCGGCAAGATGTTATGAAACTGCAGACCTGAAACAGCAGCCTGCCCCTCCCCCGGAATCCCCCGGAATCTAAGCGGCCAGGCAGCCAATCAGAGCAGCACCTCATTAGCATAGCCTCCCTGCCCATTTCAAAACAGATCGTGTTTCAGGCCGGTACAGATGGGGTGAGGGAAGATGTCTCACTAAGCCAGGATGTGTGTGGTTTTTTTTTTGTAACTGAATTCTTAACATTATTTTAAAGACCCACTGGACATATTTTAAACGACTAAATATAGCATAATAGGGGACCTTTAACAAACGCGCAAACAAGTTGCCAGTAATTTAAATTATTTACGCTACGGGAACAAAACAGCGCGATGAGCCCCCATTTTGTCACAACCTGGTTCTTAGGCTGAGATAAAAGGACAGAGGAAGTCAGACAGAAAAGTAATTTATTACAAATAAATGCAGAAGACGAAACAAAGTTATGAGGTGTGTAAGCCTGTACGATCCGTCGTGTTTGCAGGAGTGCGGATGTAGGTGCATGATGTAATGAAAGGTGTTGTAAGATGTGCTAACCTAACATAACAAAACTAAAGAATACACGCTGGAGGCCTGGCCCACGGAGAGGGCAACAGCAAGGACAGAGACTCGATCACGCTACCGTAAGCGTGAGAGAGACTAGAGGGCGAGCCCAAGCGAGACAGCAAAAGAGACCCGATAAGGCGTGGGAAGTCCCTTTTATATCCAGGTGGTAAGGCGTGCACAAATCAACTTCCAGGTACCTCAAAGGAGGGAACACACAATAATCATCCTCCCAAGCACCCATCGACGGGGGCCATAACAACCCGCACTTCTTTAAAGGCACCATTAATGCTGAAGTACACTCCGCTTTTGGAGCAACATATGCTGCCTTCTTTTCCTGGAGCAAACATGCATATTTCAACAAGACAGTGCAAAACTGATTTTGCATGCATTACAATGAAATTGCTGAGAAAGAAAAGGGTACAGGTGCTGGACTGGCCTGCAGTCCTGACTTTTCCCCAATAGAGAATGTGTGCCGCATTTTGAAACACAAAATTTGACAGCAAGAGCTCTGTTCTGGTTTGCACCTTAACTCCTTAAAGCCCAACGTCCCCCTAGTGGTGACGCCGGTTACGCCGGTGTTACGTAATTTTCAAATTACATGCTGTGAGTCTCTGACCCTTAAACGTGTAATTGCTTTCAATTTGATCCTGTTTAAGATTGTTTTATCAATAATCACACAATTTATTTACTGAATAATCAAAAACAATATATAAGCCTGTAATTATTAAGGAAGTGTTAAGAAATGACGGATCACTGAAGGGTAACATTCACAACAAACTTAATAGTGATATTGTATAGATGGAAAAAAAACCCGAAATAATAATAAAAAAAAAAAATAAATTCACCCAGTGCTTTCCCTGAATTCCATCTCCCGTTTTAGGATATTTTAACAGTGCAACCTAATTTATTTTAAGATTGCACTTAATCATTATGTTTTCAGCATTCAAAATATTAGGTTGCATTTGCAGGGGAGCGTAGTTGCACGCTGGTTGCCGTGCCAAGGGATAATTAATTTATTACATTAGCAATGTTTCTTACTTCGAAGCATTGGTGATTGAATAATTTAGTGAATTGGATATTTGTGCATTGTGAAAGTTCGAGGCAAGGCATGCATTTAAAATCAGTTAGTATGCATGCCATGCCCTGAACTTTCAAGTCAGCAATATCATTCATTAGGTCTTTGCAGTTCGGCTTCTGAGAAAGTTGTAAGAAGGTTATAATATGAGATTGTATGAACGGCAATTATCTAATTAAACATAATCTAAACCTTATCTAATTACCATTTTCAGCAGCATTTACTACATAATACTCTACTTCAAGATGGAATTTGGAGAAATTTCACTTAATTACTGTCCAAGCAACCTCATATTGTAGCCTTCCTCATATGTCATGATCATGAACAGCAACGCAGCTTATTGGAAGCCCATTTGCTCAGTAAATTAATTCAGTCTTTTATCTGATTCTGACTCGGAAATAGGTTGAGTGTTAACCTGCATTTTGGTAATGTCAGTGGTTGTAGACAGAGTTTTATTGTTACATGAGCAGCCTTACCACGCGCACCTAAGTCCCAAAACCGCATTTTTACTGATAGATAAGCGAAGCTTAGGAAGAAGTGTTGTGATGAGACTCGAGCATCACTCACCAATCAATCAGTTTGCCGATAGCACCACCACGGGTGGTAAGATTCACAAACAGCTTATCCAGGAGTTAACAGTAGTGTCACTTTGATTGTAAACGTTTTCTTATTTAGGCGTATCAAAGCCAATTGGACGTGGTCGCAGAAATATATATATTCCGTTTTGTGAGCTGCAGGAATTTAGAAGCTTTGTAAGACATTGACATTTTATGCCACCATGAATGTGGACAGGAAAATGCAAGATTGCAATGAACTATTAAGTAAGCTCAGGGGAAATGGATATGGATTGATTCTCGCAACTGAACAAATTAACACTTTGTTGGTAATTAGGAAATGGGATCGAGTTTGGAGATATAATGCGCTTTAAGGCGAGGTGAGAGTAGTGTCAATATCCCTCCGATGACAGCTCTGGAGTGGAAGAGGTTAATACTTGCTCGTGGGAGGACAAAATTACACCTGAAACACGCAGTCACTTGGCATCTTCAGCCCCTAAACGTTTATTCGGTGTTCCTAATAAGAATTGTGGTATTACAATGTTTTTTTTTATATGTTGTAAGAATAAAATTTGATACGCATTCATTTTGGAATTATTAATACAACCCAAATTCCGAAATAGTTGGGACAAAGTGTAAATTGTGAATAAAATCAAAACGCAATGACTTTCAAATCACACCAGCCAGTATTTTATTCACAATAGAACAGAGATAACATGCAGCAAATGTTGAAACTGAGAAATTTTTCAATTTTATCCACAAAATGAGCTCATTTCAAATTTGATGGCTGCTACAGGTCTAAAAAAAGTTGGGACGGGGCCTGTTTACCATGGTGTAGCATCCCCTCTTCTTTTTAACACAGAGTGGAGGCGTCTGGGCATTGAGGAGACAAGTTTCTTGAGTTTAGCCATTGGAATTTGATCCCACTCTTGTTTAATACAGGCTTCCAGCTGCTGGAGAGTTTTGGGTCTCCTTTGACGGACTTTTTGCTTAATTATGCGCCAAACGTTCTCAATCGGTGAAAGATCAGGACTGCAGGCAGGCCAATTCAGCACACGGACTCTTCTACTATGAAGCCATGCTGTTGTAATCGCTGCAGTAAGTGGTTTTGCATTGTCCTGCTGAAATACACAAGGCCTTCCCTGGAATAGATGTCGTCTGGAGGGGAGCATATGTTGCTCTAAAACCTTTATATACCTTTCAGCATTCATGGTGCTTTTTAATTTATGCAAGTGTCCCACACCATATGCATTAATGCATCCCCATACCATCAGAGATGCTGGCTTTTGAACTGAACGCTGATAACAGGAGGGGTGGTCTTTCTCCTCTTTAGCCCGGAGGACACGACGCCCATGATTTCCAACAAGAATGTCAAATTTGGACTCGTCTGGCGACAGGACACTTTGCCACTTTGCTACAGTCCCTTTTAAATGAGCCTTGGCCCACAGAACACGGCGGCACTTCTGGATCATGCTCAACAATGGCTTCCTTTTTGCATGATAGTTTTAGGTGGCATCTGTGGATGGCACGGTGGACTGTGTTTACAGACAGTGGTTTCTTTAAGTATTCCTGGGCCCATTTAGTAATGTCAATGACAGAATCATTCCGGTGAGTGATACAGTGGCGTCTGAGGGCCCGAAGATCACGGGCATCCAGTAAAGGTCTTCGGCCTTGACCCTTACGCAGAGATTTTTCCAGTTTCTCTGAATCTTTTGATGATGTTATGCACTGTCAATGATGAGACCTTCAAAGCCTTTGCAATTTGACGTTGAGGAACATTGTTTTTAAAGTATTCCACAATTGTTTTACGCAAGCCTTCACAGGTTGGAGAGCCTCTGGCCATCTTTACTTCTGAGAGACTCAGCCTCTCTCTCAGCCTCTACAATCCAGATTGAGTTTACAAACTGTTTGTAGGAGCCATTTCTAAGTTTATTTTCCATGAATATTATTTCTTATTTTTGTGTTTGTGAGTGCGCCTCTCAGGTGGAGAGGGCTCTACTGTTATGGCGTCAATTTGTTATGACGTCACGGACAGCAAGGGATGACAGACAAAATTCTTAAACTTCAACAGATTTAATTAAACACACACTTTGAACTAATCTACAATCTACATCTACTGACCAAGATTGAAATAAAAAAAATGAGATATTTACAGTCCCTCGGTAATGGAGATGGCGCTGCTATGTTGCGATGTCTTGGGACAGGAAAATGCTCCAACACAGGCAAAAATCCACAAAAAGCTTCACAGGTCTTGAAAAGAGTGACAGGTCTGGTCAAATGTATCCTTCCACAATTTCTCCTTGCAATTTCTCCTACTCCCTACACTCTCTCAATTTTTCTCCTTATATACTCTTTTCCAGCCCCCTCTGAGGCATGCCCAGGACATGCCCAAAACCTAGCTCCAGACTGGGCTTAACAAAAAAAAGTCAATACTGCCATCTAGTGGCTTTTTTTTTCCCCACATTACACTACGCATAAAGGATGGTGGCCGTGGCGTACTCGGGCGAGGGGGCGGGTTACATCGCGGACCGTCACTGACCCCAGCCTCAGCTGCAGCCTCAGCCACCTCAGCGTTCTGCAGATTATTGGAATCTGCCGCAACTATAATTTATATTTCAAGAATGAGCTGCTTGTTTATTTTACACCGTTAGGTTTTTGTAATAAATTGCGGTCCATACGAATGGGAAACGTTGCCAGTGAATTGTTTAATGTAAATGAGGTTGCGAGTCAGACACGCTGCACCCCACTCTCCGTGTGGTGAAAAAGAATTGGAAAGGATGGGGAAAAATGGAATTCTGGGACCCCAAACAAAGTTTTTTCCACGACACTGTCAGAACCCTTGTGTGATTGCCTTATGCTTGTCCTCCCATTGGGCAACTTGCATTTCTATTATAGAAGTATGTCTCTTTCGATTGGTTTACGTCTAGCGTGTGTTTCTCTCCCCAGCTGTGTCGTTTATTTGTTACAATCTGATGTACTTGTGACGTGTATTTAAACTCTCTGCTTTAAGTTGCTAATTTCTGGATTGTAATTCCCTATTCATGCTTAGAACCTGTCAATATTTCTGGTAATATTTTAAAGTCACCGTTAATGACAGTAATTTTCAGAAGCCATCCATTCATCCATACATCAATCCTTCCATTTTCCTCCGCTTACCCGGGGCCGGGTCTCAGGGGTAACAGACTGAGCAGAGAGGCCCAGGCTCCCCCCTCCCCAGCTGCTTCCTCCAGCTCTACCTGGGGGACCCCAAGCTGTTCCCAGGCCAGCCGGGAGATATGGGGCCCTATCTGACGCCAGAGTCCCTAAACCCGTTATTTGGGGATTTAGCATTGTGTAAGAGGCGTTCCCCCGCAAAAGTTGCTATCTTGCACACCTGCCTATATGCCTAAAACACCAGCGCTACCCGTTATATTATGCATAGGCGTGGTTTGGGCATTACACCAGTTAAACCAATCAGTGTGCCAGGTGCCATTGCCTTTAGGAGCAGGCTGCGGTATCCCAAATCCTCAAACCGAAACCCGTGATGGAGAGAGGAAGGTCGCCACGCGTTCCGAAGACGGTTAAATTGCTCGTGCATGAGGTCAAATCCAGACAGGGGAGGATCTGTTTTTGTTAAGTTAAACATGAATTGTATTATTTTATTATTAATATTATTATTATTATTATTTGACATTGACATATTGTTTAATGTTTGGTATGTAATAAAAAAAAACATCAAGCCTACCCCTTTAGTGATGGAAACTTCAAAAAAAAAAGAAAGAAAAAAATGCATTTCGCCAAGCACTTCCAACTCCCTCTCCCGTCTGAAATGAAGCATAGAACAAAATCCCATTTTAGAAAATACCCACAGCCAAATAAATGCCTACATTGACTGCAACCATTTACACTTTTTTCTTTATAAAGCCACTTTGAGTATTTAATAAAACGCTACATGAATTACATGTATTATTACATTATTAGTAGCCTACTGATTGCACAAATTACTTAGCAGGCAGGCTGCAGATGACATGACTAGCGGTGTCGCAGCTCCGCTGCCAGCTGGTCCCTCATTGCCCCTGCTACTGCTGGCACTATTTCAGCATTTGGAGTCGGCACCTTCACTTCAGCTTGCCGCCTTCTATAGTCCGGTAATAATCTATCCTCAAACTCCAGCACCATTCCATGGCGTAAGGCAATGTTGTGCAGCAAGCAACATGCCACAAAGAAAGATGCTACTTTCTGAGGACCATACTGTAAGACCCCACCTGACCTGTCCAAGCAGCGGAATTGCATTTTGAGCACGCCAAATGTTCGCTCAATGACAACTCGTGCACGTGAGTGTTTTCTATTGAAAGCCAACTCACGCACACTTGTTGGCTTAATGTATGGCACCATAATAATTGTATTGTATTATTATAATTTTAGAATATTATGTATAATATATATCATTAATATATATTATATATAATAATTATATATTATTATGAAAGCGGAAAAAATGATTGATACAAAATACAAACAATCTAGACTTACCTGAAAGGCCTAGGTAGCTGGTGCGCTGGCAGTACACGCGTTCTGGGCCTCTTCTATTATTTAACTGGCGATCAAGGTGATTTAGTACTATCTCTGCCATTTTCTCAGGGGTTCAACTTAGGCTAAAGCAAGGGGGCTTTTTATAGGCGAGTTAATTCAGGAGGTGAGCCGCATGTGCACGTCCACATGTGTCCAAGTGGACGCGCATTGCCGCCTGGGCGTGCTCTTGTAAAAGCCCAAATGGGTAGCGGGTCGATTGAGGACCCGCTATACACCTTCCCTAACGTGTGTGGTCAAGATAGCAATTGTAGGGAAAGCGCATAAACACGCCCACGGGCACACCTCCAGGTGCAAGTATGGGAGTCGGCATAATGCACAGCGGGTAGTGTGGCCGCAAGATACCGTTTAGGGATAGAGGAAGCTGCTAAATGCATAATTCATGGGTAGCTGGTAGTGGCAACGGGTAGGGCAGTGTGAAAGATAGAGCCTGTAATCCCTCCAGCATGTCCTGGGTCTGCCTCGGGGCTCCTTCCAGCTGGACATGCCTGGAAAACCTCTAAAGGGAGCCATTCGGACTAGATGCCCGAACCACTTTAACTGACTCCTCTCGCTGCGGAGGAGCAGAGGTTCTACTATGAGCCTCTCCTCACAGCATGATGAAGCCAACAGGACCACATCATCTGCAAACAGCAGAGATGCAATCCTGAGGCCACCAAACTGGACACCCTCCAAACCTCGGCTGCGCCTTGACATCCTGTCCATGAGAATCATGAACAGAATAGGTGACAAGGCACACTCTTGGCCAACACCAACTGGAAAGGAGTCTGACTTAATGCCGAGAATGCTGACACAACTCAGTCTTTGGTTTTACAGGGATCAAATGGCTTGAATTCATGGCCCCGGAGCCCCATACTCCTGCAGCATCCCCCACAGGATACCTCGTGGGACACGTTCATAAGCCTTCTTAAAGTCCACAAAACACATATAGACTGGATGGGCAAACTCCCATGACCCCTCCAGTATCAAGCGAGGGTAAAAATTTGGTTCACTGTTCCACCGCCGGAACGGAACCCGCATTGCTCCTCCTGAATCCAAGGTTCAACTATCAGGCAGAGTCTCCTTTCTAGCACCCTGGCATAGGCATTCCCTGGGAGGCTGAGCAGTGTGATCCCCCTGTGGTTGAAGCATACCCTCCGGTCCTCTTTTATAAGTCCATGGGTGCTGTATCCGACATCCACGCGATGCTGAACAGGTGTGTCAACCATGGCAGCACAACAACATCCAGAGCCTTCAGCATCTCAGAGCGAATCTCTTCCACTCCCAGTGACTTGCCACTGCAGAGCTTTTTGACCACCTCAGTGACTTCCACCAAGGAAATGGGCAATGACTCGCCGAGTCCTCCACCCCTGCCTGCTCAATGGAGGGCATGTCTGCCGGATTCAGGAGTCCCTCAAAGTACTCCTTCCACCGCAAGCCAATATCCTCAGTCAAGGTCAACAGTTCCCCACCCCTGCTGAAAACAGCCTGGGCGAAACACTGCTTCCCCTTCCTGAGTCATCTGACGGTTTGCCAGAACTTCTTTGAGGGCACCTGAAAGTCCCTCTCCATGGCCTCACTGAACTCCTCCCAAATCAAAGTTTTTGCTTCAGCGATGACTGCGGCTACAGTCCTTCTAGCCTGCCGGTGCCGGTCTGCCGAGTCAGGGGTCCTTTGGGCCACCCAAGTCCGAAAGGCCACCTTCTTCAGCTTGACGGCCTCCTTCAGTGCTGGGGTCCACCAAAGGGTTCTTGGGTTGCCACCACGACTGGCACCGACAACCTTCAGGCCACCGCTCAAAGCCTTCCTATTTATTTAATTAATTTGGACAAGCTTCCAATCCTATTCAGGGTCCAGGATGGGGACTGAGTTCTTGGTGATCCTGTCCAAGTATTTTTATTCGTCCAATTTCATAGGAACAAGCTCCCAGTTCTTTTACGGTCACCAGGACTGGAACCAAGTTTCCCTCAAGCTGGACAGTGCAGCTCTGGTGAAGTGTGTACTCCACCTGGGAGTCATCCTGGAAAGCCACTGGCCAGCAACTGCTTTTGCCATGATTCGCTCACTCTATCTACAGTACTGTGCTTTCTTCTTCTGTGCTCTTTTCCACTGTTATTGCATTACTTACTATAAACCTTACTGTTGGATTGTACTCTGCTTCCGCACTTGAGTCCTGGTGTGGATCATAACAACGGACATACAGTGCCTGACAAAAGTCTTGTAACTTATCCAAGTTGTAGGAACAACAAATAATAACCTGACTTTTAGTTGATCAATTGGAATCAAAAATGGCTTATATGAAAGGCAAAGCCCTCTAGATTATCTTAAATATACCAAAATAGAGTTTTGTGTCATTGATTGAGTTTTATAATTTAATTTGTACAGAAAGGTCAGATTTTGCTTGGACAAAAGTCTTGTCGCATTGAAAAAAAATGTGGAAATTATACATACACTTTATTTTGAATACACAAATATGCCACTATAATATCAGAACATAAAGTCATGGTGCCTTGGAAAAAGAATTAATATTGCGTATGACTCCCTATGAGCTTGGAGGACTGCATCCATACGTCTTGGCAATGACTGAGATAACTTGATGATGAAATCATCTGGAATGGCATAGAAAGCAGTCTTGCAGGACTCCCAGAGTTCATCAAGATTCCATGGTTTCATCTTCCAAGCCTCCTCCTTCATCTTACCCCTGAAATGCTCAATAATGTTCATGTCAGGTGACTGGGTTTGCCAATCCTGGAGTACCTTCACCTTCTTCGCTTTCAGGAACTGTGACATGGAGGCAGAAGAATGAGAAGGAGCAGCAGTATAAGTAGGGCAGCAAGAACTTCTTGATATTTCAGGCTGTTGATGTTGCCATCCACTCTGCAGATCTTTCTCACACCCCCATGCTGGATGTAACAACAAACCATGATTTTTCCTCCACCAAACATGATTGTTTTCTGGGAGAATCTTGGGTCCATGAGGGTTCCAACAGGTCTTGTACGGCGACTGGGATGCAGTTCAATGGATGATTCACCAGAAAAATAAACTTTCAGCCACTTTTCCAGTATCAATCCTTTCTACGTTCTGTGGGCCTTGGCAAATGCAATGCAGGTTTTTTGTTTTCTGTTTAATGCAGGCTTCTGTGTACTAATTTGGCTATGAAAACCACTTTAAGAGAGAATTTGGCAAACTCTTCTTGTAGATACCGGGATTTTTGGTGACATTTCCTCATGTAGCTTCGCTGTAGTTGAAGAAGGACTAGCCTTGTACAGTTGAAGCAACAAACGGTCCTTTCAAACAGTTGTCATACCGGGGTCTGTCTGACCTGCGCTTGCCATGAACGTCACCAGTTTCTTCAAATATTTTTCTTATCCCCTCCACTTGACATTTGGATACATTAAAGATGTCTGCCACCTCAGCAGCAGACTCAGTCTTCAGGCTCTTGATGATCAGCACTTTGGTCTGTGGTAGAATCTTTGGTATGTTGTCAGAGGTCTAGTGGCACCTCATATGAAAGTCTGGTGCACTGGGGTTATTTCTATACACATCTGGGAATGTGTTAATTACAGTATTTGTCATAGGTTAAACTCTAATCTGCGATTTGTTGCATCATCTGAAGAGACGACAAGACTTTTGTCCTAGCAAAAACAGATGTTATGGGCTTAGCCAAGCTGTGAACATCAGAACACTTTTTGACAGTTTCATTTTGCACCAAATTATTAATGTGAAAGCCCTTGACATTAAAATGGACCATTTATTGTTACAATTGATTGGTTAGAAATAAAGTTAAATGCTATTTTTAGTTACTATGTCCTTATGCGACAAGACTTTTGTCAGGCACTGTACTTTAAGATGTATACTGGTGTATGGTCATAAATTTTTTGGAAATATATTTGATGGACATGAACTGGGTATATCACTCAGTGTTTTTTTTTTTGTTTTTGTTTTTTGAGGTGTGAATACTTTATCCTCCTGAGGCCTTGTTTGCTCATGTGAGCACGTCAAATTAAGCTTTTTCTTTACTATACTATTCAAAAAAAGTAGGGGATACCATGAAATGAAAATGCAGATCATGAGGTCAGGAAGGAAACAAATGACATAAAAACATTAAGGAAACATTTGTCAATTTATTCGAAACCCTGTGTACAGTCAGTAAAGGACAGATTCTCCAGAATAAGGGTCGACACAAACACAGGGTCACACAGCAAATTTACCACCACTGTGAAACAGAGTCAGTAGCGGGTAAAACCCCCTCGGTTGGCTAGACAAGCTCGAATTCGGCGTGGCATACTCCTAACGAGACGTCCCAGGTCATTTTGGGGAACTTTATTCCATTCCTGTTGCAATGCTGCAGCAAGTTCTTGGACATTGGCAGGAGGTTGTTGACATTGGCGTGGCGCTGTCCAAGCATGTCCCAGACATGCTCGATGGGGAAAGGTCCGGACTGAGTGCTGGCCATGGTAATGTGGTGATATTCTGCTGCTGGAGGTAATCTGTAACGATCCTGGCCCTATGACATCTGGCATTGTCATCTTGGAAAATGAAACGGCGGCGCCATAACGACGTGCAAACGGCACAACATGGGGGTGCCAAGATGTTGTCCCGGTAGTACTGCCCTGTGACACGTCCAGCAACAACATGCAAGTCTGTTCTGCCGGCAGCAGTGATGCCTCCCCACACCATTACAGATCCACCCCCAAACGGATCATGTCTAATGACGTTAACGCCATGAAAACGCTTCGTTACGCCGGGCGCCAAACCCTCCTGCGCCTGTCAAGGAAGTCCACAGTGAACCTCGACTCATCTGAGAACATTACATTGTTCCATCGGCGATTATCCCAGCGTTGATGTTGGCGACACCATTGAGTCTGGCCCTAATGTGACGATCCCTCAAACAGGGAATGACACGAGGACGTCGGGCGTGTAAGTGAAATCTGTGCAGACGATTCCTGATGGTCTGGCCACTCACTACCAAGCCAGTATCCCTTTGAAGTTGAGACCTTATCTGATTTGCTGTTACCATACGATTTCTCAAGACAATAGTGCGGATGAATCTGTCCTGAGCCTGAGTTGTTGCCCTTGGTCGACCGGATCGTGGTCTATCCTGAACAGACCCTGTAGCACAATGTCTGGACCATAATCTGCTGATGACAGACTGGGAAACATTCATTGCCCTTGCCACAACGACCTGTCTTGTGCCAACCTGTAGCATGCCAAGGGCACATAACCTCTCCTCCTGTGTTAGACGGCGATGGTCTCTGTTTAATTAACGACTTCAACCACTGATAATCTGATGCTTTCTCTTCAAAATCTTCCTTTACAGTGGCTCTAACCTTCCAATTCAGAGTCATGCAAATTTGTGGCACAACCCCTTGATCATCAATAGCATCCCATGCAGATCGTGAGAGTGTCATTGATGTGTTTGGGTGATGAATTTCTTTTGAAATGCTTCCTCAGTAAGGAACTATACAACATGGTTTCAGATCCCTTTGTATATGTGAAAATTTTGATCTCAAAATAAAATATCCCCTACTTTTTTTGAATAGTATACTTAATGAAAAAAAAACCAAAAATATCCTGTACTTTTTTATTTATATGGGTATTATACACAAATGGGAATTAAAAGTTGCTGCAAATTTAATGGTAATTACCAGTGTTATGCAATTATATTAAAGATATATTGTGACATAGGTGAGAAATGGCAAGTGCTGGTCCAATCGGCTATTTGATAATGGAGTTTTTAAGCAAAAGCACAAGATAGGTACATTGAAACTGAAATCCTAATGTAGGCCTATGTAATCTTACTTTGCTGCTTAAAATGCCACGTTATGTATCCTACCCTTGGATTCAGGACTGCGAGGGACCCGATGAATTTCAGTATCTCTTCTGGAGAGTTGATGGCCGAGCCACAACATATTGTTCTTGTTATCCTTGCCAAATTATCATTTCCTATTAGAATGTTTGGTAATTAAAAAAACTAGTATAAAATCCGTGCCTGTGTAAGATCAGATTGTTTGGCTTTTCCCTGACTGCATATTGAGAGCTCTTATCAGGAGAAATAACACTGAAGATCTGACCATCCTCGTCCTGCACAATTTTCTTTCTCCACCAGATTTTTGGTCTCTGAGGCAGAAAAACCTACTCTTCTGAAGTTTTGGACCAGGAGAGTAGCTGACTGACTGTCTGACTGAGTTGGCATTCTAATTTCTCAGAGTAATTAATTGTTCTATTATTTATTCATTTTTTATTTATGTTTGCTTCTGTTTCTCCCTATTGCCTGAAACACCCTTTTCCCAGACAAAACTTCATAAACACAAACAATTAAAAATGTGTTAATTAAAGAGGTTTTTTAAAAAAAAAAAAATCTATTCTCTACTTGTTTAAAAATTTTTGGTGCATCCAAACTTTTGACAAGCACTGTGACTCTTTAACGTCCTCCCACTTGGGAAAGGGAATAAAGCTGAGGCCTTTAAAACATGAAAGGGACTAGCAATGTTTACTATATGGGATTATTTAGGTTAAGTTCTGTTTGGAAAAACTATAGGAGTTACCTAACGGTAAATTTCAGAGGAATTTTCTTTTTTTTTTTCATACAGTTTGGAATAGCTTGTCCGGTCATGATGTAGAGGCAGAAACTCTGGAAGTTTTCATGACTGGGCTTGATAAAGATGAACCATCGAGTCCTTAGGAATCCCCAGTGTCAGGTACGCATTAGTGAGGGAAAAATCAGGAGTCTTGGTGAGCAGAATGGCCTGTCCTTGACCCTTTGTTATGAAGATTGGAAAGGTTGTTTTCCTCAAAAATTATTCTCATCTCTGAAAAAAGAATTCGGTGTTGTAAGGAATTATATTCAGCAGAGGGCGCTGTTTTCAAGGATTTGTAATTTTGTTTGAATAGTTCTCTCTTACCAGCACTGTGTTGTTGGAGGATCTCCATTTCATGCAGTTGTTGACATCACATGAAAGCGCTGCCTCTTACACAGAGTACCATTGCTCGCATGTGACGTGTTTTCCGATATTAATTGTGTTGGGCTATGGCAGTGCGGTTCTGTCCTACAAGTGAAATTGATCTTCGCCCAGTTTTGATGAGATTAGGCCTACATAAGAGACAGTTTGAGACTATGGTGAAAACTTATTCCCTTTGTCATATTCCATACATTAATTTCCTTTCAGATGTGATTAAAATTATCCGAGGGCCTCTGAATTTGATGACAAGCAGAATATCCTGAGTAATTGCATTGAGGTCGTCCATGATAATCATGGACATCGTCAATTCAGACCAGACTAAAATCACTGACGATGTCTGTAATACACAAAATTACCTGACTGTAAAATCTCATCCATATAGGGCTCTTGGCTGTTTTATATAACTGTTCCATAAAAAATTAATTTATACAGAGCAAATGTAAAATGTTCGCTGGTACAAAAAAAGTCAGAATTAATTGCATGTGTGTAGGCTTGAATTGCTCACACCTGTAAGACAGTGGCACGATTTCGGCTGCGTAAAAGGTCTGGTGTGTCCTCACTCTCTAATACTTAATTACTCTGACCCTGCCCCTGTTTACTTTGCCTAATAAGCTGCCAAGAATTGATTTGCTCAGTTACTTAGATTGACCAGGCAATTTATTTTTGATATCAATACTGTACATTGGCATTTTTTTATGCACATAAATGACAATGTAAAATGTTGAGATGTCTTTCAAAGATTTTGAAGTCATGTAGCTCATGAAACAATCTGAATTACTAAAGATGGAATTGTGCTGTTTGTTGCTGTCTGAGTAATTTTGCACGTTGGTCTGTGAATTTGCAAAAGGTCTGCATCATTCACCGCCTCTTTAAGAGGCTATCTTTGGGGATTTAGCAGTCTTGAGTTTCATTGCTTGGGGGTGAGTCTCAGCTAGAGATTCCTTCAGTGATGTAGTAGGTACCCAAAGAATCATTTTAGTTCCTTAAGAGATTACTCTTTCCAGAAGTTTCAAAAAGAATTCTGTGCTCTCGTCATGAGGTGTACATGTTCGTCACAAGTCATTATTGTTCTTTATGTACGATTAATAACATTCACAAGGACTTGTAGCTGCATGTGCTGAATTTGTAGATGACTGTGGTAATCTGGTGAGATGTTCTTTACAACCTACTACAGTAATACACTACAACCAGCTGCAGCAGGGTTAAAATGCTAACTATGATGTTATCTGGGTCTCTTTTTATAATCCAATCCAATCCAATCCATCTTTATTTATAAAGCACAGTTTAAATAAACTCAAGGTTTCCAAAGTGCTGTACATTAAAATAGATAGTAAAATAGACAATAAAAAAAAAAATAAAACATAATACATAAAAGGGTAAATACCTGTGCAAATAAAATAAACAATCTAAGTGGTGTTAAAAGCCAAGGAAAAGAGGTGCGTTTTAAGAAGAGATTTAAAAGTGGCCACGGAAGAGGATTGCCTAATGTGCAGCGGAGTTCATTCCAAAGCTTAGGAGCAGCAACAGAAAAACGCCGGGTCCCCTCTGAGCTTCCGCCTTGTTTTGGGAACCCTCAGGAGCAGCTGGTCAGCTGACCTGAGGGATCGAGAGGTGCGTGAAGGTGCAGAAGCTCAGAGAGGTACACAGGGGCAAGGCCATTTTGGGCTTTAAAAGCAAATAAAAGAATTTTAAAATGAATTCTAAAATGGACGGGTAGCCAGTGAAGTGAAGTTAAGATCGGTGTAATGTGCTCAAACTTTCGAGTGCCAGTTAAAAAAGCGTGCAGCTGCATTCTGCACTAGTTGCAGGCGTGCAATGGAGGACCCGCTGACCCCCATGTAAGTGCATTGCAGTAATCAAGCCGAGTGGTTACAAAGGCATGTATTACTGTTTCAAAGTGCTGTCTGTGCAGAAAGGGTTTAATTTTAGCGAGCTGTCTGAGCTGGAAGAAGCTGGTTTTTACCACAGCTTTAATCTGGCTATCGAACTTAAGCTCCGTGTCCACTTTTACCCCCAGATTGTTCACAATGGGTTTGGCGAACTGCGCCAGAGAACCTAAGTCGACTGTGGAGGTCGCGGAAGTGCCACCAAAGACAATCACTTCCGTCTTGTTCTCATTAAAATGTAAAAAGTTTCGAGACATCCAAGCTTTGACGTCATCCAAACAGTTTAAAAGTGGCTTTAGTGCAGAGGAGTCAGTCTTTTTTAGGGGACATAAATCTGGCTATCATCTGCATAACAATGAAATAAAAATGCCGTGCTTCCTGAGAATGGACCCAAGTGGAAGAAGGTATAAAAGAAAATAAAAAGCGGGCCCAACACTGAGCCCTGTGGAACCCCGCAAGAGAGAGGTGCAGTGGAGGACACAGAGTCACCAAGGCTGACACAGAAAGACCGGTGAGATAGGTAGGACCTGAACCAAGCGAGCGCCTGGCCCCTGATGCCCACCCACTGCTCCAGGCGAGCAATTAGGATATCATGGTCCACTGTGTCGAAAGCAGCAGTTAAATCTAAAAGGACAAGAATTACAGAGTGACCAGAGTCAGTAGCTAAAAAGATGTCATTAAAAACCCTTAAGAGTGCTGATTCTGTGCTGTGCAATGTTTTAAAACCAGATTGGAAAATTTCAAGAATGTTGTGGTCATTAAAAAAGTCAAAAAGCTGAGAATAGACAATCTTCTCTAAGATCTTTGATACAAAGGGTAGTTTAGAAATAGGCCTAAAGTTAGCCATAACAGTGGTATCCAGTCCAGGTTTTTTAATCAGTGGTTGCACAACTGCGTGTTTAAACTGAACCGGAACCACTCCTGATGACAGACTACTGTTAATAATACTGAGTATGTAAGGCCGAGAGTGGGGGAAACCTCTTTAAAAAGTTGAGGAGGAACAGGATCATTAGGCGAGCCAGATGGTTTTAAACCCCCACAATCTTTTTGCACAAACGCCAGGGTCACAGGTTCAAATGAGTCAAAGACAGCGGAACAGGAGAGAAACACTGAGGGGTCAGAGGCTGAAGGTGAAATAAGTGCTCTGGTAGAAGAGACTTTATCAATAAAAAATCGCATAAAGTTTTCACACACAGAAGGAGAGGGCTCTGCTCCCACAGTCTGTGATGCATTCAGGGTAGAATTGATCACTTTGAACAACACACGAGGTTTGTGACAGTTAGAGACAATAACGTCAGAGAAATATTTCCTTTTTGCCTCTTTTCACAGACCATTGATAACGACGCCAACAATCCCTCAGTATTTGAAAAGACACCTCTAATTTATCTTTTTTTTTCCATTTACGCTCAGCTCTGCGACACTCCTGTCTGACACTGCGGGTTGTTTCATTTAACCACGGCTCGGATTTAACTTTACGCTGCCTGCTCTTTAATGGGGCGGCAGAATCGATGGCAGACTGGCAAGTATGAAAAAACTGAGAGCAAAGAGCCTCCGTGTCAAGGTGTGCAGGATCAGTAGTGACGCAGATCTGACTGAAAGCGAATGAGAAGTGAGCGGCAGTGGAAGGGTTAATAACCCGGCAGCTGCGAACAGAAGCGGAGGTTTAACAGAGCTAAAAACACGGAGCTTCAAAAAGTACAGGCATATGATCAGAGAAATGCGCTTCACAGATTTCCAAATTATAGACAGGCAAACCAAATGACAAAACAAGATCAAGTGTGTGCCCCTGTACATGTGTAGGGCTCAATACAGACTGTATGAGATTAAAAGAATCAATAAGATTTAAGAAATCCCTCGCCAGAGGCTTTTCTGGGCAGCACACATGAATATTGCAGTCACCAGCGATTAAAACTTCGGTCATATTTCGCACGATGTCAGCCAGGACGCAGAGAAGTCAGTCAAAAATCCTTGTTGTATTTTGGAGGTCGATAGATAACAGCGCACAGCACTGTGTGAGGACATCCCACCTCAAACAAACTTAATTCAAAGCTGGCGGGAGCCGATGACAGCGATATTTGTTTACATTTGAAGTGGCTTTTAAAGACACTTGCAATTCCTCCTCCTCGACCAGATGACCGTGGAGAATTAAAATAGCAACAGTCGACAGGTAAAAGTTCTGTGAAAGCACTGGACTCACCAACGCTCAGCCACGTCTCTGTGACAAAAAGGAAGTCCAGATCACGCGATGTGAAGAAATCTTTCAGGATGAAAGTTTTATTAGCAAGCGATCTTGCATTAACCAGACCAAACCTGGCTGGAGCCGGTGTGTCAGAGCGAGCCGCTGACAGACGCTCCCTGCGGAGAAGCTGCAGGTTCCCTGGGTCGACTCCACGCCAACGCCAACGTGGACGAGGAGGGCAGGGGCCGCGGGGGAGGAGCACGCCATCCAAGCCGGCCACCGGTACCAAGCAGGCCGCGATAGGATCCAGCCAACGCCGGGAGATACAGAGGCGAGGCACCGCTCCAAATCCGACACGATCGGGACGCACCAGCGCGACCCTCAGCCTTACCAAACGGCCGCCACGCTTACCGCGCCTGCGGTAGCGTTTTCGCCGAGGGAGTGGCGCTGACGTGCGGCAAAGGTGTGCCGGTATATCTGACAGGAACGGAGGTAGAGTTCGGTGTCCATAATGATCTAAGTTGACCAGACCTGTAGTGGAGGTTCTTAGATCTAGCAACGTTTGGCGATCATACACCAGCAGAGAGTTGACTTTAGATGCAGCAAGTGTTACAAACAGTAAAAACACACACAGCAAACGGAGCAGCTGACGGCACGCCTGACACACTGGCGCCATCTTCAGTGTCCAGTGCTCCAGTGCTAAAAAAAAAAAAAAAAAAGATCGATGGATAGATGGATATATAGAGGTGTAAGGGCAGATAGGCTCATGAATTGTTGACTCACTAGCCGCTCATTTTGCATGCTGTGTCAGACATGATGACATCATAGCTGTGCAGTAAAGCTAGCTGTGAAGTGTGGGTGTGGTCTATGTTCCTGTCCTCCAGTGGCAGTGAGCGATCCGTTTGACTGACAGCCAGCTGGTTTTTATTAGCTTGGCAGCGCGGGTGCTTTGTTAATGATGCCAGTGAATGGGAGGGCCATATTGGGTCAGTTGTTAATGATGCCAGTGAATGGGAGGGCCATATTGGGTCAGTTGTTAATGATGCCAGTGAATGGGAGAGCCATATTGGGTCATTTGTTAATGATGCCAGTGAATGGGAGGGCCATATTGGGTCAGTTGTTAATGATGCAAGTGAATGGGAGGGCCATATTGGGTCAGTTGTTAATGATGCCAGTGAATGGGAGGGCCATATTGGGTCAGTTGTTAATGATGCCAGTGAATGGGAGGGCCATATTGGGTCAGTTGTTAATGATGCCAGTGAATGGGGGGGCCATATTGGGTCAGTTGTTAATGATGCCAGTGAATGGGAGAGCCATATTGGGTCAGTTATTAATGATGCCAGTGAATGGGAGGGCCATATTGGGTCAGTTGTTAATGATGCCAGTGAATGGGAGGGCCATATTGGGTCAATTGTTAATGATGCCAGTGAATGGGAGGGCCATATTGGGTCAGTTGTTAATGATGCCAGTGAATGGGAGGGCCATATTGGGTCAGTTGTTAATGATGCCAGTGAATGGGAGGGCCATATTGGGTCAGTTGTTAATGATGCCAGTGAATGGGAGGGCCATATTGGGTCAGTTGTTAATGATGCAAGTGAATGGGAGGGCCATACTGGGTCAGTCGTTAATGATGCCAGTGAATGGGAGGGCCATATTGGGTCAGTCGTTAATGATGCCAGTGAATGGGAGGGCCATATTGGGTCAGTTGTTAATGATGCCAGTGAATGGGAGGGCCATATTGGGTCAGTTGTTAATGATGCCAGTGAATGGGAGGGCCATATTGGGTCAGTTAGCCATGCTAACCATGCTCAATCGGTTAACCCATCGAGAAACATAAGCTATAGCCTGCGAAGAGCTGTCCAGTTTTGTTTTTTTTTTTGTTTCTATGATTCTACTGTAAAAGATTGCTAATGGCTAACATCCAAGTGTGTGTGGCTGACATGTACAAATATTGCACACAAGCCCATTGTACTGAAATCGAGGGCTTCCTTTGAAATTCACTGCATTCCAGTCTTGTGCAACTCTCATTAGGTGCTTTTACTGAGGTGACTTGGCAGGTTGCCTTCATCTCCATTCCTTTCAGTCAGATAAAAATTCCACACCACACCCTCATTCAAACAGCCACTCCTGGACTGCGCAGTTGGTGCTGTTACCGGCGGCCTTTAATTAGGCTTAGCTTTACCAGTGCAGGTGGGCTAGTCACAGCCTCAGTCAGCGGGGAGGTGCGCATGGTATCGGCCGCTAGTGTTAAGCACCAGGTGATCTCAGGCACATTATAGACTCAGTGTTGAGTCAGTGCAGCGTGTGTGAAGCACAAGTGTGTGAAGGAGGGTCCGCTGTCTCCAGGCCGCGTGATTATGACAGTACAGTACATTATTGTCAATTAGTAGATGCTCTTATCAGAGCGACGCACAACAAAGTGCTTTTGAAAGGACAAGGAGTGCAGACAACCCAATCGGGAGGAACCACTGAAAGATACCAGGTGTGACAATACATAGAAATGACTTCGCTCAGTGAAATACCTGTGGCGGAAAACACACCTCTATCAATGATAAAGCCTGGCACCAGTTACAGCACGAGGTTTTGGGAGAGAGGTAAAGTCTGAATTGGTGAGTCTTCAGACTACGCTTGAAGGCATCTGAGTCTCCGCCGTCCTGACCTCTGTGGGAAGCTCGTTCCACCATTAGGGAGCCAGAGACGTGACCGGGCAGCACCGGATCAGAGTGAGCGAAGTGCCAGTCAACCAGCAGTGGCAGAATGGAGGAGTCTGGCGGGTGTATGGGGTCTGATGATCTACTGAAGATCTGGGGCTGTTCCTTTGGTTGCCTGGAATGTCTTAAACTTGATGAGAGCCATGACATGTAACCAGAGGAGGGCAGTGAGCTCAGTGAGGTCATAGATCAGACGAGCTGCAGCACTCTGGATCAGCTGCAGGGGTCTGATGGCAGATGCTGGAAGGCCAGATGAAAGCGAGTTGCAGTAGTCCAGGCAGGACAGTAATGACTCCTGAACCAGAAGCTGCGCTGAATAGGTAGTAAGAGAGGGACGGATTCTTCTGATGTTCTGCAGGGAGCTCCTGCACGCCCAGCTCACTGCCGAGATGTTCTCAGAATGACAGCCTATTACCCATCAGTGCTCCGAGGTTCCTCGCAGAAGGTGGCATTTCAGGACTGGAGATGATGTAGCAGTACCGGGGTTTAGCTCAAGGTGGTGGTCATCCATCCAGCTCTGCATGTTCCTCAGGCAAACTGAGAAATGAGCAGGGACTTGAGTGTCAGATGGAGAGGAGAGGACGGGTTGAGCGTCATTGGCAGAGCAGTGATAGGACAACCCATGATCACAGGACCAAGAGATTGTGTGTAGAGGGAAAAGAGAAGGGGACCTGGTAATGATGCCTGGGGGACTCCTGTGACGAGGGGACAATCTGCTGATACTGCCCCAACCCTGAAGGTGCGACTCGAGAGACTGGACTTGAGCCAGTCCACGACTGTACCGCATGTGCCTACAGCTGTCACGCACGACAGGCGGATTGGCTGGTTAACAGTCCCCACTTTACATGTTTTTTTAAACACTGAAAACATTTTGAATTAGTTAAATGCCACCTTAAAAAAAATTACACTGCTGAACAAATCCTAAAACAAGAGTTGGAATTCTGAGTATGTTTTGGATTTATTCATTATTTGTATATTTGCCATCTTTAAAATCACGCATATCGCATTTACAGTGTCAGTGTAGCCTATTGCTTATATCTTTGTCATTTCTTAATTAATAATTTCTTTATCAATACAGGCTTTTGTATCACTCTTGATAATTCAGTACATGAATTGCTTGATTGTTACTAAGGCCATCTTAAATGAGAACAGGTTTAGAGCAACTATGCATTGAAAGGTGAGAGGCCTCTGTACCTCTGACTGCAGGCCACGGAAAATCTGTCCAAAAATCTAAGGGCGACGGGGTTGTAGAGGTTAATTGTGAGAATAACAGCATCCTTATGCAAAATGCAGCAGCACCTTGCAGGATTGGGAGTAAACAGCTGATTGGCCACAAGATAGCCGCTTGTTAGGGAGGCTACTGAGAAAAAAAAAAAAAAAAAACTACAAAGATTTACTGTGCAGCAATGGAATAGATTTGAGTCCAGATTTACAATGGAATAGATCTGAGTCCAGATTTACCCCCATTCCAGAGCGATGGGTGCGTCAGGGTAAGAAAGCCAATGGAGCGATGCACCCGTCACACATTTTGCCCAGAGTACAAGCCTGTGGAAGCAGTGTTATCGTCTGCAGGTGATTCAGTTGGGCAGGTCTAGGCTCAGTAAGATTATGCAGCAATAGTATTAAGTCATGACCAGGCTACTGAATGACCAGGTTATCCCATCAATAGATTTTTTAATCCCTGACTGCACAAGCATATTCCAGGATGACAGAGTCAAAACTCATCATGCTCAAACTGTGAAAGAGTGCTTCAGTGAGCATGAGAAATCACTTTCACACATGATTTGGGCTCAATAGTGTCCTGACCTTAAATAATCGAAAGTCTTTGGGATGAGTTGAAATAGGCTTTACTGAGTGGTTTGAATCTATCATCATCTATACAAGATCGTGGCTAAAAAATTAATGCTATTCTGGTCAGAAATAAATGTTGTAACAGTGCGTAAGATTGTCAAAACAATGCGTCAGTGAATGTGCGCTGTGAGTAAAGTTAAAGGCGATCCAACAAATTATTATAGGGTGCAACTTTTTTTGGCCTGTCAGTGTAGTATAATTCAGCAATAATAATTTGATTGCCCCATGGAGGAAGACCAAATTTCCTAAAAGAGGTAACAATATCATCCATAAGGGATCTTACAAACACTTGAGTAAGACAGCATGAGTGAACGAAGTCAAACAAGTAGACTGGTTTGTAGTGTGCAATGAGAACAACCTCGACATTGCACGCAACGCATCTGTGAACTTGTTCATGGAAATAAGGAAAAGGCATGCACCACGTAAAAAATGTACTGTCAGGTCAAAAGCTGTTCTATGGTTAGACAAAAAAACTCTAAGATTTAATGACTTGGAGGGAAAATGCAGCAAATTAATCAGTTTTGAAGTCGAAGAGACAGGATTACTCTCATTTAAGGAATATAGTGAGTAAGCTGATAAAAAAGAAAGTGTATTATATTTAAAGGGGAAAAACAGCCTGATGGGGCATTCATAACAGAACAAATCCTATTCTTACAGCCTGATGGGGCATTCATAACAGAACATAAGCTATTCATGCAGCCTGATGGGGCATTCATAACAGAACATATCCTGTTCATACAGCCTGATGGGGCATTCATAACAGAACATATCCTATTCATACAGCCTGATGGGGCATTCATAACAGAACAAATCCTATTCTTACAGCCTGATGGGGCATTCATAACAGAACATATGCTATTCATGCAGCCTGATGGGGCATTCATAACAGAACATATGCAATTCATACAGCCTGATGGGGCATTCATAACAGAACATATCCTATTCATACAGCCTGATGGGGCATTCATAACAGAACAAATCCTATTCTTACAGCCTGATGGGGCATTCATAACAGAACATATGCTATTCATGCAGCCTGATGGGGCATTCATAACAGAACATATCCTGTTCATACAGCCTGATGGGGCATTCATAACAGAACATATCCTGTTCATACAGCCTGGTGGGGCATTCATAACAGAACATATCCTGTTCATACAGCCTGATGGGGCATTCATAACAGAACATATGCTATTCATGCAGCCTGATGGGGCATTCATAACAGAACATATCCTGTTCATACAGCCTGATGGGGCATTCATAACAGAACATATCCTGTTCATACAGCCTGGTGGGGCATTCATAACAGAACATATCCTGTTCATACAGCCTGATGGGGCATTCATAACAGAACAAATGCTGTTCATGCAGCCTGATGGGGCATTCATAACAGAACATATGCAATTCATACAGCCTGATGGGGCATTCATAACAGAACATATGCAATTCAATCAGCCTGATGGGGCATTCATAACGGAATATATCCTGTTTATACAGCCTGATGGGGCATTCATAACAGAACATATGCAATTCATACAGCCTGATGGGGCATTCATAACAGAACATATCCTGTTTATACAGCCTGATGGGGCATTCATAACAGAACATATGCAATTCATACAGCCTGATGGGGCATTCATAACGGAATATATCCTGTTCATACAGCCTGAGGGGGCATTCATAACAGAACATATGCAATTCAATCAGCCTGATGGGGCATTCATAACGGAATATATCCTGTTTATACAGCCTGATGGGGCATTCATAACAGAACATATCCTGTTTATACAGCCTGATGGGGCATTCATAACAGAACATATGCAATTCATACAGCCTGATGGGGCATTCATAACAGAACATATCCTGTTCATACAGCCTGATGGGGCATTCATAACAGAACATATGCAATTCGTACAGCCTGATGGGGCATTCATAACAGAACATATCCTGTTCATACAGCCTGATGGGGTATTCATAACAGAACATATCCTGTTCATACAGCCTGATAGGGCATTCATAACAGAACATATGCTGTTCATGCAGCCTGATGGGGCATTCATTAAAGAACATATCCTGTTCATACAGCCTGATGGGGCATTCATAACAGAACATATGCAATTCATACAGCCTGATGGGGCATTCATAACGGAATATATCCTGTTCATACAGCCTGATGGGGCATTCATAACAGAACATATGAAATTCATACAGCCTGATGGGGCATTCATAACAGAACATATCCTGTTCATACAGCCTGATGGGGCATTCATAACAGAACATATGCAATTCATACAGCCTGATGGGGCATTCATAACGGAATATATCCTGTTCATACAGCCTGATGGGGCATTCATAACAGAACATATGCAATTCATACAGCCTGATGGGGCATTCAAAACAGAACATATCCTGTTCATACAGCCTGATGGGGCATTCATAACAGAACATATCCTGTTCATACAGCCTGATGGGGCATTCATAACAGAACATATCCTGTTCATACAGCCTAATTGGGCATTCATAACAGAACATATCCTGTTCATACAGCCTGATGGGGCATTCGAAACAGAACTTATCCTGTTCATACAGCCTGATGGGGCATTCACAACAGAACATATCTTGTTCATACAGCCTGATGGGGCATTCGAAACAGAACTTATCCTGTTCATACAGCCTGGTGGGGCATTCATAACAGAACATATGCAATTCATACAGCCTGATGGGGCATTCATAACAGAATCTATGCAATTCAATCAGCCTGATGGGGCATTCATAAAAGAACATATCCTGTTCATACAGCCTGATGGGGCATTCATAACAGAACATATGCAATTCATACAGCCTGATAGGGCATTCATAACAGAATATATGCAATTCATACGGAATGATGGGGCATTCATAACAGAACATATTCTGTTCATACAGCCTGATGGGGCATTCATAACAGAACATATGCAATTTATATAGCCTGATATGGCATTCATAACAGAATCTATGCAATTCATACGGAATGATGGGGCATTCATAACGGAATATATCCTGTTCATACAGCCTGATGGTGCATTCATAACGGAACATGTCCTGCTCATATAGCCTGATGGGGCATTCATACAGAACATATCCTGTTCATACAGCCGGATGGGGCCTTCATAACAGAACATATGCAATTCATACTGCCTGATAGGGCATTCATAACAGAATATATGCAATTCATACGGAATGATGGGGCATTCATAACAGAACATATTCTGTTCATACAGCCTGCTGGGGCCTTCATAACAGAACATATGCAATTCATATAGCCTGATATGGCATTCATAACAGAATCTATGCAATTCATACGGAATGATGGGGCATTCATAACGGAATATATCCTGTTCATACAGCCTGATGGTGCATTCATAACGGAACATGTCCTGCTCATACAGCCTGATGGGGCATTCATAACAGAACATATGCAATTCAATCAGCCTGATGGGGCATTCATAAAAGAACATATCCTGTTCATACAGCCTGATGGGGCATTCATAACAGAACATATGCAATTCATACAGCCTGATGGGGCATTCATAACAGAACATATCCTGTTCATACAGCCTGATGGGGCATTCATAACAGAACATATCCTGTTCATACAGCCTGATGGAGCATTCATAACAGAACATATGCAATTCATACAGCCTGATGGGGCATTCATAACAGAATATATCCTGTTCATACAGCCTGATGGGGCATTCATAACAGAACATATCCTGTTCATACAGCCTGATGGGGCATTCATTAAAGAATATATCCTGTTCATGCAGCCTGATGGGGCATTCATAACAGGACATATCCTGTTCATACAGCCTAATTGGGCTTTCATAACAGAACATATCCTGTTCATACAGCCTGATGGGGCATTCATTACAGAACATATCCTGTTCATACAGCCTGATGGGGCATTCATAACAGAACATATGCAATTCAAGCAGCCTGATGGGGCATTCATGAAAGAACATATCCTGTTCATACAGCCTGATGGGGCATTCATAACAGAACATATGCAATTCAAGCAGCCTGATGGGGCATTCATAAGAGAACATATTCTGTTCATACAGCCTGGTGGGGCATTCATAACAGAACATATGCAATTCATACAGCCTGATGGGGCATTCATTACAGAATCTTTGCAATTCAATCAGCCTGATGGGGCATTCATAAAAGAACATATCCTGTTCATACAGCCTGATGGGGCATTCATAACAGAACATATGCAATTCAAGCAGCCTGATGGGGCATTCATAAAAGAACATATCCTGTTCTTACAGCCTGATGGGGCATTCATAACAGAACATATCCTGTTCATACAGCCTGATGGGGCATTCATAAGAGAACATATTCTGTTCATACAGCCTGGTGGGGCATTCATAACAGAACATATGCAATTCATACAGCCTGATGGGGCATTCATAACAGAATCTATGCAATTCAATCAGCCTGATGGGGCATTCATAAAAGAACATATCCTGTTCATACAGCCTGATGGGGCATTCATTAAAGAATATATCCTGTTCATGCAGCCTGATGGGGCATTCATAATAGGACATATCCTGTTCATACCGCCTAATTGGGCTTTCATACCAGAACATATCCTGTTCATACAGCCTGATGGGGCATTCATTACAGAACATATCCTGTTCATACAGCCTGATGGGGCATTCATAACAGAACATATGCAATTCAAGCAGCCTGATGGGGCATTCATCAAAGAACATATCCTGTTCATACAGCCTGATGGGGCATTCATAACAGAACATATGCAATTCAAGCAGCCTGATGGGGCATTCATAAGAGAACATATTCTGTTCATACAGCCTGGTGGGGCATTCATAACAGAACATATGCAATTCATACAGCCTGATGGGACATTCATAACAGAATCTATGCAATTCAATCAGCCTGATGGGGCATTCATAAAAGAACATATCCTGTTCATACAGCCTGATGGGGCATTCATAACAGAACATATGCAATTCAATCAGCCTGATGGGGCATTCATAAAAGAACATATCCTGTTCATACAGCCTGATGGGGCATTCATAAAAAAACATATCCTGTTCATACAGCCTGATGGGGCATTCATAACAGAACATATCCTGTTCATACAGCCTGATGGAGCATTCATAACAGAACATATCCTGTTCATACAGCCTGCTGGGGCATTCATAAGAGAACATATTCTGTTCATACAGCCTGCTGGGGCATTCATAACAGAACATATGCAATTCATACAGCCTGATGGGGCATTCATAACAGAACATATCCTGTTCATACAGCCTGATGGGGCATTCATAACAGAACATATGCTATTCATACAGCCTGATGGGGCATTCATAACAGAACATATCCTATTCATACAGCCTGATGGGGCATTCATAACAGAACATATGCTGTTCATACAGCCTGATGGGGCATTCATAACAGAACATATCCTGTTCATACAGCCTGATGGGGCATTCATAAGAGAACATATTCTGTTCATAAAGCCTGCTGGGGCATTCATAACAGAACATATGCAATTCATACAGCCTGATGGGGCATTCATAACAGAACATATCCTGTTCATACAGCCTGATGGGGCATTCATAACAGAACATATCCTGTTCATACAGCCTGATGGGGCATTCATTACAGAACTTATCCTGTTCATAAAGCTTAATGGGGCATTCATAACAGAACATATCCTGTTCATACAGCCTGATGGGGCATTCATAACAGAACATATGCAATTCATACAGCCTGATGGGGCATTCATAACGGAATATATCCTGTTCATACAGCCTGATGGGGCATTCATAACAGAACATATCCTGTTCATACAGCCTGATGGGGCATTCATAACAGAATATATCCTGTTCATACAGCCTCAAGGGGCATTCATAACAGAACCTATGCAATTCACACAGCGTGATGGGGCATTCATAACAGAACATATCCTGTTCATACAGCCTGATGGGGCATTCATAACAGAACATATGCTATTCATACAGCCTGATGGGGCATTCATAACAGAACATATCCTGTTCATACAGCCTGATGGGGCATTCATAACAGAACATATCCTGTTCATACAGCCTGATGGGGCATTCATAACAGAACATATCCTGTTCATACAGCCTGATGGGGCATTTGTAACAGAACATATCCTGTTCATTCAGACTGGTGGGGCATTCATACCTGAATATATGCAATTTCTACAGCCTGATGGGGCATTCATAACAGAACTTATCCTGTTCATAAAGCCTGATGGGGCATTCATAACAGAACATATCCTGTTCTTACAGCCTGATGGGGCATTCATAACAGAACATATGCAATTCATACAGCCTGATGGGGCATTCATAACAGAACATATCCTGTTCATAAAGCGTGATGGGGCACTCATAACAGAATATTATCCTGTTCATACAGCCTGATGGGGCATTCATAACAGAACTTATCCTGTTCATAAAGCTTGATGGGGCACTCATAACAGAATATTATCCTGTTCATACAGCCTGATGGGGCATTCATAACAGAACATATGCAATTCATACAGCCTGATGGGGCATTCATAACAGAACATATGCAATTCATACAGCCTGAGAGGGCATTCATAATAGAACAGATGCAATTCTTACAGCCCGACGGGGCATTAATCACAGAATATATCCTGTACGTACAGCCTGATGGGGCATTCATAACGGAACATATCCTGTGCATACAGCCTGACGGGGCATTCATAGCAGAACATATCCTGTTCATATAGCCTGATGGGGCATTCATAACAGAACATATTCTCTTCATACAGCCTGATGGGGCATTCATAACAGAACATATCCTGTTCATAAAGCCTGATGGGGCATTCATAATAGAACATATGCAATTCAATCAGCCTGATGGGGCATTCATAACTGAACATATTCTCTTCATACAGCCTGATGGGGCATTCATAACAGAACATATCCTGTTCATAAAGCCTGATGGGGCATTCATAATAGAACATATGCAATTCATACAGCCTGGTGGGGCATTCACAACAGAATATATCCTGTTCATACAGCCTGATGGGGCATTCATAACAGAATATATCCTGTTCATACAGCCTGATGGGGCATTCATAACAGAATATATCCTGTTTCTACAGCCTGATGGGGCATTCATAACAGAATATATCCTGTTCATACAGCCTGAGGGGGCATTCATAACAGGACATATCCTGTTCATACAGCCTGATGGAGCATTCATAACAGAATATATCCTGTTTGTATAGCCTGATGGAACATTCATAACAGAATATATCCTGTTCATACAGCCTGATGGGGCATTCATAACAGAATATATCCTGTTTGTTCAGGCTGATGGGGCATTCATAACAGAACACATGTTATTCATACAGCCTGATGGGGCATTCATAACAGAACACCACGACACCATAGATTATGCTAACGACTTTTTTAAGTTGATAAATTTAGATATGGGAAGTGATGGCTTGCAGTCGCATTCATTGATATAAGGATATGGACTGACTCTCTGAATTCATTCAGATTGAAAGAGAAACTGTGATGATATTACTCATGTCACACGCAGCCAGCACTTCCCCTGGCTTAGACAACCTCGACCGCAAATCAATACAGAATCAATTGGGTTCATTCAACCACACTGAAGGAGGCCAAAATTATTCTGCTCCCAAAAGTGATAAACCATATTTTCAACAGTTTCAACAGTCACCCCCTATGTATAATACTGTGAAACTAACAAGAAAAATAGTATTTCAGTAAGTGATGGATTACTTTTCTGACAATAATCTATGTTTGTACTTTCGGTCTCTCAGCATGCATACAGAGGAGGCTGTTCCACTAGAAATCCACTTACAGATGTCATCGACAACTAGCAATTAGGTATGGATCACAAGAAATTAGTGGGAGCAATAATGTTGGATTTCAGTTCGGCATTAAAATTGACTGATCATATCTTGCCTATTTGCAAGCTAAGGTAATAGCTTTTCACTTCCAATACAATCTGATGATTCAATCAATATCTTTCAGGGAGAAAACAGAATCTTTTTCATGGCAGTTATTGAAACTGGAATATCACAGACTGCGGGGTTCCACAAGGTAGCTGTCTAGGTCCTTTGTGATACTCCATCCTCACCAATGATCTGGTGTTATGTGTAAAAAACGTCAATGTGATAATGTATGCTGATGACTCCACTCTGAGCAGTGCTGCCACATTCAAGCATGCTGTAGCTGGGATATAACTTCTGGGCATGACAATAGGCAGCTCACTACCTTCGCCGAAAGGGAGATTTCATCGCTCCCTCAATAATCAAATTAGTCTTTCATTCTTTGGTCCTGAGCACTGCCTAATCTGGTCATTAGCATCAAAATGAGATCTGAAAAGGTTGCAGGTTGCTTAAAATAAAGCATCTTGTCCGAAACTAAGTTCTTTATACAAGTGTTCATTATATGCACGCACCCCTGGCATGGCTATTGGTTGAACAGAAAATTGTATTTGTGTCTTGTGATGCCATTATGGTGCATCATTAGTACCAAAAAACTGTCCTGTATTGCTCATCTGGCATTACACTAGAGGTTCAGCCGTGGGTTGCATGATTATCCAACTCCAAATTTTTGCAAACTTATCATCATATTCAGTATAGGTCAGTAGCATTATGAAATTCTCTGCCCAAAGATAGTATAGTTACTGGAAATAACAAAATAGCTTTTAGAAAACTTACAATGAAATATTTTGCCAAATAAGGGGATCGCTGCATGTATTTGTGGCTGATTGTTATTTTAATGTTCTCAAATTTGTGCATTTGTCTTCCTGTTTAGTCTGCTTGCTTCGGTAGCACTTTATATCTCTGAAGTATGTTTGTTATCCTAAGTCTGATTCCTGCTTTATTGTACTGTCAAGTCCATTAATACTTCATCCGTAATTTCTCTCTTTTGAGTAACTGCTATGGCTTACCTAATTTGTTTTTGCATCTGAAGTTTTCTGTACTTTCATATTGTATGTCTACGTTGTTTTTTATGTTCAGGACCCTTGAGGCACGTTTGTGCACTTCTAATGGGAATCCTTAGACAAACAATAAACTACAATATCCTGCTTTGCTAATGGATGCTGCGGGGATAGTAAAGTCGCTGATTTGCAGAATGCCTGCTAAGGGCCTGTACGGCCTCCATGAACCAAAAACATCTGCAGACGGTATAATTACCTCTCAGAGCTGTATTTATGATCATTATATGGGCTTACAAGGATTACACTAGGTATTTCTCCTAAAGCCACATTCACAATTTTTTCACCGAGGGTTTCAATGGGTAATAATATAAGTGTCCAGGAAAACAGGAGTAAAACTCCTGTCTCATGTGTCTCCCACCAAAAAACTCTGGCAGATGATTTTGCTGACCAATTATCAATGCCTCCTACCTGATGTCATATGTTAATGTGCAAATCCAAGTGACTGAAACAAACCGGGACTAATCTGAACCTGGATACTTCACTTCTATTCAGCAGGGGGACGAAGGCAGCCAGCTGCGGCATATTGAAGAGTGGAGGGTGAGGGATCCGAGAGGCAGGGCGAAACAAAGTGCCAAAATTATCGAAGACAGAATAACTGACTCTTCCATCTGAGAGACGTGTTCCGAGTGGAACAAGAGTCCAGTATATCTAGCAATTGGACAGCTAACAGTAAACATGATGGCAATGGAATGAGACACCATTCCATTTGACAAACATGCTACCAGTAAATATGTAGCCGCTGGAGTAAGAAGCTTTTCCATCAAACAAACTTGTGGCTAATGGAATAAGCGACTGTTTTATGCACTTTCAGTTTAATACAGGTCAAGGATGGTTAAAAAATCACTTTTTTCTGTTTTTATTTGCATTTTCTATGATGTCAAAACATTTTCAGAAATGGGGTTGTATTTATTGTTAAATGTTATCTAAATAACAGCATATGTTTACAGCCTGTCATAGCACTTCATATTTCCATAGGGGGTTGCCTTACAGACAGGACATCTCGATTCACAGCTGTTCGAGAGCATCCCATTATTCATGTTTATAAAATAAAGAGCTCTTTGCATGGTCTGAAGGCCAAACATGATGGCCGGCTCTCTTTTGAAAGTAGTGCTCATTTAGAGAATCTTATCAGTAATGTTGCATTGGAACTTAGTGAGCTGTCGCACAAAATAGCAAAAATGCTAAATGTTTGCCCCAGAAATAACAAGGGATTCCATTAGCCTCTATGCTATGGAGAACATCTCCAAAACAGTTTCCTGGCAAATGCCTTTGACATTTGTTTATGCGCAGGATGTTGTTTAGAGTTATTTTCCTTATGTGCATTGAGAACATTGATCTGATGAAATGTATAATTTAAAGTTCAGCTCAGTAAGCAGTTCTGTGGAAGGATTAGCAGTAATTGGGTCATACTTGTTTGATCTTTATATAATTGGCCCAAGGTCATTTTTCTGTTTAATTGTGTGCATTCATGTTTGAAGAGATTGGCCTACTTCGGCAGTCATATTCTTTTTTCCTGGGTCTTGAACTTACCTGAGAAATATTCTTGTGAATTTTTTTCGACAGAACAAAGATTTCTCTCTGAAAGCATATCACAAAGATTTCCTCAGTTTGGCTGCAATCCGCAAACTTGCAGAAATGGTGCAAGACAAAATATTTACCAGTTAGAGGAGATTACAATGAAAGAGGTAAATATGCACATCAGGGGACAGGAAGATAGAGAAGGTCTGAGAAAGCTGGGAACGGTGATAATGCATGACGACCTAAGAGAGAACAGCAGCACAGAGAGATCAGCAGTACAGAGAGAGCAGCAGTAATGGTGTAGTAAGCTGGGAAAGGTGATAATGCATGAGGACCTAAGAGAGAACAGCAGCACAGAGAGATCAGCAGTGCAGACAATCAGCAGTAGAGAGAGAAAAGCAATGCAGGGAGATCAGCAGTGCAGGAAGATCAGCAGTTCAGGGAGAAGAGCAGTGCAGGGAGATCAGCAGTGCAGGGAGATGAGCAGTACAGGGAAATTAGCAGTGCAGGGAGATCAGCAGTACAGGGAGATGAACAGTGAGGGGAGATGAGCAGTACAGGGAGATGAACAGTGAGGGGAGATGAGTAGTACAGGGAGATGAGCAGAGCAGGGAAATTAGCAGTGCCGGGTGATGAGCAGTGCAGGGAGATGAGCAGTACTGGGAAATTAGCAGTGCAGGGAGATGAGCAGTACAGGGAGATCAGCAGTGCAGGGAGATCAGCACTAGAGAGAGAAAAGCAGTGCAGGGAGATCAGCGGTACAGGGAGATCAGCAGTACAGAGAGAAAAGCAGCGCAGGGAGATCAGCAGTACAGGGAGATCAGCAGTAGAGAGAGAAAAGCAGTGCAGGGAGATCAGCAGTGGAGAGAGAAAAGCAGTGCAGGGAGAAGAGCAGTGCAGGGAGATCAGCAGTAGAGAGAGAAAAGCAGTGCAGGGAGATCAGCAGTAGAGAGAGAAAAGCAGTGCAGGGAGATCAGCAGTGCAGAGATCAGCAGTGCAGGGAGATCAGCAGTTCAGGGAGATCAGCAGTACAGGGAGATCAGCAGTGCAGGGAGATCAGCAGTAGAGAGAGAAAAGCAGCGCAGGGAGATCAGCAGTACAGGGAGATCAGCAGTGCAGGGAGATCAGCAGTGCAGAGATCAGCAGTGCAGGGAGATCAGCAGTGCAGAGATCAGCAGTGCAGGGAGATCAGCAGTACAGGGAGATCAGCAGTAGAGAGAGAAAAGCAGTGCAAGGAGATCAGCAGTGCAGGGAAATCAGCAGTGCCGGGAGATCAGCAGTGCATGGGGAGAAAGCAGAGGCAGGAGATCAGCAGTGCAGAGAGTAGAGCAGTTTTGGGAACATCACACTCATTCTTGAGCCTTCCACAGTTTTCAATGCATCAATTCGCCCAGTCACAAGCTTGTTTTTATAAAATATCTGTCCCTATTCTTACACTTTTATTTTGAGATTTTTTTGTACTATTATTTAAAAAATAGATTTTTAAATGGCACATAAATATTTGTGATGATGGGTGTTGGGGTAATGCCTCGCACAGAGCACCAATGTTGGGGAAATACCTCGAATGGTGGCACCTTTGTGGTGATAATGCCCAAGCAGTGGCGACGTTGTTGGGCGTTCAATGGCACGCCACACAAGGGCGTCGGCTGTTGGGGTTACACCTCACAAGTGGACACCATGTGTTGAGGCAATTTGGCTAATGATGTTATCAATTTGACTATCAAAAAAAAGATATTGTAATATTAATATAAAAAATTTATATTCATACCTCGGGGCACAACCCTTCCTCAGTGAAGGGAAAATGATAGCCAATTAATAACACTTCAGTCTCAATATTCTAATCCATTAATATGGAAATTGATGGAAATTGATCAATGACTAAATTAATAATCATAGTCAAATTACCGTATCAATAATTAGGGGGTTGAAGGATTCGGAGTTCTTCTTTGTACATAGAAGAGGTTGGCAATTTCATTCACTCTTGTACAACATTAATAACCACAGCACATGTCTTTTAAGAATATTTATTTCAATGAAACAAATAAAACACACAATCTAGACTACACTAAACACTATATACACAATGAAGGAGGGATGTGCGTGTGTGTGTGTGTGTGAGAGAGAGAACAAAAGGATGATCAAAGGCATGGATGGGGTGCCTCATTGGCCATGTGGAGTGGGGGAGGGCAACCCTACTGTGACAAAGACCAAGTCTTTGTAACAAAGGAAAGTTTCAAGAAAGTTGTAAAGTCATTTTAAATGACTTAACCCTTTAACTCCCTGCTCGACCTCAGGTAGAACACGTTTTCAGTCACCGTATCTGACTGAAGGATGTGTTGAACTTATTTGACTGCACTTTTTCAGCATCATATACCTTAACTTAGTGTTAGAGATGGCTCAAGTCAGGTTATGTTCAACACTGCGTTCCAGTACAAAATACAGGGGACTCAAAATGTGCTCTACCAAAAGGTTGAGGCAGTTAAAGAGTAAAAACGCTCAATGTTGTGTTTGTGTGTGTGTATTATGTCAAAATGAAGAGATGTGTGTGTTTTGCACCGGAAAGGTGCCGTGTTAGTTTACAGGAGGTTATTTGCATGCAAGACCCTGTCTGCTACACATTAATACCATCCTGTCCTACTAAAACACAATCCTAAAAACAATCACAACAACTCTCATTTTACAAATACACACAGTTGGTCTTTCTTAAAAGAAGGTTTGAATGCCCAGTCGTCACCAGTCCTTAGTAGAGGAAAGAGGTTTGGTAATTGCTGCTTGGTGGAGGATGCGATCGTGGGCGATGCTGGTCCGGCTGGAAAGAGCGGTTTTGGAATGCAAAGGTCCTTGTCTTTGTTGTGTAAAGAGGAGGGAGGCTGGCGGCTCCTCAAAAGCAAGCTGTTGCTTCCAAGGCTTGCTCTACTCCTGGTAGCATGGCTGATGCTTCAGCATGGCCACAGGGGAGAGGGAGGCCCAGTGGTAGGGGAGGAGTACCCCAGCCTGAGCAGTCCCTGGGGGTCCAGGAGCCTCACCAAGGGGGGAGAGGGAGGCCCAGTGGTAGGGGAGGAGTACCCCAGCCTGAGCAGTCCCCGGGGGTCCCGGAGCCTCACCAAGGGGGGAGAGCAGAACCAAGAGAGAGTCCAGAGCCAAGAGTCCAAAGAGCCAAGGTGAACTGGTTGACCACTGCTTTTATCTGCCTGGCCAGCTGGCGGGAGGGGCTTACAGGCAGCAAGTGGTCATGGGAAATCCTCTATTTTGATTTTCCTCACAGATGAAAGTGTTCCTCTGTGTGACCCCAACATGGTTACAAATATGTCAATGAATACTTACCTCTGTCTGATGCAAATGAATCTCAGTTATTTCAGACATCGATCTCACAAGGTGTCACTCATATTCAGCATTTCTCTTCGTCGTCGTATATTTTTATAGGCTCTATTTCAGTAAAATATCAGTCTGGAGGACAAGTCTTTCCTATTGTAAGTGCATAAGTGTTGTCTTTGATTTGTCTGTAAAATTTCCTTGGATACTACACTAATGAATACCAGGCAGCATAACCTTTGACCTTGGCCCATTCCTATTGTTTTTCACTGATTGGTCCATTCCCGATGGTTTTCACTGATTGGCCCATTCCTTATTGTTTTCACTTATTTACTGGTCCCACAGGCTGCTTGCGGGTCCACTGAGCCGTCAGACTGGCAGATTGATACTCTTCAGTGCCACATCTTCATCAGCTGATATGTATCTCACCTGTGTAGAGGGATTCCCTGAAAATCTCAGTAGCAGTTGTTTGCATTTTATTGTTATTAGTTACTGAGTCAGTTTTTGAGCTAAAAATGTTCACTCTGATTCTCATGGCACTAATGTTTATTGATGTTGATTGTTTTGCTCTCTCCCTTTGATGCATTTCCTGTTTGGGTGCTGATCAGTCGGTCAAGACCAGTGGTGATTCACTACACAGTGTTCTTACCCCAAAGCTAGTTTCACTGGTGTTCTGAGTGAGCCACACAGCCACAGTAAATCCTGCCTGTGTCTGCACTCGAGTCACTGAAGAGCTCAGAATGCTGCGGAGCATTGAGCTGCAGATGGCTGGACAGAATAATGTGCCCCTCCCTGCCGCCCCTCCCCCACACTCACCTCTTCAGTGGCATGTGCACCAGACTGACGTTACATACGCCTGGAGTGAAATAGCTTTAATAAAATCAGTCCTGTATTCAGCTTGGCGCTCAACGCGCAGGTGTGCAGAGTGCCTGAGAGGAATTTAAGAGCTTTCTGTCATAAATCAGTGGCGTGCCTTACTGCTCACCTGCGTGTCTCACAGCTGTGCTTCACCGGGACTCCTTCACTACAGATCACAGCCCGGGGCTGATTTCTGGGCTGCCTCACTGCAGAAAACTGCACCTCAGCCTGCTAAACATCCTATTCCACATGCATTCAGCCTGCTGAAAATACTATTCCGCATGCATTCAGCCTGTTGAATATCCTATTACACATGCATTCAGCCTGCTGAACATCCTATTCCACATGCATTCAGCCTTCTGAATATCCTATTACACATGCATTCAGCCAGCTGAATATCCTATTCCACATGCATTTAGCCTGCTGAATATCCTATTACACATGCATTCAGCCTGCTGAACATCCTATTCCACATACATTCAGCCTGCTGAAAATACTATTCAGCATGCATTCAGCCTGTTGAATATCCTATTACACATGCATTCAGCCTGCTGAACATCCTATTCCACATGCATTCAGCCTGCTGAAAATACTATTCCACATGCATTCAGTCTGCTGAATATCCTATTTCACATGCATTCAGCCTGTTGAACATCCTATTCTGCATGCATTCAGCCTGTTGAATATCCTATTACACATGCATTCAGCCTGCTGAACATCCTATTCCACATGCATTCAGCCTGCTGAACATCCTATTCCGCATGCATTCAGCCTGTTGAATATCCTATTACACATGCATTCAGCCTGCTGAACATCCTGTTCCACATACATTCAGCCTGCTGAACATCCTATTCCACATGCATTGAGCCTGCTGAACATCCTATTCCACTTGCATTCAGCCTGTTGAACATCCTATTACACATGCATTCAGCCTGCTGAATATCCTATTCTAGATGCATTCAGCCTGCTGAATATCCTATTCCACATGCATTCAGCCTGCTCAATATCCTGTTCCACATACATTCAGCCTGCTGAACATCCCATTGCACGTACATTCAGACTGTTGAATATCCTACTCCACATGCATTCAGTCTGCTGAATATCCTATTTCACATGCATTCAGCCTGCTGAAAATACTATTCCGCATGCATTCAGCCTGTTGAATATCCTATTACACATGCATTCAGCCTGCTGAACATCCTATTCCACATACATTCAGCCTGCTGAAAATACTATTCCACATGCCTTCGGCCTGTTGAATATCCTATTACACATGCATTCAGCCTGCTGAACATCCTATTCCACATGCATTCAGCCTGCTCAATATCCTGTTCCACATACATTCAGCCTGCTGAACATCCTATTCCACTTGGATTCAGCCTGTTGAACATCCTATTACACATGCATTCAGCCTGCTGAATATCCTATTCCAGATGCACTCAGCCTGCTGAATATCCTATTCCACATGCATTCAGCCTGCTCAATATCCTGTTCCACATACATTCAGCCTGCTGAACATCCCATTGCACGTACATTCAGACTGTTGAATATCCTACTCCACATGCATTCAGTCTGCTGAATATCCTATTACACATGCATTTAGCCTACTGAACATCCTATTACACATGCATTCAGCCTGCTGAGAATACTATTCCACATGCATTCAGCCTACTGAACATCCTATTACACATGCATTCAGCCTGCTGAATATTCTATTCCACATGCATTCAGGCCACTGAACATCCTATTCCACATGCATTCAGCCTGATGAACATCCTATTCCACATGCATTCAGCCTGCTGAATATTCTATTCCACATGCATTCAGGCCACTGAACATCCTATTCCACATGCATTCAGCCTGATGAACATCCTATTCCACATGCATTCAGCCTGCTGAATATCCTATTCCACATGCATTCAGCCTGCTGAATATCCTATTACGCTTACAGTCTATTTACCTCTGCGAAAGTGTGCGCTTGGGTGTAAATGTGTTGTTTTTTTTTTTTTTTACTGATAAAGGTGTACAGTATTCCACAATAAAACTGATTCTGTTTCTCATGTAGCCCATAACTACATGATCTGGAATTTACATTATTTATTTCCTTCCTAACTGCTTGAACTGGAGTGAGATGGGCATTTATTTGCTTCTTAACTGCATGAACTGGAGTTAAATGGGCATTTATTTCCTTCCTAACTACATGAACTGGAGTGAAATGGGCATTTATTTACTTCTACACTGCATGAACTGGAGTTAAATGGGCATTTATTTCCTTCCTAACTAAATGAACTGGAGTGAGATGGGCATTTATTTGCTTCTACACTGCATGAACTGGAGTTAAATGGGCATTTATTTCCTTCCTAACTGCATGAACTGCAGTTAAATGGGCATTTATTCCTAACTGTATGAACTGGAGTTAAATGGGCATTTATTTCCTTCTTACCTGCATGAACTGGAGTTAAATGGGCATTTATTTCCTTCCTAACTGCATAAACTGGAGTTAAATGGGCATTTATTTCCTTCTTACCTACATGAACTGGAGTTAAATGGGCATTTATTTCCTTCTTACCTGCATGAACTGGAGTTAAATGGGCATTTATTTCCTTCTTACCTGCATGAACTGGAGTTAAATGGGCATTTATTTCCTTCCTAACTCCATGAACTGGAGTTAAATGGACATGTATTTCCTTCCTAGCTGCATGAACTGGAGTTAAATGGGCATTTATTTCCTTCTTAACTGCATGATCTGGAGTTAAATGGGCATTTATTTCCTTCTTAACTGCATGAACTGGAGTTAAATGGGCATTTATTTCCTTCTTACCTGCATGAACTGGTGTTAAATTGGCATTTATTTCCTTCCTAACTGCATTAACTGGAGTTAAATGAACATATATTTCCTTCTTACCTGCATGAACTGGAGTTGGACTCTTTTTTTCTTTTTTGCTGCTGTTTTTCCTCACAGGCTCCCATGCTGTCCTCTCTCTCCTTTTCCTTTGATTTTGTACTGTGTCCCTCTGCTGTGTCACAGAAAGAGGAGTAGATGCCATATTGGCTCTTTCCTAAGGTGATTAAATACCCTTCAGGGAGGAGGCCAGGTGTTCCTGGGGAGGGGGGGTTAGTACACAGTGTTGAAAGAATCTCGAGGTGGTTATTGTGAGTCTGCAGTAAAAGAGAGAACAGAATGTTCTAGTAGAGTTAAGAATGAGAGCTGAAATAAGGTCATGAGTTAATAATGAATACTTGTTCCATTATTAGGACTGTTTAGCTGATTCGTTTGATACTGGCAGAGTTTTACTGCTTAGTGTTTAACATAGCAAAACTTAACATACTGGCACAATGGCCCATTCAGCACAACAAGGCTCGTCATTGTCCTACAGTTTATCTAGCCTTTAACCCTTTACTGGGCGAGGAACCATATTTGGTAACTGCAATTGGCATCCAAAGTGGCGCCCCCATGCCTCTCCGCGAGGCAGTAGACCAGCGGCGATTTCTCCCAGCCAATGAGAGAAAATCAGGCTGTATGACAGGCAGAGACATCAGGGTGCTCGACCAATCAGCAGTGGCCTAGAGCATCTCAAACTTCTTTTCTTCTCCAAACCTCTCACGGTTTGGTTGTGTGCCTTTACCCAGTCCCACTCACAAGGACCTAACATCATTACTCACGAAAGAAAACTGATGAAAACTCACGCATTTTAAAGTTGAAAAGGTTTGCTAAAAGTTGAAATAGGTGTTGTTTGTGTAGGATTTCTAGAAATCAGTGAAATTTTGCGTGAAAAACAAAAAATTTGGTGGTGAGGTCATATTTGAACCCCTGAGAACAAGAGTGGTCTAACTCCATTTTTCATAGTTTTGAGATAATCTATGCAATAAATAAATTTAACATTTAAGTTGCAATATCTGGGCCTAACTCAAAAATCAAAAAAAATTGAGATAGACCACTATAGCACTAGGGGGCACATTTGATCATACGCCCTTTTCAACTAAGTCTACAGCAAGTGATGGTTAGACTATTTAAGGACATACACCCAACGCGCAGCACTGTTTCACACTGTTCTTCTTAGGGTATGTCTTAGTGCCCTATAAAGGGTTATGGAGATACTGAGGAACTAGATGGTATCAAGCCCTGTATTCAGCCTGGTATTGAAATACATCAGTGAATGTCACATCTTCTGGCTGCTCATCTAACTGGACCCCTGTATCACTGTATCCTCTGTATCACTGTATCCCCTGTATCACTGTATCACTCAGATGGAGCTTCGGAGTTCAGTAGCTTGTGTTGCTCCAGGTGATTGACTGCCCTTCCCCCATTTTCCTCAAAATGAATGATCAAAACTTGTAAATTGGGGATTCAGATGGCAGTAAAGTAGATCCCTCTAATCTAAGATCAACAAAAAAGCTGAGGAATCACGGTTATGAATAAAAGATCTGCAGATCTGTAGAAACAGCTCATTCTGCCATGAGCCCCGTGTGTGAATCAGACCTGCTTCCTGTTGATAATGTAGATTGGTTTGGTGTAGACAGAACATATCCAAGTGCTACCAGTCCTTCTGTGCGCTAGTGTTTAACAGGTGCGCTGATCCAAGTGTTACCAGTCCTTCTGTGTGCTAGTGTTTAACAGGTGCGCTGATCCGAGTGTTACCAGTCCTTCTGTGTGCTCGTGTTTAACAGGTGTGCTGATCCGAGTGTTACCAGTCCTTTTTTGCGCTAGTGTTTAACAGGTGTGCTGATCCGAGTGTTACCAGTCCTTCTGTGCGCTAGTGTTTAACAGGTGTGCTGATCTGAGTGTTACCAGTCCTTCTGTGCGCTAGTGTTTAACAGGTGTGCTGATCCGAGTGTTACCAGTCCTTCTGTGTGCTCGTGTTTAACAGGTGTGCTGATCCGAGTGTTACCAGCCCTTCTGTGTGCTAGTGTTTAACAGGTGTGCTGATCTGAGTGTTACCAGTCCTTCTGTGTGCTCGTGTTTAACAGGTGTGCTGATCTGAGTGTTACCAGTCCTTCTGTGTGCTAGTGTTTAACAGGTGTGCTGATCTGAGTGTTACCAGTCCTTCTGTGTGCTAGTGTTTAACAGGTGTGCTGATCCGAGTGTTACCAGTCCTTCTGTGCGCTAGTGTTTAACAGGTGTGCTGATCCGAGTGTTACCAGTCCTTCTGTGCGCTAGTGTTTAACAGGTGTGCTGATCCGGAGTGTTACCAGTCCTTCTGTGCGCTAGTGTTTAACAGGTGTGCTGATCTCAGTGTTACCAGCCCTTCTGTGTGCTCGTGTTTAACAGGTGTGCTGATCCGAGTGTTACCAGCCCTTCTGTGTGCTCGTGTTTAACAGGTGTGCTGATCCAAGTGTTCCCAGCCCTTCTGTGTGCTAGTGTTTAACAGGTGTGCTGATCTGAGTGTTACCAGTCCTTTTTTGCGCTAGTGTTTAACAGGTGTGCTGATCCAAGTGTTCCCAGTCCTTCTGTGTGCTAGTGTTTAACAGGTGTGCTGATCCGAGTGTTACCAGTCGTTTTTTGCGCTAGTGTTTAACAAGTGTGTTGATCCGAGTGTTACCAGTCCTTCTGTGCGCTAGTGTTTAACAGGTGTGCTGATCTGAGTGTTACCAGTCCTTCTGTGTGCTAGTGTTCAACAGGTGTGCTGGTTCAGTCTCTCAGTGACTGGTGGATAGGGCTGTTGTGTGTGATCAATATATGAAGCTGCACAAACAGTAAAACTTTGTTGTGTCTCATTGTCCTGCCTGATCCGAGTCTTGTGAGGCCACAGACATGGATTTGTCCCTCTTTTCCAGGCTTAAAGCTGTTCATGGGAATCCAGTTTCTTACAATAATGGACAAATAGAAGCTGAGATTGGTCTTAGAGAGAGTAGATACTGGCCTGTGCTTTTATTTTCCTTTTCTTTGGCATTTGCTGAAGTACAAAATATCAGTAAAGCCAAATCTGCAGCTCGCATCGCAAATCTGCTCCAAGATGAGAATTTTATTGTCAGGATATATCAACGCAATGTTATTATGAAACGGCATTTTCTTTTCCTTCAGTGCATTAATTTAAAGGTTTGTGTTTGGTTTAACCTTCCAGAAATTTTAATTTGTTTTGCTTGAGTGTGGAAGAAATTTCGTCTGACGTAATGCCAGGACATAAGTTTGTGGTTATATGTAAAAGCTGTGATGTGGTTTTATGAGTTTTTCGGGGTTAGGCTCCAAAAAAAAAATTTGTTTATCATCTTTTCAATCTGAAAACGTGATGTGGGCAGGCAGATTTTTTTTTTATTCATTTATTTATTTTTAGTATATAGAGCTTTCTATGGTGTTTACCTATATGTTCATGACATTTTTTTAGGTTTCTAGACCCGTTTATTTTGTGGTACTCGACAACACAAGAAGATTATATTTTCAAGTAAACGGCTTAAGAGTTTTGCTGTAGGTGCATTCGAGCTACTTGCCCAGAGCATTATGCCGATAGCCCTTATTTCAATACAAAAAATACTGGCTAAAAAAAGAAATTAAATGCGGCCACAAATTCCGATGCAGGCGGGGATGATAATCTAATATCTTTTATGGGGGCCTTATTATACAACAGCAATTATTTGCTGCTAAATCAAAGGCGTTCAACTATTCTGCTGTTAGAACTGAACTGAGCTGTCGTGTGTGTGTGTGTGCGTGTGTGAGAGAGAGAGAGAGAGAGAGAGAGAGGGGCAGGCCTGTCTCTTGGATACAGCACTGGGAGCATACTGAAGCAGCACCTGTTTGGGTGTGTGTGTGTGTGGGGGGGGGCTTGTTTGTGCAAAACCTGGGATGACGTCACTCGGGTGTCAAGAGTTGCCTGATCTCTAGAGGAGATTCAGTGACATAATTTCCAATGAGGGGAAAACTCTGAATTACCATTGAGTTTCCACTGGCTTTTTTCTCTGTTGACTGGTAACCACAGTTATTGGACAGTATTTTTAAATTCCAATATAAATTTTCACTGAATTAATTATTCTCTTTCTACTTTTTTTCACCCCTAAAGCTGCACAAAAGACCTCAGAAATTAATCTTTCCCGATTTATGCACCAAGTGTTCTGAAGCCCCACTGGGGAAAAGTAGGCCCCTTTGCCCAAATGGCAGCCTCCGTGAGCTAACCTCCTGCGCTACAGGGCAGCTCCCATAGGAATCCAGTGCGCAGAAGCTGTATCCAGATCTCACGTATCTCAATGGCACCTGCGCATGGCCGGCTGATTGGCTGGGTGGGATTTGATTGGTTAGCCAGCAACTGAACTTCATATGGCCTCTTAATTACAGTCAGGCTTCCGTGTGACGGTAACCAGGCTCGTGCACACGATGCTAGAAGGGCTGGTGCCCACATTCATAGAAAGGGCACCTTGCCTGCGCACGGCCCCATGTATTTTTTTACTTTATTTGAAGAAGTTGTGGGCTACTGGTCTACAAGTAGGCTATAATGTATAATATAGGTAAAACTGTGGTTGAACACACCCACACGACAATATCAGTAACCCTCCACCCATGTTAACCAGCCCTTACTTCACTCTCGCCTCCAGAACCCTCCACCCATGTTAAGCAGCCCTTACTTCACTCTCACCTCCAGAATCTCAGCACCATTCACAAAGAGACACATCTTACTTCACTCTCACCTCCAGAATATCAGCACCATTCACAAAGAGACACATCTTACTTCACTCTCACCTCCAGAATATCAGCACCATTCACAAAGAGACACATCTTACTTCACTCTCGCCTCCAGAATCTCAGCACCATTCACAAAGAGACACATCTTACTTCACCCTCACCTCCAGAAAATCAGCACCATTCACAAAGAAACACATCTTACTTCACCCTCATCCAGAATATCAATTCACAAAGAGATCTTACTTCACCCTCACCTCCAGAATCTCAGCACCATTCACAAAGAGCACCATCTTACTTCACCTCACTCACCTTCACAAAGAGACAGAATCTCAGCACCATTCACAAAGAGACACATCTTACTTCACCCTCACCTCCAGAATCTCAGCACCATTCACAAAGAGACACATCTTACTTCACCTCACCTCCAGAATCTCAGCACCATTCACAAAGAGACACATCTTCACTTCACCTCCAGAATCTCAGCACTTCCAAAGAACACATCTTACTTCACTCTCACCTGCAGAATCTCACACCATTCACAAAGAGACACATCTTACTTCACTCTCACCTCCAGAATCTCAGCACCATTCACAAAGAGACACATCTTACTTCACTCTCACCTCCAGAATCTCAGCACCATTCACAAAGAGACACATCTTACTTCACTCTCACCTCCAGAATCTCAGCACCATTCACAAAGAGACACATCTTACTTCACCCTCACCTCCAGAATCTCAGCACCATTCACAAAGAGACACATCTTACTTCACCTCACCTCCAGAATCTCAGCACCATTCAAAGAGACACATCTTACTTCACCCCTTACCTCCACCCTCACCCATTCACAAAGAATCTTACTTCACCCTCACCTCCAGAATCTCAGCACCATTCACAAAGAGACACATCTTACTTCACCCTCACCTCCAGAATCTCAGCACCATTCACAAAGAGACACATCTTACTTCACTCTCACCTCCAGAATCTCAGCACCATTCACAAAGAGACACATCTTACTTCACTCTCACCTCCAGAATCTCAGCACCATTCACAAAGAGACACATCTTACTTCACTCTCACCTCCAGAATCTCAGCACCATTCACAAAGAGACACATCTTACTTCACTCTCACCTCCAGAATCTCAGCACCATTCACAAAGAGACACATCTTACTTCACCCTCACCTCCAGAATCTCAGCACCATTCACAAGACACATCTTCTTCACTCCCTCACCTCCAGAATCTCAGCACCATTCACAAAGAGACACATCTTACTTCACTCTCACCTCCAGAATCTCAGCACCATTCACAAAGAGACACATCTTACTTCACCCTCACCTGCAGAATCTCAGCACCATTCACAAAGAGACACATCTTACTTCACTCTCACCTCCAGAATCTCAGCACCATTCACAAAGAGACACACATCTTACTTCACCCTCACCTGCAGAATCTCAGCACCATTCACAAAGAGACACATCTTACTTCACCCTCACCTCCAGAATCTCAGCACCATTCACAAAGAGACACATCTTACTTCACCCTCACCTGCAGAATCTCAGCACCATTCACAAAGAGACACATCTTACTTCACCATTCACACAAAGAGACACATCTTACTTCACCCTCACCTCCAGAATCTCACCATTCACAAAGAATCTCACATCTTACTTCACCCTCACCTCACCTCCAGAATCAGCACCATTCACAAAGAGACACATCTTACTTCACCCTCACCTCCAGAATCTCAGCACCATTCACAAAGAGACACATCTTACTTCACCCTCACCTCCAGAATCTCAGCACCATTCACAAAAGAGACACATCTTACTTCACCCTCACCTCCAGAATCTCAGCACCATTCACAAAGAGACACATCTTACTTCACCCTCACCTCCAGAATCTCAGCACCATTCACAAAGAGACACATCTTACTTCACCTCTCTCAGCACCATTCACAAAGAGACACATCTTACTTCCTCACCTCCAGAATCTCAGCACCATTCACAAAGAGACACATCTTACTTCACCCTCACCTCCAGAATCTCAGCACCATTCACAAAGAGACACATCTTACTTCACCCTCACCTGCAGAATCTCAGCACCATTCACAAAGAGACACATCTTACTTCACTCTCACCTGCAGAATCTCAGCACCATTCACAAAGAGACACATCTTACTTCACCCTCACCTGCAGAATCTCAGCACCATTCACAAAGAGACACATCTTACTTCACCCTCACCTCCAGAATCTCACCTTCACAAAGAATCTTCGCACCATTCACAATTCACAAAGAGACACATCTTACTTCACTCTCACCTCCAGAATCTCAGCACCATTCACAAAGAGACACATCTTACTTCACCCTCACCTCCAGAATCTCAGCACCATTCACAAAGAGACACATCTTACTTCACTCTCACCTCCAGAATCTCAGCACCATTCACAAAGAGACACATCTTACTTCACCCTCACCTGCAGAATCTCAGCACCATTCACAAAGACACATCATCTTCTTCACCCACATCTCTCAGCACCATTCACAAAGAGACACATCTTACTTCACCCTCACCTGCAGAATCTCAGCACCATTCACAAAGAGACACATCTTACTTCACCCTCACCTCCAGAATCTCAGCACCATTCACAAAGAGACACATCTTACTTCACCCTCACCTGCAGAATCTCAGCACCATTCACAAAGAGACACATCTTACTTCACCCTCACCTCCAGAATCTCAGCACCATTCACAAAGAGACACATCTTACTTCACTCACCTCCAGAATCTCAGCACCATTCACAAAAAGAGACACATCTTACTTCACCCTCACCTCCAGAATCTCAGCACCATTCACAAAGAGACACATCTTACCTCCAGAATTTCACAAAGAGACACATCTTACACCTCACCTCCAGAATCAGCACCATTCACAAAGAGACACATCTTACTTCACCCTCAAGAATCTCAGCACCATTCACAAAGAGACACATCTTACTTCACCCTCACCTCCAGAATCTCAGCACCATTCATTCACAAAGAGACACATCTTACTTCACCCTCACCTCCAGAATCTCAGCACCATTCACAAAGAGACACATCTTACTTCACCCTCACCTCCAGAATCTCAGCACCATTCACAAAGAGACACATCTTACTTCACCCTCACCTCCAGAATCTCAGCACCATTCACAAAGAGACACATCTTACTTCACCTCTCACCTCCAGAATCTCAGCACCATTCACAAAGAGACACATCTTACTTCACCCTCACCTCAGCACCATTCACAAAGAGACCATTCACAAAGAGACACATCTTACTCACTCTCACCTCCAGAATCTCAGCACCATTCACAAAGACACATCTTACTTCACCCTCACCTCCAGAATCTCAGCACCATTCACAAAGAGACACATCTTACTTCACTCTCACCTCCAGAATCTCAGCACCATTCACAAAGAGACACATCTTACTTCACTCTCACCTCCAGAATCTCAGCACCATTCACAAAGAGACACATCTTACTTCACTCTCACCTCCAGAATCTCAGCACCATTCACAAAGAGACACATCTTACTTCACTCTCACCTCCAGAATCTCAGCACCATTCACAAAGAGACACATCTTACTTCACCTCACCTCCAGAATCTCAGCACCATTCACAGCACATCTTATTCACTCTCACCTCCAGAATCTCAGCACCATTCACAAAGACACATCTTACTTCACCCTCACCTCCAGAATCTCAGCACCATTCACAAAGAGACACATCTTACTTCAGAATCTCAGCACCATTCACAAAGAGACACATCTTACTTCACCTCACCTCCAGAATCTCAGCACCATTCAAAAAGACACATCTTACTTCACCCTCACCTCCAGAATCTCAGCACCATTCACAAAGAGACACATCTTACTTCACTTCACCTCCAGAATCTCAGCACCATTCACAAAGAGACACATCTTACAGCACCATTCTCAGCACCATTCACAAAGAGACACATCTTACTTCACCCCTCCAGAATCTCTCACCATTCACAAAAGACACATCTTAGCCTCCAGAATCTCATTCACAAAGAGACACATCTTACTTCACTCTCTCCTCCAGAATCTCAGCACCATTCCAAAGAACATCTTACAGAATCTCACACCATTCACAAAGAGACACATCTTACTTCACCCCTCACCTCCAGAATCTCAGCACCATTCACAAAGAGACACATCTTACTTCACCTCACCTCCAGAATCTCAGCACCATTCACAAAGAGACACATCTTACTTCACCACCTCCAGAATCTCAGCACCATTCACAAAGAGACACATCTTACTTCACCCTCACCTCCAGAATCTCAGCACCATTCACAAAGAGACACATCTTACTTCACTCTCACCTCCAGAATCTCAGCACCATTCACAAAGAGACACATCTTACTTCACCCTCACCTCCAGAATCTCAGCACCATTCACAAAGAGACACATCTTACTTCACTCTCACCTCCAGAATCTCAGCACCATTCACAAAGAGACACATCTTACTTCACCCTCACCTCCCTCCAGAATCAGCACCATTCACAAAGAGACACATCTTACTTCACTCTCACCTCCAGAATCTCAGCACCATTCACAAAGAGACACATCTTACTTCACTCTCACCTCCAGAATCTCAGCACCATTCACAAAGAGACACATCTTACTTCACCCTCACCTCCAGAATCTCAGCACCATTCACAAAGAGACACATCTTACTTCACCCTCACCTCCAGAATCTCAGCACCATTCACAAAGAGACACATCTTACTTCACTCTCACCTCCAGAATCTCAGCACCATTCACAAAGAGACACATCTTACTTCACCCTCACCTCCAGAATCTCAGCACCATTCACAAAGAGACACATCTTACTTCACCCTCACCTGCAGAATCTCAGCACCATTCACAAAGAGACACATCTTACTTCACTCTCACCTCCAGAATCTCAGCACCATTCACAAAGAGACACATCTTACTTCACCCTCACCTGCAGAATCTCAGCACCATTCACAAAGACATCTTACAGCACCATTCAGCACCATTCACAAAGAGACACATCTTACTTCACTCTCACCTCCAGAATCTCAGCACCATTCACAAAGAGACACATCTTATTCACTCTCACCTCCAGAATCTCAGCACCATTCAGAACATCTTACAGCCAGAATCTCAGCACCATTCACAAAGAGACACATCTTACTTCACTCACCTCCAGAATCTCAGCACCATTCACAAAGAGACACATCTTACTTCACTCTCACCTCCAGAATCTCAGCACCATTCACAAAGAGACACATCTTACTTCACCCTCACCTCCAGAATCTCAGCACCATTCACAAAGAGACACATCTTACTTCACCCTCACCTGCAGAATCTCAGCACCATTCACAAAGAGACACATCTTACTTCACTCTCACCTCCAGAATCTCAGCACCATTCACAAAGAGACACATCTTACTTCACTCTCACCTCCAGAATCTCAGCACCATTCACAAAGAGACACATCTTACTTCACTCCTCACCTCCAGAATCTCAGCACCCATTCACAAAGAGACACATCTTACTTCACTCTCACCTCCAGAATCTCAGCACCATTCACAAAGAGACACATCTTACTTCACTCTCACCTCCAGAATCTCAGCACCATTCACAAAGAGACACATCTTACTTCACCTCACCTCCAGAATCTCAGCACCATTCACAAAGAGACACATCTTACTTCACCTCACCTCCAGAATCTCAGCACCATTCACAAAGAACACATCTTACTTCACCCTCCAGAATCTCAGCACCATTCACAAAGAGACACATCTTACTTCACTCTCACCTCCAGAATCTCAGCACCATTCACAAAGACACACATCTTACTTCACTTCACCTCCACCTTCCAGAATCTCAGCACCATTCACAAAAAGACACATCTTACTTCACTCTCACCTCCAGAATCTCAGCACCATTCACAAAGAGACACATCTTACTTCACTCTCACCTCCAGAATCTCAGCACCATTCACAAAGAGACACATCTTACTTCACCTCACCTCCAGAATCTCAGCACCATTCACAAAGAGACACATCTTACTTCACTCTCACCTCCAGAATCTCAGCACCATTCACAAAGAGACACATCTTACTTCACCCTCACCTCCAGAATCTCAGCACCATTCACAAAGAGACACATCTTACTTCACTCTCACCTCCAGAATCTCAGCACCATTCACAAAGAGACACATCTTACTTCACTCTCACCTCCAGAATCTCAGCACCATTCACAAAGAGACACATCTTATTCACCCTCACCTCCAGAATCTCAGCACCATTCACAAAGAGACACATCTTACTTCTCACCTCTCACCTCCAGAATCTCAGCACCATTCACAAAGAGACACATCTTACTTCACTCTCACCTCCCAGAATCTCAGCACCATTCACAAAGAGACACATCTTACTTCACTCTCACCTCCAGAATCTCAGCACCATTCACAAAGAGACACATCTTACTTCACTCTCACCTCCAGAATCTCAGCACCATTCACAAAGAGACACATCTTACTTCACCCTCACCTCCAGAATCTCAGCACCATTCACAAAGAGACACATCTTACTTCACTCTCACCTCCAGAATCTCAGCACCATTCACAAAGAGACACAGCTTATGTCACTCTCACCTCCAGAATCTCAGCACCATTCACAAAGAGACACATCTTACTTCACTCTCACCTCCAGAATCTCAGCACCATTCACAAAGAGACACATCTTAAAGAATCTCAGCACCATTCACAAAGAGACACATCTTACTTCACCCTCACCTCCAGAATCTCAGCACCATTCACAAAAGAGACACATCTTACTTCACCCTCACCTCCAGAATCTCAGCACCATTCACAAAGAGACACATCTTACTTCCTCTCACCTCCAGAATCTCAGCACCATTCACAAAGAGACACATCTTACTTCACCTCACCTCCAGAATCTCAGCACCATTCACAAAGAGACACATCTTACTTCACCCTCACCTCCAGAATCTCAGCACCATTCACAAAGAGACACATCTTACTTCACTCTCACCTCCAGAATCTCAGCACCATTCACAAAGAGACACATCTTACTTCACTCTCACCTCCAGAATCTCAGCACCATTCACAAAGAGACACATCTTACTTCACTCTCACCTCCAGAATCTCAGCACCATTCACAAAGAGACACATCTTACTTCACCTCACCTCCAGAATCTCAGCACCATTCACAAAGAGACACATCTTACTTCTCCCTCACCTCCAGAATCTCAGCACCATTCACAAAGAGACACATCTTACTTCACTCTTGCCTCCAGAATCTCCTCCAGAATCTCAGCACCATTCACAAAGAGACACATCTTACTTCACTCTCACCTCCAGAATCTCAGCACCATTCACAAAGACACATCTTACTTCACCCTCACCTCCAGAATCTCTCAGCACCATTCACAAAGAGACACATCTTACTTCACCTCACCTCCAGAATCTCAGCACCATTCACAAAGAGACACATCTTACTTCACTCTCACCTCCAGAATCTCAGCACCATTCACAAAAAGAGACACATCTTACTTCAATCTCACCTCCAGAATCTCAGCACCATTCACAAAGAGACACATCTTACTTCACTCTCACCTCCAGAATCTCAGCACCATTCACAAAGAGACACATCTTACTTCACCTCAGAATCTCACCTCCAGAATCTCAGCACCATTCACAAAGAGACACATCTTCACTCTCACCTCCAGAATATCAGCACCATTCACAAAGAGACACATCTTACTTCACCCTCACCTCCAGAATCTCAGCACCATTCACAAAGAGACACATCTTACTTCACTCTCACCTCCAGAATCTCAGCACCATTCACAAAGAGACACATCTTACTTCACTCTCACCTCCAGAATCTCAGCACCATTCACAAAGAGACACATCTTACTTCACAGCACCTCCAGAATCTCAGCACCATTAACAAAGAGACACATCTTACTTCACCCTCGCCTCCAGAATCTCAGCACCATTCACAAAGAGACACATCTTACTTCACCCTCACCTCCAGAATCTCAGCACCATTCACAAAGAGACACATCTTACTTCACCCTCACCTGCAGAATCTCAGCACCATTCACAAAGAGACACATCTTACTTCACCTCACCTCCAGAATCTCAGCACCATTCACAAAGAGACACATCTTACTTCAACCTGAGAATCTCAGCACCATTCACAAAGAGACACATCTTACTTCACTCTCACCTCCAGAATCTCAGCACCATTCACAAAGACACACATCTTACTTCACTCTCACCTCCAGAATCTCAGCACCATTCACAAAGAGACACATCTTACTTCACTCTCGCCTCCAGAATCTCAGCACCATTCACAAAGAGACACATCTTACTTCACCTTCACCTCCAGAATCTCAGCACCATTCACAAAGAGACACATCTTACTTCACTCTCATCTCCAGAATCTCAGCACCATTCACAAACAGACACATCTTACTTCACTCTCACCTCCAGAATATCAGCACCATTCACAAAGAGACACATCTTACATGACTGCTTCTCTTGCCCTCACATTTTTCTCTTACTGCCTCTACAAGGCATAAATGATTCAGCAATAACATATACAGTGGGGTGCAAAAATTTGGGCACCCCTGGTTTAAATGTCTGTCACAGTTAATCTCCAAGTGATTGAAAGCAAACCTGAACACTAAATGCTACATGTCAAGTTAAACATGACACCTTTCTGCAAATTTAAAAGCAAGGTTTCTTTTTATTTTAATTTTTATGAATATTTAAATTATAAGAAAGGAAAAAGGGCCCTGTGCAAAAGTTTGGGAACCCTTTTGGATTATTCTTTGTTACCTTTTAAGAAGATTACTAAGGCCCAGACCCAGGTGATTTACCATTTAGGGCATCAAGGAGTCAGGTGAATATAATTCCAGGGTTGAACTATATATTCTGCAGTAACCCCATGCCTTCTAAAGTATCCGACTGTGGTGGCTGTTGTGTCTGGTGTTAAAAACCATGTGTTCCTCTAAACAGTAGTCCAAGGATGCCAAAATCAAGATAATTCACTTCCACCAACTAGGAGAGGGCTACAAAAAACTCTTGCAACGTTTCAAACTACCCATTTCTACTGTCAGAAACATCGTAAGAAAATGGAAAATAAATGGAACAATTGAAGTCAAGGCAAGATCTGGAAGACCAAGAAAAATTTCAGATAGAATGACCCGGGATCTGGTGAGAAATGCTCAGAAGAGCCCACACATCACTGCAAAAGAGCTGCAAAAACGAGTAGCAGACACAGGTTTAGTTGTTCACAGGACAACAATACAGCGTACCTTAAACAACAAAAACCTACATGGCAGAGTTACAAGAAAGAAGCCTTTCCTACGACCTCAACACAAAATTAAGCGTCTGAAGTATGCAAAAAAAAACCTTGAGAAACCTCAAGCCTATTGGAACAATGTGCTGTGAACTGACGAAACCAAAATTGAACTTTTTGGCCACAACCAAAGAAGGTATGTTTGGAGAAAAAAGGGTGAAGCATTTGTAGAGAAGAACACGTTGCCAACTGTTAAGCATGGAGGTGGATGCATTATGCTTTGGGGTTGTGTAGCAGCTGGGGGCACAGGCAATACTGTGCGGGTGGAAGGAAGAATGGATTCCACCAAATATCAAGACATTCTAGAGGCTAATGTTCAAAGCTCAGTCCAGAAATTGAAGTTGAAGAGACGTTGGGTATTCCAGCAAGACAATGACCTGAAGCATACCTCAAAATCCACCATGAAGTACCTCCAGGGAAGATGGATGAGGGTTTTGGAATGGCCATAACAGTCCCCAGACTTGAATATTATTGAAAATCTGTGGAGAGACCTCAAACATGCCGTGCATGCAAGAAGGCTGAAGAATATTTCTGAGCTAGAGGTGTTCTGTCAGGAAGAATGGGGAAAAATTCCAAAGACAAGAATTTAAAGACTCTTAGCTGGCTACAGGAAGCGTTTGCAAGCTGTGATAGCTGCCCGAGGAGGAGTTACAAAGTACTAGCTGACAGGGTTCCCAAACTTTTGCACAAGGCCTTTTTCCTTGTTTTAATATTTTGAAACTGTAAAGTTAAAAATAAAAATTATTATATTGCTTTAAAATGTGATGAAATGTGTCATGTTTGACTCTGTAGCATTTAGTGTTCAGGTAAACTTTAAATCACTTGGAGATTAATTGTAACAAACATTAAAACCAGGGGTGCCCAAAATTTTGCACCCCACTGTAAGAACATGCTGATATTGCATGGCTAATATACAAAACTATATGCCAACTAATTCACATATCATACTGCCAAGCCTGGGAAAACCATCCGTGATCAAACAAAAGTCACACATAAGTTTTAGAAAGAATGTATTAGAAGCTGCTTTATTTTTTATTGATTCAAGATAGGAATTCCAGCTGTTTTATTAACATTCCTCCAAATTACTGAAAAAAAAAAAAAAAAATAAAGGGCTTGAACTAGGAGGGACGTAAAGTTATGGCTTCAAAGGCTCGTGCCCATCGGTACATATCCTAATGTTGGTGTGTCTCGATTTAAACAATGATTAGGGGGCTGCAGGGCATAAGGCTCTTACGAGTTACAGCCAAAAAGGGCACTTTTGTCTAAGAAGGCAAAAAGGCTGGAGCTCTAGCACCTGTAGAGCCCTATGTGTGCACAACCCTGGCGGTAGTATTCCATCTAAAGCCATACAGTCACTGAGTCTGTTTGCGCCGGAGAGCGCAGTACATCCCTGTCCCCAGAACAGCCTCAGTGGTAATATCAGCTGGGCACTTTTACACCTCTTACTGCAGACAGAGAATGAAGGGGTCAGGGAGAGGAACAGAGAATGAGAGAGAGAGAGTTTGAGCATCTTTGACATTTAAAATGGAAGGATTTCACATTTCAATAATATACTGCCTGACTTACTAACAAGCAGTAATGATGGCATTTTTTCTATTGAAATATGTGCCATTATATTTCTCCATTATTGGTTGTTTGTTGTTGTTCAAATTATTATGACACAGTCATCAATTACCAAGGGGTAAATTTACAGTTTGTTGCCATTTTATTAGGTCTACCTCTTTAATACTTGGTAAGACCCCCCCCCCCCCATGTCTTTGGGTTTGGGATTTGAGCTGACAGGTGAGGAACCTGGCGAGGTCCTCTGCTGCTGCAGCCCATCTGCTGCATGCTTTCAGCTGCTCGGCCCAGAGGTGGTCCTCTGTGTTGCAGTGTTGTAAAACATTATTATTTCCGGTGCTGTCACCTCTCCTGTCAGGTGAACCAGTGTGGCATTCTCTGGCCATTGAAGAGGGGTTTGAGCTTACAGAACTGCCCCTGTATTATAGCACCATTCCCTGTAAACTCTGGAGACTTCTGGAAGTGAAAATCCCAGGAGCTCACCAGTTTCTCCAATAGTCAGGCCAAAACTGATTCCACAGTCCCTCAGATCAGTGCTTCCTAGACCTCTCCTGGAGTACCACCTCTCCTGCGTGTTTTAGATCTCTCCCTGCTCCAGCACAGGTGAGTCAAATAATTCGCTCATTATCATGCAGCTTCATGGATTGATAATGAACAAATCGTTTGAATTACCTGTGCTGGAGCAGGGAGAGATCCAAAACACGCAGGAGAGATGGTACTCCAGGACAGTATGAGTGAGAAACACTTACTAAGATCACGTCATCTTAATTCTGATTTTGGTTAGCTTGGATGCTTTTATACTCTAATTTCCTGCCTCATGATTGGCTTATCAGATATTTACATTGATGAGCAACTGTACAGGAATACCTAAGACATTAACTACTGAGTGTATGCATATAGTTTTTTACATATATATGAATAAATAAGAGTAAAATAAGTGAACAGAAATCATATTTGTAAACAACTGAGTCGCTACATTTTTGCATATGCATGGTTTTTATTTAGATTTCTCTACAGGAGAAATTTTACACTTCAATGGGATTTCATTGGTGGGTTAAACCTGCAATCAGTGTGTTTGTAGAATATTTATGAACATAAATCTGTTTACCTGAAGTCTTTAATTATGTATTCGTTTGACTTCATGAGCGGTGAGAGGGTTGACTGTTGTGCATTATTGCTTGCTGAAGGCTGAAGACCAAATTCATGAATGAGGTCCCCTGATTCAGTGCACATTGCTTAAATCTATTGTGAAACCACACAATATTTATGCATGATATAGCCTGCATATGCCCATTCTTAAATTAAAGCTATCGAGCAGAGTTTCAGGAGCCAGGAACGCACCTCAGCTGTGACGCACTCGATACACCCCAAACACACTCCTCCCGTTTCACTTTCGTAATATGCCCCAGAGCCAAGAGCACGCAACATCGCCTCGAACTACCAAAGTAAGAACAAGCATTACCATCCACAACCAAGATCATTCACCCACTCATCTCGGTGAAATAACCATTTTTCAATATGTGCAGATTATTTTTCAAAAGTTGAAATGAGAAGCAATTAGGTTCAGTTAGTATAGCTATTCAGAATTCCTAACAGGAAGTTTCTCTCGGTACTGTTTCTGCAGCATTGCAGCATGCTGGTACCTGATCATGAAAGAATCTGCCAACATTGAGCAAAATCACTCCTGGTGTCATTACCTCTGTTGGAAAACAGTTTCTGCGAAATAAGGGAAGTGATTTTGCTTTGGCTACAAACTGAATAACTCAAAGTCAAAGAAAATATGTACATATAAAATTATTTTGATATTGCATGACAATAATTGTTATGACGAGGAATCAGATGCAGATTCAGGATACAATCCAATGAAGGGTGTTTATTGATAGGAATACGGTAATAACAGGAGACTGGACTGAGGTCCAGCGCAGGTAAGGGCCTGGCCAGCTTTGATTGAATGGACTGGTGGGGGTAGTGGGCGTGTCCATGCCTGGCCGGTGGCGTCTCGGGGCAGAACCCAGGTGGCATAACCCTCACTGAAGCTGCACTGCCTGGCAACATAACCGAAGGGCTTGGCAGAAACGCAGTCCCAATCCTGGAGACTGATGAAGGCTTGGGAAGTGTTCCTAATAAACTGGCGAAGAGGAACAGAGTGGAACAGTTGATGAACAGGTAAGTGGTCCCAATCCTGGGGACTGATGAAGGCTTGGGAAGTGTTCCTAATAAACTGGCGAAGAGGAACAGAGTGGAACAGTTGATGAACAGGTAAGTGGTCCCAATCCTGGAGACTGATGAAGGCTTGGGAGTTTGTTCCAATATTTTTTCTTTTTTTTTGTTCCTATTAATAAGACTCCAGAGACTAATTACATTCTTCACAATGATACAGGTTACTATCAATTCAGAGGATGACTTTTATGAGAACTAGAGCTATAAACTTACTGGTTGCCTCAAGGGACATAGCATGACAAACCAGCAACCCCTCTAGACCAAACTGAGGCTTAAATACACCACAGACACACAAGGGGAGCGGGCCCATAATGGATGACACCTGAGCGGGGTGAAGCACGCAAGACACAATATCAGTGAAAGGAGACAAGGAGACAGCACCGCAGAGGACTTGCAGGTTGCTGGAAAGGGGGAGGAGACTATTTAGAAGACAGGAGGGTTGGGGAAATTGTGTTTTTGCCAACATATGGGCTTTCATGTAAGTGAGCAAATGTTCTGAACAATAAAATATCAATTCATTTTACTGGGTGATGTGTCTGTTCTTTCATGTGACTGTATTTTGTTTTTTTTTTTTTTTTTTAATGAGTGGTCATGTCAATTTCCTAGTTTATTTATATTCGTTGTAACAGAATGAATGGATTTCTGTCATGTTTTGGCTTTAGTCTATGACATTAATTGAATAATTTTGTGTGGCAACCTCACAAATCTGAGAAAGCGGCAAATATGATTGCATTAAATAATACTGGCTTTTATTGGTTCCGAGAATTCAATAAAACTTTTTTTTAATTCAGTATAATGACAAAAGCATATAAAAAAGACATTTAATAAGTTGGACCAGGCAATAAAAACAATACAACACCATCACACCAAATTAAGCTGCATGTTTTCACAAATAGCCAGTATATATCTGAAACAAATAATAAATTCTACATTTAAACGGCTAGAATCCCTGAGAAATGCTACTACTCGATCTCCTGAGCACACCTTTCGGGGGAAGGTGAGCTCGTTCACGTGGCGCGCGCGAGCTGAGCGTGAAACAGGATTTTTAAGTTCTCTGTGATTGGGTGCGCGCATCAGGGGAGGCGTTTCCAGGGAGCTGCGAGATCCGCGTTTTCCTCAATACAGCAGCCCAGCGGCGTGGAGAGCAGTGAGGGCAGGGCACGGAGTGTTGGATCTGTACCCAATGACTGAGGCACTCTGGGACGAGTGAATATGGACTGCCAACAGCTCTCCCACATATGGCGATTCTCTTCACGCGAAGAAAGGAAATAATTCTGTTTTCAATGGGCGTTTCCCACGCTGCTGATGTGCGGATTTACGAACAGGTTATTCATTCGCCCAAGCAAACGACTAACGTAAGCGCGCCGACGCCAGCTCTTTCATGGGGTCTGCTGGGTAGAAAAAACTTGGGATGCGCCGGATTTTTAAGTTTTAAGCGAAGTGTTCAGGATTTTGGACAATGGCTTTTTGTATATCTCATAGTTTTCCAGCGGTGGATTCATGGCTATCAACCTCTTCCAAGTAAGTTAGACTATGGGCGGTCATGGTTTCACAAGTGCAGCATGGCTGAGCTACGGGTGGCTGAGACATGTTTGGAAACTTAACGTTGGGTGTTGAGTTAGGACTTGTTCGGGGAAGGACATTCCTCTTTGAAGTAACGTTAAAACGAAGCAAAACAAAAATGTATCGATGGCTCACATAGGGTCGAATAGAAATGGCTTGTTCTCTTGCTACATTTTGTTTGTGGCCGGGTTTACTGCATTTTTGTCCCGATTGCTGTGTCAGTGTTCTGAAGTACGGAGTGATTCCCTCCGGTAGGGGAAGGGATGCCATCTATGTGACAACCATCACGACTCTCTAGAGTTAATCTGAACAAGATAAATAAAGGAAATGCATCCATATCCTTGTTTTACCTTCCAGAACGGAAACACAAGGTTGCGAACCCTTAGGTGCTCAGTTTGACGTGCTGCTGTTGATGAAGAGCACCTGCCTGCCTGTTACCCTGCTGGAAACGCGGAGTCTGTTCAGTTCCTCTGTGCGCTCCGTCTCTTCGCGTATGCGGACACAGTGACAAAACGTAACTTCTGCAGTTCCTGGCAGCATGTTTTAGCTGGCTTTCTTACCATGTTTCTGAGGCCGAGAAATTACGACATATTTCCAAATAAGTGAAGAACTGTTATTACTCGTACATTGGGTTGACACAGAATGCTTTCGCTTTCCTTTGTTTTGATCATGAATTTATTTTATTTTTATTTTATTTATTTATGTTATTTATTTATGTTTTTATTATTTATTTATGTTTATTTTAAAACTGCTGATTTCCTCTCACTAATATGGTTAACCTGCTAACAAATCTGAGGCTTCGCTGGTTTCCATGCTGCTGACTTTGATTCTGATGTACAGGATTCATTTATTTTTTATTATCGTGGAATATTTCAGTAAAGACGTTCATTATGTAGTAAAATGATGAGTTAAACTAACTCCGAATTATGACCAGAATTTGTGCCTGGAAGCCGTGTTGGCAGTTACTGTCGCCCTCTGATTACTTTATGACAATTAAACTTTAGAACCCGTGTCAATACCTCTATATTTAAAATATTGGCTCTTGTCATCGGTGATCAATAACCACGAAATATTGCTACATTATTTAATTGGGGTGGTGGTCGCCATCTCTGAATTGTTATCCAAAAATGAATGACTTTGTGATGACTTTTCGCAGAATAGCCTTCATAAATTACCATTTCGGTTGTAAAATGCATTCAAATACTAACTTTATTTTTTCTGTTTTAGAGTCATGCATGTATACGAGGAAATGAAGACGGAAGATAAAATGGATTAAGTATTTTTGTACAATTTTATGACCTCTGGGCGTACATGTGGGTCTCCCCCCACATTTGTCTGTGTGATTTGAAATGAGATGATGGCCACAGTATGGCCAGACCCTCCGAATGAAGAGGACAGGAGAGCATTTCCATCGACAGCATCTGCTGCGTGTGAGGTGAGCCTGTGGCAGTGCTCTTGTCTCAAGGCTGTTTCAGGTCCTTAAAAAAACCTGGCTGATAAATTACACTTCTGTGTAATTGAGCAGGGATCAGTACAATGATCAGATGAATGCAATGATCATGTATGGTGCCAATCCGCATGCAGCCTGCAACAGAAGTCTCGCTCTCAGCGCCTTGTTTAATGCGTATTTCCCTCCAAATTGAAGGCAAACTGCAGGCTACAGAGAATGTGCTTTTCTGAATGTCAGTTTCATGACCTGCGGTGCTAAATCGCCTTGCTTATGTTGTGCAATCACCATTTTATAACGTTTCTTTTGTCTCTAAAGTTTGTTTTGTGTGACGTGGCCTGGTGCCTGCAGTGTGAGGTGAAGGTATTAATATTTTAGATGGGTTATATGTCTGAAAGTGCCGTCTGTGCTCTTTTACACCAGTAACCTAGTGCCATCAGGGAAAGACCTTGTTGAACTCACTTGCGCGGTGGTTCTGCCTATCAGTGGAGTATATACTGTGCTGCAATTAGGCCCATTCTTTGTTTGGCCTGCTGTGAGTGGTGGATCTGTGGTTATGTTTCAAAAATACATCAAAAAAACTTTGGTTCAGGAACATGATACAGAGAATATAGAAGAATTGTGTGAAGGCTATTCTGTCATAGAGGGTAGCTGGTCAGGTCATGTGTTGTGTTCTGTGATTTTCGGCAGATTTGATGAAGGCAGGTTTTTGCAGGAGCCGACATGCTGTTACTCCGTTTGTACGCTACTCCTCTGCAGCTCTGCTGGCGTTACATGTGCCAGGAGTAATTTAGAAGGAGAATAAGAAAAGCTGGCAGATGCAAGTTTTGATTCTCTCCGTCACTTTCCCATATGCAAATTATGATCGGATCCGTTCTGATTTTCGTTTTTGTGAATAATTGACATGATTTGTAGTGTTGCACAGATAAAAGGCACTCTTTGTGAAAAAATTTTGAAAAAACAATTTGCTTGTTTTCTATTTGACAGGCTAATGGACCCATAAATAAGAAATGATACCTATTTCATAGGGCTGATTGTCGTCTTTTTAGTACATGCGCAGTAAAAGAAGTGTGAATTTGGTGTTTATTTTCCAACCATGCCAGTGCTTGACAGAGACTCTACTGGTCATGAGACAATTTAAACTTCCATCTTTGGGGCAGTGGAAGTGATGAGAGTTCCTTAAATGACCAGTCAATTTTTGTGAAGGGCCACTTCCTTAAAACGGTGAAATACTTTGAAATTCTGATCTTCATATGAACTGCCCCTTTAACTGGGCTGCAGTAATTGTGTGCATTTGTGTTGGTTGTGTCATGGAATCCTCCTAAATGGGGCTGAAGTGGAGGTGTGCTCCTGTAAATGGGGCTGCTGTGGAGGTGTGCTCCTGTAAATAGGGCTGCAGAGGAGGTGTGCTCCTGTAAATGGGGCTGCTGTGGAGGTGTGCTCCTGTAAATAGGGCTGCAGAGGAGGTGTGCTCCTGTAAATGGGGCTGCAGTGGAGGTGTGCTCCTGTAAATGGGGCTGCAGGGAGGTGTGCTCCTGTAAATGGGGGCTGCAGTGGGGCTGCAGGTGTGCTCCTGTAAATGGGGCTGCAGTGGAGGTGTGCTCCTGTAAATGGGGCTGCAGTGGAGGTGTGCTCCTGTAAATGGGGCTGCAGTGGGGCTGCAGGTGTGCTCCCTGTAAATGGGGGTGTGCAAATGGGGCTGCAGTGGAGGTGTGCTCCTGTAAATGGGGCTGCAGTGGAGGTGTGCTCCTGTAAATGGGGCTGCAGTGGAGGTGTGCTCCTGTAAATGGGGCTGCTGTAAATGGGGGCTGCTGTGGAGGTGCTCCCTGTAAATGGGGCTGCAGAGGAGGTGTGCTCCTGTAAATGGGGCTGCTGGGAGGTGTGCTCCTGTAAATGGGGCTGCTGTAAATGGGGCTGTCTGCTGTGGGGCTGCAGTGGAGGTCCCTGTAAATGGGGCTGCTGTGGAGGTGTGCTCCTGTAAATGGGGCTGCAGGAGGTGGTGTGTAAATGGGGCTGCAAAGGTGGGGCTGCAAATGGGGGGCTGCTGGGAGGTGTGCTCCTGTAAATGGGGCTGCAGTGGAGGTGTGCTCCTGTAAATGGGGCTGCAGTGGAGGTGTGCTCCTGTAAATGGGGCTGCAGTGGAGGTGTGCTCCTGTAAATGGGGCTGCAGTGGAGGTGTGCTCCTGTAAATGGGGCTGCTGTGGAGGTCTGCTCCTGTAAATGGGGCTGCAGAGGAGGTGTGCTCCTGTAAATGGGGCTGCTGTGGAGGTGTGCTCCTGTAAATGGGGCTGCAGTGGAGGTGTGCTCCTGTAAATGGGGCTGCAGTGGAGGTGTGCTCCTGTAAATGGGGCTGCTGTGGAGGTGTGCTCCTGTAAATGGGGCTGCAGTGGAGGTGTGCTCCTGTAAATGGGGCTGCAGTGGAGGTGTGCTCCTGTAAATGGGGCTGCAGTGGAGGTCTGCTCCTGTAAATGGGGCTGTGGAGGTCTGCTCCTGTAAATGGGGCTGCTGTGGAGGTGTGCTCCTGTAAATGGGGCTGTGGAGGTCTGCTCCTGTAAATGGGGCTGCAGTGGAGGTGTGCTCCTGTAAATGGGGCTGCAGAGGAGGTGTGCTCCTGTAAATGGGGCTGCAGAGGAGGTGTGCTCCTGTAAATGGGGCTGCAGTGGAGGTGGTGTGGGGGCTGCAGGGAGGTGTGCCTGTAAATGGGGCTGCTGTGGGGCTGCTGGTGTGCTCCTGTAAATGGGGCTGCAGTGGAGGTGTGTGCTGCCTGTGCTCCTGTAATAGGTAAGGTGTGCTGGGGCTGTAAATGGGGCTGCAGAGGAGGTGTGCTCCTGTAAATGGGGCTGCAGAGGAGGTGTGCTCCTGTAAATGGGGCTGCAGTGGAGGTGTGCTCCTGTAAATGGGGCTGCTGTGGAGGTGTGCTCCTGTAAATGGGGCTGCAGTGGAGGTGTGCTCCTGTAAATGGGCTGCAATGGAGGTGTGTAAATGGGGCTGCAAATTGGGCTGCTGTGGAGGTGTGCTCCTGTAAATGGGGCTGCAGGGAGGTCTGCTTCTGTAAATGGGGGTGCAGAGGAGGTGTGCTCCTGTAAATGGGGCTGCAGAGGGTGTGTGTTAATGGGGCTGCTGTGGAGGTGTGCTCTGTAAATGGGGCTGCAGTGGAGGTCTGCTCCTGTAAATGGGGCTGCAGTGAGGTGTGCTCCTGTAAATGGGGCTGCAATGGAGGTCTGTGGGGGGGTGTGCTGCAGGTGTGCTCCTGTAAATTGGGCTGCAGTGGAGGTCTGCTCCTGTAAATTGGGCTGCAGTGGAGGTGTGCTCCCATAAATGGGGCTGCTGTGAAGGTGTGCTCCTGTAAATGGGGCTGCTGTGGAGGTGTGCTCCTGTAAATGGGGCTGCTGTGGAGGTGTGCTCCTGTAAATGGGGCTGCTGTGGAGGTGTGCTCCTGTAAATGGGGCTGCAGAGGAGGTTTGCTCCTGTAAATGGGGCTGCTGTGGAGGTGTGCTCCTGTAAATGGGGCTGCAGAGGAGGTCTGCTTCTGTAAATGGGGTGCAGAGGAGGTGTGCTCCTGTAAATAGGGCTGCAGAGGAGGTGTGCTCCTGTAAATGGGGCTGCTGTGGAGGTGTGCTCCTAAATGGGGCTGCTGTGGAGGTAATGGGGCTGCAGTGGAGGTGTGCTCCTGTAAATGGGGCTGCAGTGGAGGTCTGCTTCTGTAAATGGGGCTGCAGTGAGGTGTGCTCCTGTAAATAGGGCTGCAATGGAGGTCTGCAAATGGGGCTGCAGTGGAGGTGTGCTCCCCAGGTGTGTGCCTGTAAATGGGGCTGCAGGAGGTGTGCTCCTGTAAATGGGGCTGGTGGAGGTGTGCTCCTGTAAATGGGGCTGCTGTGGAGGTGTGCTCCTGTAAATGGGGCTGCAGTGGAGGTGCTCCTGTAAATGGGGCTGCAGTGGAGGTGTGCTCCTGTAAATGGGGCTGCAGAGGAGGTCTGCCTCTGTAAATGGGGCTGCAGAGGAGGTGTGCTCCTGTAAATGGGGCTGCAGTGGAGGTGTGCTCCTGTAAATGGGCTGCTGTGGAGGTGTGCTCCTGTAAATGGGGCTGCAGTGGAGGTGTGCTCCTGTAAATGGGGCTGCAGAGGAGGTGTGCTCCTGTAAATAGGGCTGCAGTTGAGGTGTGCTCCTGTAAATGGGGCTGTGGAGGTGTGCCTGTGTAATGGGGCTGCAGAAGAGGTGTGCTCCTGTAAATGGGGCTGCAGTGGAGGTGTGCTCCTGTAAAGTGGGGTGTGCAGGGGCTGCAGAGGAGGTCTGCTCCTGTAAATGGGGCTGCAGTAAATGGGGCTGCAGGTGTGCTCCTGTAAATGGGGCTGCAGAGGAGGTGTGCTCCTGTAAATGGGGCTGCAGAGGAGGTGTGCTCCTGTAAATGGGGCTGCAGTGGAGGTCTGCTCCTGTAAATGGGGCTGCTGTGGAGGTCTGCTCCTGTAAATGGGGCTGCAGAGGAGGTCTGCTCCTGTAAATGGGGCTGCAGAGGAGGTCTGCTCCTGTAAATGGGGCTGCAGAGGAGGTCTGCTCCTGTAAATGGGGCTGCAAATGGGGGGGCTGCAGAGGAGGTCTAAATGGGGCTCTTGTAAATGGAGCTGCAGAGGAGGTCTGCTCTGTAAATGGGGCTGCAGTGGAGGTCTGTAAATGGGGCTGCAGAGGAGGTCTGCTCCTGTAAATGGGGCTGCAGAGGAGGTCTGCTCCTGTAAATGGGGCTGCAGAGGAGGTCTGTGCTGCAGAGAGGTCTGTAAATGGGGCTGCAGAGGAGGTCTGCTGGGGCTGCTGTAAATGGGGCTGCTGTGGAGGTCTGCTCCTGTTAATGGGGCTGCAGAGGAGGTCTGCTCTTGTAAATGGAGCTGCAGAGGAGGTCTGCTCTTGTAAATGGAGCTGCAGAGGAGGTGTGCTCCTGTAAATGGGGCTGCAGAGGAGGTATGCTCTTGTAAATGGGGCTGCACAGGAGGTCTGCTCCTGTAAATGGAGCTGCAGAGGAGGTCTGCTCCTGTAAATGGGGCTGCAGTGGAGGTCTGCTCCTGTAAATGGGGCTGCAGAGGACGTCTGCTCCTGTAAATGGAGCTGCAGAGGAGGTCTGCTCCTGTAAATGGGGCTGCAGAGGAGGTCTGATCCTGTACATGTAGCTGCAGGGGAGGTCTGCTCCTGTAAATGGGGCTGCAGAGGAGGTCTGCTCCTGTAAATGGAGCTGCAGAGGAGGTCTGCTCCTGTAAATGGGGCTGCAGAGGAGGTCTGGTCCTCTAAATGGAGCTGTATTGGGGGTGTGCTCCTGTAAATGGTGTTACATAGGAGGTCTGCTCCTGTCAATGGTGTTGCAGAGGAGGTGTGCTCCTGTGAATGGTGTTGCAGAGGAGGTGTGCTCCTGCAAATGGTACCATCTGACAAGGGTTTTTCCAGTCACCAGTCTGCCTGTCTTTTTTAGTTGGATGGTAAGGCATTGATAGGTTTATACAGGAAAAAATCACATTTAAAAAATTGGCGAAAAATGCTTTTACCCATCAAAACCTGCTTAAATGTTAAAATCCACTTTTAAAAGATGGACGCACCGTTGCGTATCTTAATGCTTGGATAGCATTGTCGTGGAGGTCTGCACATTCAAATGGTAGCGTGTGCCCACAGCATCAGATTGTGTTGTGCAGTGCTGGCAGAGTTTCAGCTGCAGTAGCTCATGTGTTCCCAGTGAAACCACAGTGCTGTAACCACATGCAAAGTCAATCCCCAGTGCAAACACTCTTTAAAATCTCTGCTGTTCAAAGTAAAGCTTAAAATGGAGGATGGAGGCAGACTAGCTTAAGTTTTGTGCACATTTCCAGCTCACTGAATCAGTATTTTTTTTTTTTTTTTTTTTGAGTTTTTCTGATTGGGCCTGACCCGGCTGGTAATAGGGGGGCCTGTAGGGTGTTCTGCTGTGTGTCTCCCCTGTAACCTCAGCGGGCTGATCTCACTCAGTGCATCTGCCTCTCAGCTGGGGAACTGTGCTGAGGAGCTGTGCTGATTAGAGGGGCTGTGCTGGTTAAAGGAGCTGTGATTATTGAAGAAGCTGTGCTGATTGGAAGAGCTGTGCTGGTCAAAGGAGCTGTGATGATTGGAAGAGCTGTGCTGGTTAAAGGAGATGTGCTTATTGAGGGCTTGTTCTGATGAGAAGAATTGTGCTGATTAAAGGAGCTTTACTGCTGAGAGGAACTGTGCTCATTAATGGAGAATGGAGATGTGCTGATTCGAGAAACTGCACTGACTGTGCTGATCAGACGGGCTGTGCAGATTCGTGGAGCTGTGCTGATTAGAGGAGCTGTGCAGATGAGAAGGAATGTGTTGAATAGAGGGGCTGTGCTGATTAGAGGATCTGTGTTAATTAGAGAAACTGTGCAGATTAGAGGCGCTGTGCTGGTATAGAGGAGCTTTGCTGATTTGAGGAGCTGTCCTGTGTAGTGGAGCTCTTCTGTTTAGACGAGCTGTGCTGATTAAAGGGGCTGTGCTGATTAGAGGAACTTTGGCTAGTTATAGGAGCTGTGCACTTTAGAGGGGCTGTGCTGATTTGAGGTGCCGTGCTGTTTAGAGGAGCTGTTCTGATTTTAGGAGCTGTACTGATTAGAGGAGCTGTGCTGATTAGAGGAACTGTGCTGAGTAAAGGGGCTGTGCTGATTTGAGGTGCCATGCTGTTTAGAGGAGATGTGCTGAATTAAGGATCTGTGCTTATTTTAGGAGCTGTGCTGTTTCCAGGAGCTGTGCTGATTTGAGGAGCTGTGCTGATTAGAGGAGCTGTGCTGATTGGAGGAACTGTGCTGCGTAAAAAGGCTGTGCTGATTTGAGGAGCTGTGCTGAGTAAAGGGGCTGTGCTGATTAGAGGAGCTGTACTGATTTTAGGACCTTTGCTGATTGGAGGAGCTGTGCTGAGTAAAGGGGCTTTGCTGATTTTTGGAGCTGTGCTGATTAGAGTAGCTGTGCTGAGTAAAGGGGCTGTGCTGATTTGAGGCGCCGTGCTGATTAGAGGAGCTGTGTGAGTTAAAGGGCTGTGCTGATTAGTGGATCTGTGCTGATTAGAGGAGCTGTGCTGATTTTAGGAGCTGTGCTGAGTAAAGGGGCTGCGCTGATTTTAGGTGCTTTGCTGATTAGAGGAACTGTGCTGATTTTAGGAGCTGTGCTGATTTTAAGAGCTGTGCTGAGTTAAGGGGCTGTGCTCATTTTAGGAGCTGTGCTGATTTTAGGAGCTGTGCTGAGTAAAGGGGCTGTGCTGATTAGAGGCGCCGTGCTGGTTTAGAGGAGCTTTGCTGATTTGAGGAGCTGTGCTGATTATAGGAGCTCTTCTGTTTAGAGGAGCTTTGCTGATTTTAGGATCTGTGCTGATTTTTGGAGCTGAGTTGTTTTGAGGAGCTGTGCTGAGTAAAGAGGCTGTGCTGATTTGAGGTGCCATGCTGTTTAGAGGAGCTGTGCTGATTTTAGGAGCTATGCTGATAGAGGAACTGTGCTGATTTTAGGAACTGTGCTGATTAGAAGAACTGTGCTGATTTTAGGAGCTGTGCTGATTAGAGGACCTGTGCTGATTTTAGGAACTATTCTGATTTTAGGAGCTGTGCTGAGTAAAGGGGCTGTGCTGATTAGTTGAACTGTGCTGAGTAAAGGGACTGTTGATTAGAGGAGTTGTGCTGATTTCAGGAGCTGTGCTGATTATTGGAGCTGTCATGATTTTAGGAGCTGTACTGATTAAAGGGGCTGTGCTGATTAGAGGACCTTAGGCTAATTTTAGGAGCTGTGCACTTTAGTGGGCCTGTGCTGATTTGACGTGCCGTGCTGTTTTGAGGACCTGTGCTGATTGGAGCAACTGTGCTGAGTAAAGGCGCTAGGCTGATTTCAGGAGCTGTGCTGTGCTGATTGTAGAAGTTGTGCTGATTAGAGGAGCTGTGCTGAGTAAAGGGGCTGTGCTGATTTGAGGTGCCGCGCTGTTTAGAGGAGCTGTGCTGATTTTAGGTGCTATGCTGATTAGAGGACCTGTGCTGATTGGAGGAACTGTGCTGAGTAAAGGGGCTAGGCTGATTTCAGGAGCTGTGTTGTGCTGATTTTAGAAGTTGTGCTGATTAGAGGAGCTGTGCCGAGTAAAGGGGCTGTGCTGATTTGAGGTGCCGTGCTGTTTAGAGGAGCTGTGCTGATTTTAGGATCTTTGCTGATTTTAGGAGCTGTGTTGAGTGAAGAGGCTGTGCTGATTTGAGGTGCCATGCTGTTTAGAGGAGCTGTGCTGATTTTAGGAGCTGTGCTGATTTTAGGAGCTGTGCTGATTTTAGGAGCTGTGCTGATTTAGAGGAGCTGTGCTGAGTAAAGGGGCTGTGCTGATTAGAGGAGCTGTGCTGATTTTAGGAGCTGTGCCTATTTTAGGAGCTGTGCTGTTTTGATGAGCTGCGCTGAGTAAAGGGGCTGTGCTGATTTGAGGGGCCGTGCTGTTTAGAGGAGCTGTGCTGATTTTAGGATCTTTGCTGATTTTAGGAGCTGTGTTGAGTGAAGAGGCTGTGCTGATTTGAGGTGCCATGCTGTTTAGAGGAGCTGTGCTGATTTTAGGAGCTGTGCTGATTTTAGGAGCTGTGCTGATTTTAGGAGCTGTGCTGATTTAGAGGAGCTGTGCTGAGTAAAGGGGCTGTGCTGATTTTAGGAGCTGTGCCTATTTTAGGAGCTGTGCTGTTTTGATGAGCTGCGCTGAGTAAAGGGGCTGTGCTGATTTGAGGTGCTGTGTTGTTTTGAGGAGCTGTGCTGAATAATGAGGCTGTGCTGATTTGAGGTGCCGTGCTGTTTAGGGGAGCTGTGCTGAATTTCTTGAGCTGTGTTGATGAGAGGAGCTGTGCTGATGAGAGGAACTGTGCTGAGTAAAGGGGCTGTGCTGATTAGAGGAGCTGTGCTGATTGGAGGAACTATGCTGAGTAAAGGAGCTGTGCTGATTTAGAGGAGCTGTGCTGATTTTAGGAGCTGTGCTGATTTGAGCAACTGTGCTGAGTAAAGGGGCTGTGCTGATTAGAGGAGCTGTGCTGAGTAAAGGGGCTGTGTTGATTTGAGGTGCCGTGCTGTTTAGAGGAGCTGTGCTGATTTTAGGATCTGTGCCTATTTTAGGAGCTGTGCTGTTTTGAGGAGCTGCGCTGAGTAAAGGGGCTGTGCTGATTTGAGGTGCCGTGCTGTGTAGAGGAGCTGTGCTGATTAGAGGAACTGTGCTGAGTAAAGGGGTTGTGCTGATTAGAGGTGGTGTGCTGATTTTAGGAGCTGTGCTGAGTTAAGGGGCTGTGCTGATTTTCGGAGCTGTGCTGATTAGAGGAGCCGTGCTTATTTTAGGGGTTGTGCTGAGTTAAGGGGCTGTGCTGATTTTCGGAGCTGTTCTGATTAGAGGAACTGCGCTGTTTAGAGGAGCTTTGCTGATTGGAGGAACTGTGCTGATTTTAGGAGCTGTGCTGATTGGAGGAACTGTGCTTAGTAAAGGGGCTGTGCTGATTTAGAGGTGCTGTGCTGATTTAGAGGAGCTCTGCTGATTTTAGGAGCTGTGCTGAGTTTCGCAGCTGTGCTGATTAGAGGAGCTGTGCTGATTGGAGGAACTGTGCTGAGTAAAGGGGCTGTGCTGATTTTAGGAGCTGTGCTGATTTTAGGAGCTGTGCTGATTAGAGGAGCTGTGCTGATTTTAGGAGCTGTGCTGATTTGAGGTGCCGTGCTGTTTAGAGGAGCTGTGCTGATTTTAGGATCTGTGCCTATTTTAGGAGCTGTGCTGTTTTGAGGAGCTGCGCTGAGTAAAGGGGCTGTGCTGATTTGAGGTGCCGTGCTGTGTAGAGGAGCTGTGCTGATTAGAGGAACTGTGCTGAGTAAAGGGGTTGTGCTGATTAGAGGTGGTGTGCTGATTTTAGGAGCTGTGCTGAGTTAAGGGGCTGTGCTGATTTTCGGAGCTGTGCTGATTAGAGGAGCTGTGCTGATTGGAGGAACTGTGCTTAGTAAAGGGGCTGTGCTGATTAGAGGTTCTGTCCTGATTTTAGGAGCTGTGCTGATTAGAGGAGCTGTGCTTATTTTAGGGGTTGTGCTGAGTTAAGGGGCTGTGCTGATTTTCGGAGCTGTTCTGATTAGAGGAACTGCGCTGTTTAGAGGAGCTTTGCTGATTGGAGGAACTGTGCTGATTTTAGGAGCTGTGCTGATTGGAGGAACTGTGCTTAGTAAAGGGGCTGTGCTGATTTAGAGGTGCTGTGCTGATTTAGAGGAGCTCTGCTGATTTTAGGAGCTGTGCTGAATTTCGCAGCTGTGCTGATTAGAGGAGCTGTGCTGATTGGAGGAACTGTGCTGAGTAAAGGGGCTGTGCTGATTTTAGGAGCTGTGCTGATTTTAGGAGCTGTGCTGATTAGAGGAGCTGTGCTGATTTTAGGAGCTGTGCTGATTTGAGGTGCCGTGCTGTTTAGAGGAGCTGTGCTGATTTTAGGATCTGTGCCTATTTTAGGAGCTGTGCTGTTTTGAGGAGCTGCGCTGAGTAAAGGGGCTGTGCTGATTTGAGGTGCCGTGCTGTGTAGAGGAGCTGTGCTGATTAGAGGAACTGTGCTGAGTAAAGGGGTTGTGCTGATTAGAGGTGGTGTGCTGATTTTAGGAGCTGTGCTGAGTTAAGGGGCTGTGCTGATTTTCGGAGCTGTGCTGATTAGAGGAGCTGTGCTGATTGGAGGAACTGTGCTTAGTAAAGGGGCTGTGCTGATTAGAGGTTCTGTCCTGATTTTAGGAGCTGTGCTGATTAGAGGAGCTGTGCTTATTTTAGGGGTTGTGCTGAGTTAAGGGGCTGTGCTGATTTTCGGAGCTGTTCTGATTAGAGGAACTGCGCTGTTTAGAGGAGCTTTGCTGATTGGAGGAACTGTGCTGATTTTAGGAGCTGTGCTGATTGGAGGAACTGTGCTTAGTAAAGGGGCTGTGCTGATTTAGAGGTGCTGTGCTGATTTAGAGGAGCTCTGCTGATTTTAAGAGCTGTGCTGAATTTCGCAGCTGTGCTGATTAGAGGAGCTGTGCTGATTGGAGGAACTGTGCTGAGTAAAGGGGCTGTGCTGATTAGAGGAGCTGTGCTGATTAGAGGAGCTGTGCTGATTAGAGGAGCTGTGCTGATTAGAGGAGCTGTGCTGATTTTAGGAGCTGTGCTGATTAGAGGAGCTGTGCTGATTAGAGGAGCTGTGCTGATTTTAGGAGCTGTGCTGATTAGAGGAGCTGTGCTGATTAGAGGAGCTGTGCTGATTTTAGGAGCTGTGCTGATTTTAGGAGCTGTGCTGATTAGAGGAGCTGTGCTGATTAGAGGAGCTGTGCTGATTAGAGGAGCTGTGCTGGGCAATTCCATGAAAAGAGGGACATGATGAGCAATAAGTAAATCTCTGTTTAACATCCAGCAAAGGGCCTCAATCTATCCACAAAACCCCCATCTTAAAGAAACACATATATTCATGGCTGAACCACTATTTTTCAGCAAGAGTTTTGTATCCTAACAGATGGCGAGAATTTTACCCTGAAATCAGGTAATGAGGACCTTTTGAAATTACCAGTAACTAAATGGGTATTACAATTCATCTCTTTCACTTTGTTATGGCTAGAGCATCAGTTTAAAGCAGAGCGGAGCTTGAACCCTCAGGTGGAAGTTTGCTGGCCAGAAGGTAGGGGTGACTCTAATTTTTTCAGTGGCTTACAAGCGCTGACCCGTACTTCAGATACTTTTTCTAAACTCTTAATACAGACACACACCTACAAAACACAATCGGCCAAATGGTTAATTTTCTTCTCAAAAACACATTTTGTTAAATATGTACTAACTCTTCGTTTCAAAATACAATACATCTTTCTCTGCACACACCAACTTTACCAAAACACTGGAAGTCTGACTCAAAATGAAATTACTCTGTCAAAGAATAATGCATGTTTTCAGGTCACAAGGTACGTGCAGTCAATCAAAGTCCACCAGGTTTCAAAATACTGGCAATTGCTGGCATTACAAAACCTGCATAGACTTTATGTTTTAGTTTTACAGGTATTTGCATGCAAAACATGCAATACACCATTTTTACACTACATTTCTTGGTTGGGAACTGTATGTCCACATGTAATGTTCACATTGTAAAGCAAATCCGTTTTCTTTTTTCCTTTACTGTATATAACAGGAGGTACAGTAGAAATCCTGTTTATGATGGAACAGAAAAAGTTTTATTGCTCACAGTGAACAAAATATCCGTGAAACATACAAGAGCATTCTGAACGCACACACAAAAAACAACAAAAAGGCTCAGATGAAAGGGGGGGAACTCATAAAAAGCACAAAATTATCCAGCCTCTGCGATCTTCAGGGTTAGACCACATGTTTTCCTCAACATGGCATCTGATGTCATCTAAGGCGATGCACCTGGGATAAAAACCGCTTGGTATGTCGGATCCACCCATGGCAGTCTTCAACTGCGATGTCCCTGCAGCCAGCATCCATGGCATCAAGGAGGGTCATCCGGTCATGTGGCTGATGGTCATAAACCTTTCACCTCCATGCAGAAAAGAAATCCCCTGTGGGACTGAGGAAAGGTGAATAGGGTGGAAGGAAGAGACGAGTCTCTTCACACCCCAGTCTTGGGTGGACTTCAAACCACGTTGTGATAGCTTGTGAGTGATGGAAAGCCACATTGTCCCAGGTGATGACAAAGGTCCTCATGTTTTCACCCTCCTGATCCCGCTCTGGAACCAGGCGCTGGTGAAGATCATTCTGGAAGGCAAGGAGGCGCTCGGTGTTGAAGGGTCCAACCTGACATCTATGAAGGACCAATCCAGCATTTGTGATTGCTGCACACATTGTAATGTTTGCCCCTCTCTGTCCTGGCACTTCAGCTGTGGCCCTTTCTCCTATTATATCCCGTCCTCGCCGACGTCTTTTGGCCAGATTAAATCCTGCCTCGACTATGTAGATGAATTCATCAGGGGCCTGGTTGGCCTCCAACTCCATAACTCTCTGAAACAAAGTTTATGTAAATTCATGTCATTATACCATACTGTACTGTAACCTCTTATAGGTTACCTATATGTATACTTGCAAAGTGTAAGGCTTATCCACCGTATTCCCACGTCCCATGATCCCTTGTGCGAATAGTGGGCGTAACTTCCGCTGCATCCTGTCACTGAACTGTTTACCATGGTAGCGGCTCACGCGAATCCTCTTTTTTTAAGCGATTGGAAAATAATATATGAGGGAACATCACCTTTTAGCCCTCAGACGGGATGAAGTTACGGTACCGCTGCCTTCTACTATCGAAGAATGGGAGAACGACCTGAAGCAGTGGCTACACTAGCGCATTTGGCTACATTAGCGGCTCCGTTGCCACAGACTGCGGTTATGAACAATCTACAAAGCTCCAGCCGCGTATGCAGTACTTCCACAGCAACAAGGTCAGTCGTGTTTTGTTAAAGGAGGTAGTATATGACCTTATGTACCTTAAAACAGATATTCAAGTACTTTCTGAGAATATTTATGAAGGAAACACTATGTTTCAGCGGTAAATATTGCTCTACATAAGAAACGTAATGGATTGTTATACAGAGTAAATTAAGCCATCCGACAGTACGAGTCAAATTAGTTCTACTCCAGCCAACTACATCATACGGCATTAAGTTGCTTGCTAATCCAATACTATAACATGTAAAACACAGTGAATCCATTTTTCCCATACTTTTAATTTTAGTGAAATGAGGTTTGGAGTGCAAGACTATTGTTTGGAACAGAGTTGGCTGTTTTCATATTGCAGTAGACTATTGCTACTTCTACAGCCTCATCTTAAACTGTACAGGACGAAACGTTAGTTACACTGACTGGCATTACCGGACGAATACAACAATTTTCTGTCCTCCCTACATGTGAAATCATACCTTGTGCTCTCCTGGCACTGCTGTCAAAATGCTTCTGAGGACCCGGCGTCTCCTCTGCTGCGGTCTGTCTGAGCCTAGCCATAAAGTAGGATTCGCTGTTTGTCGACATAATGAAATGAGCACCTAATGTTTTCGGGTTTGTTTGTAATGTTTTTTCAAATTCAGGTTTTCAGCCAAATTCTGGCTTCCTCTTCTGTAGGTAGGCGATGGAAACCGTTTCGCTGAACACAAGGACAATCCCCTATGTTCTGGGTGCGTGTTCAAAATGCTGTCGATGAAGCCATAAATTTAGCTTCCTCTGGTTGTTAGTTCAGCCTCGAACAGCACAATAGGTGCCGGAGCTCTGAACGGACATTTTAAGAAAAGCAAGTTAATTTGTTAAAAAAAACGAGCTGTAATCGCTAAGTTAACTGAAAGAAACGCCGCTGTTCTTGACTAAAACTAATGATAAAGTTTCTACAATTTCTAAAGTTTCTACATTTCTACAATGGCAAGCTCTTGATCATTAATGAGGAGCTTTCCTCTTCCCCCAGAGGGAGGAAGACATTGCATCCTATAGAGGGACAAAAAAATCAACGCATGCATTACTGTATGGCCTTATTGACAAGTCAAGTGAGAATAGAACCAATCCGTGAAAAATGCAGTTCTTACCTGTTGGTTTCTTGAAAGATGCGTATCATGGAGGCAACCGTTGACCGCCTCAGATTGGGCTGCACTCCTTCACCAGCCTCTCTTACTGAAAGGCCGTGGTTCATTACATGGTCAATGATAGTGGCACGAATTTCATCACTGACTACTGCTCTTGCAGCCCTTGGAATGCCACCACCACAAATTCTTACACCTCTCCCTGCGCCTATGCCTGCTCCTCTCCCTGTGCCTGTGCCTGCTCCTCTCCCTGTGCCTGCTCCTCTCCCTGCGCCTGTGCCTGCTCCTCTCCCTGTGCCTGTGCCTGCTCCTCTCCCTGTGCCTGCTCCTCTCCCTGCGCCTGTGCCTGCTCCTCTCCCTGCGCCTGTGCCTGCTCCTCTCCCTGCGCCTGTGCCTGCTCCTCTCCCTGTGCCTGCTCCTCTCCCTGCGCCTGTGCCTGCTCCTCTCCCTGTGCCTGCTCCTCTCCCTGCGCCTGTGCCTGCTCCTCTCCCTGCGCCTGCTCCTCTCCCTGCAACTGCTCCTCTCCCTGTGCCTGCTCCTCTCCCTGTGCCTGCTCCTCTCCCTGCGCCTGCGCCTGCTCCTCTCCCTGCGCCTGTGCCTGCTCCTCTCCCTGTGCCTGCTCCTCTCCCTGCGCCTGTGCCTGCTCCTCTCCCTGCGCCTGCTCCTCTCCCTGCAACTGCTCCTCTCCCTGTGCCTGCTCCTCTCCCTAAGCCTGCTCCTCTCCCTGCAACTGCTCCTCTCCCTGTGCCTGCTCCTCTCCCTGCGCCTGTGCCTGCTCCTCTCCCTGCAACTGCTCTTCTCCCTGCAACTGCTCCTCTCCCTGCGCCTGCTCCTCTCCCTGCGTCTGCTCCTCTCCCTGCACCTGCTCCTTTCCCTGCATCTGCTCCTCTTTCTGTGCCTGCTTCCCTCTCTGCGCCTACTCCTCTCCCTGCACCTGCTCCTCTCCCTGCGCCTGCTCCTTTCCCTGCATCTGCTCCTCTTTCTGCGCCTGCTTCCCTCTCTGCGCCTACTCCTCTCCCTGGGCCTGCTCCTCTCCCTGCACCTGCTCTTCTCCCTGGGCCTGCTCCCTTCCCTGCACATGCTCCTCTCTTTGGGTCTGCTCTCTTCTTTGCGCCCGCTCCTCTCCCTGCATCTGCGCCCCTCTCTGCACCTGCTCCTCTTCCGGCGCTTGCTCCTCTCCCTGCCTCTGCTCCTCTCTCTACGCCTGCTCCCTTCCCTGCGCCTGCTCCTCTCCCTGCACCTGCGCCCCTCTCTGCGCATGCTCCTCTCCCTGCACCTGCTCCTCTCTCTGCACCTGCTCCTCTCCCTGCACCTGCTCCTCTCCCTGCGTCTGCTCCTCTCCCTGCACCTGCTCCTCTCCCTGCGCCTGCTCCTCTCCCTGCATCTGCTCCTCTCCCTGCACCTGCTCCTCTCCCTGCGCCTGCTTCTTGCCCTGCGCCTGCTCCTCTCCCTGCATCTGCTCCTCTCCCTGCACCTGCTCCTCTCCCTGCACCTGCTCCTCTCCCTGCACCTGCTCCTCTCCCTGCACCTGCTCCTCTCCCTGCGCCTGCTCCTCTCCCTGCACCTGCTCCTCTCCCTGCATCTGCTCCTCTCCCTGCACCTGCTCCTCTCCCTGCGCCTGCTTCTTGCCCTGCGCCTGCTCCTCTCCCTGCATCTGCTCCTCTCCCTGCACCTGCTCCTCTCCCTGCACCTGCACCCCTCCCTGCACCTTCTCCTCTCCCTGCACCTGCTCCTCTCCTTGGGCCTGCTCCTCTCCCTGTACCTGCTCCTCTCCCTGAGCCCCTTCCTCTTACTCTTCCTCATCCAGATATTACAGTAGTATTTGTCTTTTCCTGTTTCTGCTCCCAAAAACATCACTCCTCAAAGTCCTCCTTTTATATGTGTCAATATTGAAAAAACTTCCACACCTGCCTCCGAGTCAAATCCAGACTGGAATCAGCTGTGGTTGGCCCAATATACCCATCATAAATCAGCTGTGTGTCAATTATTCAATTGTTTCTTTATTATCAGCTGTGCTATATTGTTTTTGAGCTCATATCATTGCAGAAGTAGAGGTTTTACACTGTATCCAAGGTTTGGAATATTGCGTTTTCTATTGTGGTATGTTGTGTGTTAACATTCTTAAATAAGACAAAAACAATCCATAATTTTGGTGGTGGGTATAGCTTGTCTGTTAAGATAATGTAAGCATTGTAGAAATGTGTTCACTGACCGTGTATTGTGTGAAAACGACGTGAAATGTCTGAATGGTATGGCCACAACAGACCGATGCTGTGCTAATTGTATTTAGAGTTTTGAAAATGTGACAGTTAGTTGGGCTAGTGCTTGTTAGTGACAGAAAAAAACTAATCTTCCTGGTCAATGTAATGTCCGTCACGGAAATTCTGAATTATTTTTATTGGAAGAAACGGAGATGGAATATTGACTTAACCTTTTCAATTCTCTTAGCTGTAGCCAAGAAAAAGTCAATAATGGACAAAGTCGGCCTGAAAGTTTGGCACGTAAGATTTGGCAGGGGATCAAAATCCGTAATGTCCGTCACATGTAATGTCAGTCACAGGAAAAGGGGTCCTGTTACATCCGTCATGCCCCAAGAGAGTGGAGGAATGCTCAACTTATCTAGATGATAAAAGGGAAAGAGGGATTTTTTGCCATGGATGTTTTTGAATTGGGGCTCAAATGTGTAATTGTGCTCATTTCTTAAGGATGAAGTTTTACTCAGATTGTCTTTTGATTGTCAAAGACTGTCACAAGATTTTCAACTTTAACTGGGTTTTATTATACTCTTTCAGCTTCCTAGAATAAATGATAGTTCCACTAATTATTCAAAGGTGGCAGCTGCTGCAGGGCAACATTTACGCATGGTGCAACTGTACTTCTCCTATCAGGCAATGAAGACGGGCTTTTTAGGTCACCTGAGACGAAGTCTCAAAGTGACCTATTCTAATCGCCCTTTGTCATGCGTCGTCCGTCGTGCGTCCGTAAACAATTTACATTTTCGACTTCTTCTCAGAAACCGCTGATCTGATTTCAATAAAATTTTGCAGGAACCTTCCTTGGTCAAATATGCACCAAATTTGTGAATTATGTGGTGCCCAACCCCAGGGACTCTGAGGGGCGGGGCTAAAACTGCTCAATACATTTTTGACTTCTTCTCAGAAACCGCTGATCTGATTTCAATAAAATTTTGCAGGAACCTTCCTTGGTCAAATATGCACCAAATTTGTGAATTATGTGGTGCCCACCCCCAGGGACTCTGAGGGGCGGGGCTAAAAGTGGTCAAATTGGCTGAAATTTTAAAAATCTTCTTCTCCAGACCCAGACATGCTGGAAAACAATACTCTTCATAGGCTCTTGAGGTGCTTTAAAAAAATTGTGAACTTCATGACCCTCGAGCTCCATGTTTGCCCCTGGGGAGGGGGTGAAATTTACTATAGTTTATATTGAGAAAATGATACTTTTGGTATATTTTGTTAATTTTCTACTGGAAATCATTCAAACCTGATTGGCATTATAACCATGAGATGACATTTTGATACTATGACATTTTTGACCCTGTCTCTTCCCCAGGGGCTGAGGGGTGGGGCCCAAATGGGGTCATATTGCCAAAAATTTCAACAATCATCTTCTCCAGACCGAGATATGCTGGAAACCAATGCTCTTCATAGATGGAAGGGTCTTGAGGTGCTTTATCAAAATTGTTAATTTCATGGCCCCCAGGCTCTATGTTTGCCCCTGGGGAGGGCGTGAAGTTTACTAAACTTTATAGAGGAAAATGATACTTTTGGGTATAATTGATTCATTCACATCAACAACAGCAGTTTTTATACAACTCAGGTGACCGTTAAGGCCCACGGGCCTCTTGTTTGAAGTGCTCAATTTCAGTTTTCATAAGCAACATCATCTTAACTAAAGGTCTGTATCCAGTTATTCTGCTTTAAACAATAGGAATGGACAAGGGCAAGGATTTTCTAAATCACTTAGAAGGCGTAAACACAGGTCATCTGTGAAAATGAGACGCGTGCACAGATTGGGAAGGCCGTCCGCCATGCGCGTATGGCGCTTAAGTAAAGAAAATGGCATATTAAAACAAGAGCAACGCAAGGCGTGGCATATGCCCCCGACTGAAACAGGTGAAGAACATGTACAGAAAGCGAGTGTTAGGCATCATCTGCTATGTATGACCATTCAGATCACCAAAAAGCAAAAATCTCCAGCGAGTGCGCTAAAGGATTTCAAGATGCCTGCCGTGGCAGCCATATTGGTTGGCGTAGTGAGCTGAAAATCGATAGGCATTGTCCCCTATGTATGACCATTCACCCCACCAAAAATCATAAACCTCCATTGAGCAGTGTTCACGTTAGAGCGCGACAAAGGATTTCAAGATGGCTGCTGTGGTGGCCATATTGGTTGGTGGAGCGAGCTGAAAATCGATAGGCATCATCCCCTATGTATGACCATTCACCCCACCAAAAATCATAAACCTCCGTGGAGCGGTGTTGACGTTAGAGCGCGACAAAGGAAATGATTACGCCAGGACGCCCGGACGGACGGAAGGGGTGCAAACATAATGCCCCCGACCGATTCTTTCGAGGTCGGGGGCATAATAAAAATTACTTACAGGGCCCCTGAGGCGGCCGGGCGGCATAATGACATTTATCCCATAAATGATCAAAAATTGGTGCGATAAAACCCATTAGATGCAGGTTTGGTATCACACACGTGTAATACAGCTTTCTAGTGTCACAGTTGTTTTCAGATTCCATTCATTGGCAATCGCAACTAATATTTTCACAAGGCCAATTCTTCTGGAGACGTTCACCATCGCTGGTGTCTGCATCTAGTTGGCTGTCTATTGAATTCAATGGGATGAATAATTTGTTAGGTAGCATGCTAACCCTTTTGGCCAGTAACGAGTTACACATGTAACTGTTATCGTAAACACTTGAATTTAATAATTTAATGGCGAAAAGCATTAGCATGATAGCTAGCAAATTATTCATCCCTTTGACTTCAATAAACTGTAAACTAGAAGCCAAATGTTATTTTTCCATTTTCCAAATAATACGGTGCTAACATTTATGGGATAAATCTAATCTCAAATTCATGAGAACGAGCTATCAAATTTATGTAATTTTCATTTAAATGACAATTACTACTCTCGTTGCATGAATTTGATATCTCGGGCTCACTCATTGGAGATCCTCCATGTATTTTGCGGTAAGCATTTCTATTTGTGTAATTTCTGCTGTTACGATAAAAATGATGAAATCTCGATCACTGCATCTACTTTTTCTTTTGTATTGACGATCTCTCCTGTTAGTTTATTTTCGTCCCCAGACCTCTGCTAGTCAAAGTCAGAATACAGAATTTAACCTGTGTGATTTATCATTTGCTACAAGTTTTAATGCTAGTTTTGTGGCTTCTGATCTTACAGTCCAGAGTTGAGTTAGTGATTATCACTAACTGGAGAATTGTTTCTCCGGTTCTCGTTTTGAGTAAGAAATGTATTAAGCAAGTTACAGTTAAAGAAACGGGATTGTTTCAACAGAGTGAGGATATAAACACCTTCATAGGTATAGTGCATTGATTGCTCCTCACCTGAAGTGGACAGCTATTGAGTTTGATTGATTAAAGAGAAACCTGAATAAAACTATTTCATGATAATGTTAACTTCAAGATACTGTATTACTGATGCACACTACCAAAAAGTCACAATGATCTTATAACCTACTACAGTCAGTCCATGTTCCCCATATGTCATCTAAGTATCTAAAGTAATTGGTGGGTAGTTTGGGGCATTATGTTGGCATATGCTGGTGCAAATTTTTTGCCCATAGCCGTGCCGTTGATTTGTAGGAAGACGTCCTTGTTGAATTCGAAATCATTCTTGGTGAGGCTGATTTCCAGGAGTTGCAGGAGAGGTGTGTCCGGCCGATTGTCGTCCGGGTACTGATCCATCCAGGCTTTTACCGCTGTTAGTCCCGCCACTGCGTTTATGTTTGTGTACAAGCTGTCTATGTCTATTGTGAACAGGATGGCTTCCTGTGCTATTTTGGTGTTTTTTATTTTGTGTACAAAGTCATGTGTCCTGAATGTAGCTGTGGTGTTTTGTGGATAGTGGGGTGAGGAAATAGTCTATATATTCAGCGATCCTGTAGGATTCACTGTTGCAGTCTGAAACAATGGGTCTCCCTGCTGGGACCTCATATAGTATGGTCCAGGACTGTGGTGGTTTGTGTATTTTTGGATGGAGGTAGAAAATCCTCGGTCTAGGACTGTCCTCCCCCCTGAGATAAAAGCTCTGTTTTTTGGTGATATAATTGTTGTCTAGAAGTGTTTGTATTATGTTATGTATTTCCTGGGCTGTGTCTGGATATATGGGTGTAGTTAGTTTTCTGTAGTGTGCTGTGTTGTTTAGCTGTCTGTTGGCCTCATGTATGTATTGTGCTCTGTCCATGATCACTATAGCGCTCCCCTTATCTGCTGGCTTTAAGATGATTTGTTTGTTTTTTGCCAGTTGGTGTAGGGCTTGCCTCTCCCCTCTGCTGAGGTTGTTTTTGTCCTTGTAAGCCTGTGGTTTCAGTGCCTTGATCAAGGTGTCGTTGTTTTTGATGATTTGTGTTATTTCCTCTGGGATTTGATTGGTCCTTGGTTCCCAGGTGGACTTTGGAATGAATGGTGTGTTTTGTGTGTTTTTTGATCCCTCGAAGAAGGCCGCCAGTTTTAATTTCCTGTGAAATTCCTGGGTTTCTCCCTCGAGGGTTTCTTTTTGTTTTTTGTGTGTGTTTGTGGTGGGTATAAATGATAAACCTTTGGCCAGAAGACTTAGTTGGTCCTGTGCTAGAATTAGGGATAGGTTAAGTTTAGGGTAAGGGTTTGGGTTAAGGTTAGAATTAGGGATAGGTTAAGGTTAGGTTAAGGGTTTGTGTAAGGTTAGAATTAGGGATAGGTTAAGGTTAGGATAAGGGTCTGGCTTAAGGTTAGAATTGGGGATAGGTTAAGTTTAGGGTAAGGGTTTGGGTTAAGGTTAGAATTAGGGATAGGTTAAGGTTAGGGTAAGGGTCTGGCTTAAGGTTAGAATTGGGGATAGGTTAAGGTTAGGGTAAGGGTTTGGGTTAAGGTTAGAGTTAGGGTTGGGTTAAGGTTAGGGTAAGGGTTTGGGTTAAGGTTAGAATTGGGGATAGGTTAAGGTTAGGGTAAGGGTTTGGGTTAAGGTTAGAATTGGGGATAGGTTAAGGATAGGGTAAGGGTTAGGTTAAGGTTAGAATTGGGGATAGGTTAAGGTTAGGGTAAGGGTTTGGGTTAAGGTTAGAATTAGGGTTAGGTTAAGGTTAGGGAAAGGGTAAGGGTTTGGGTTAAGGTTAGAATTAGGGATAGGGGTCATTCCATGTCAACTCAGCCACCCATTTACATGACACCTCTCAGATTTTGCTCAAACTTTGTCCGGAAATACTTCTCGTGTGGCGCCCTCTTGAAATTTGGGTGCCACGCCCCTTTTTGACTTATGCGAATTGGTCTTTTCGTTTTGTAGCATTTTGGAAGGACCATAACTTCTCACGTAATAGAGACAGGAAGCAGAAATTTGATGTGCTGGTGCATTCTGGCCCATATATCAGGATTCTGCAGGCAGAATCACCATGAGACATCAATCCAAATTTTTTGAAGACGGCAAGTGATTTTTCACTTTTTGGGGGTTCCTCGGATTCAGGTCAGTGAATGATACTGTTGGAAACGTGGTTTTCCCTCATATTTGGGAACTTCGCCACCACCAAACTAAGTTTTAGGATAATGGTACCATTGGTGGGGGACTTTTGGGGGTCTGAAAACCACTTCGGGCTAAAACGACCCTTTCAGACCCTGGACTTCAGACCCCCAGATGACCCCATGGGCACTGGATGATGGTATTATGATGATGGCATTTATACCAGAGAAATATACATATTCAAACATTCATTTACTTAAATAAGAACTTTGAGTATCAACCTCCTTCTATATGAAAATACTTTATGAAAAAAGGCATTCTGAGACCCTTATTCGGCAGTCTCAGGGTCTCTGGAATCCAACGGAAAACCAGTATTGGGGTTACCGGAATCCCATGGAAAACTTGTAATGGGGTTTCTGGAATCCAATGGATGACCAGTATCTGGGCTGCTGGAATCCAGTGGAAAACCAGTAGTGGGGCATCTGGAATCTGGTGGAAAAGACAGAACTGAGTTTGACACACACTGCAGCCCTCCCACATCTCGCGCCCTTGTGGGAAGCATTTTGTCCTTTTTTTGCCAGTGTTGATTGCGCGCTTGTTTCTTACAAATATTGATTCACATACGTCAGAAGCTTTACCCCAACCCCCTACACTACGCAGAATTTTGAAATATCAAATGCCTTCTGGAAGTCTGTGACGCAAAGAAAAACATTTTTATTTTTTGATGCACTTGCTGATTGATTATGGCAACACATGGGACATTTGGGCGTCAGTCCGTAAACCTTAGATTTCCATCAATTTCTACAACTCCTGGCAAAAAAAATAAAGAAAAAGAAAAAATGGAATCGTCACACTTAAGGATGTTCGTCCCACTTTTTTACTTCATAGCTGATACACAAATTGCAGATAAGACATAACAATGTTCATGGGCTTCACATTCACGAAACTCTCCTCAAACAATTTAGATGAAATTATTTTAATAAATGGCATATTTTTTCATAATCAAGTAGAGGAAAACATGAAATCACTGGATGTTGAGAAGGAAAATGATGGAATCTCCTTGGCATTAGCATTTCTAAAAGATTGAGCAGCACAATGATATCTCAGGCCAATCATTCCCAGTCCTGCCGATGCATATTTTATAAGCACTGAACGAGGGTCAGGTTCAGGGCTGATCGAACTGCTGGTCGATTTCCCAGCACTTGTGATGCCTTCAGTCCCTTTCTGAAAATTCCTCCTGCATCGCCCCTCCCCCTCGCTGCTGTCTGTGTGATGCGCCGTCTGATTGGGTAATTATTGAGCCGCTGTCAGAGTGGAGCCGCTCCCTGTCGATGGCCTGGATTCGAGTGGTGTGGAGTTCCACACACACACACACACACACGCACACGGGCCATCCTGCAGTCTCAATTCCTCTGTATGCAATCTGACTCTCGGCAGGTACGCACAGGCGCTGTATGATTGACATGCAGATAAGGCCCCACCCTCTGCACTCCTCCTTTATTTGGAGTAAAACCTGTAAGCTGATTGGCTTTCACTGAGACAGGAGTGCCTGTGAGCTAGATCCATATCTGAGATTGATCAGCCGTGATGGGCTGCTGGCTGTGGTCTGGGAGGGCTGTAGAGGGTTACTCCTGACCCTAACCCTGTTGTTTATGATCTGTAGGGTAAAGTGTAGTGGTTTCTGGTTGTTGATTAGTGTAAGGTTAACCCGTACCCTGTTGCTTATGGTCTGTAGGGTACATTGTAGCGGTTTCTGGTTGTTGATTAGTGTAAGGCTAACCCTAACCCTGTTGTTTATGGTCTGTAGGGTACAGTGTAGCGGTTTCTGGTTGTTGATTAGTGTAAGGCTAACCCTAACCCTGTTGTTTATGGTCTGTAGGGTAAAATGTAGCGGTTTCTGGTTGTTGATTAGTGTAAAGCTAACCCTAACCCTGTTGTTTATGGTCTGTAGGGTACAGTGTAGCGGTTTCTGGTTGTTGATTAGTGTAAGGCTAACCCTAACCCTGTTGTTTATGGTCTGTAGGGTACAGTGTAGCAGTTTCTGGTTGTTGATTTCTGTAAGGCTAACTCTAACCCTGTTGTTTATGGTCTGTAGCGTACAGTGTAGCGGTTTCTGGTTGTTCATTAGTGTAAGGCTAACCCTAACCCTGTTGTTTATGGTATGTAGGGTACAGTTTAGCGGTTTCTGGTTGTTGATTAGTGTAAGGTTTACCCTAACCCTGTTGTTTATGGTCTGTAGGGTACAGTTCAGCTGACTCTGGTTGTTGATTACTGTAAGGCTAACCCTAACCCTGTTGTTTGTGGTCTATAGGGTACAGTTCAGCTGACTCTGGTTGTTGATTACTGTAAGGCTAACCCTAACCCTGTTGTTTGTGGTCTATAGGGTACAGTGTAGCTGTCTCTGGTTGTTGATTACTGTAAGGATTTCCCTTACCCTGTTGTTTATGATCTGTAGGGTACAGTGTAGCTGTCTCTGGTTGTTGATTTGTGTAAGGCTAACCCTAGCCCTCTTGTTTATGGTCTGTAGGGTACAGTTTAGCCGTCTCTGGTTGTTGATTAGTGTAAGGCTAACCCTAACCCTGTTGTTTATGGTCTGTATGGTACAGTGTAGAAGTCTCTGGTTGTTGATTAGTGTAAGGCTAACCCTAACCCTGTTGTTAATGGTCTGTAGGGTACAGTGTAGCGGCTTCTGGTTGTTGATTAGTGTAAGGCTAACCCTAACCCTGTTGTTTATGGTCTGTAGGGTACAGTGTAGCTGTCTCTGGTTGTTGATTACTGTAAGGCTAACCCTTACCCTGTTGTTTATGGTCTTTAGGGTACAGTGTAGTGGATTCTGGTTGTTGATTAGTGTGAGGCTTACCCTTACACTGTTGTTTATGATCTGCAGGGTACAGTGTAGCTGTCCCTGGTTGTTGATTACTGTAAGGCTAACCCTAACCTGTTGTATATGATCTGTATGTTACAGTTTAGCTGTCTCTGGTTGTTGATTAGTGTAAGCCCTACCATAACCCTGTTGTTTATGATCTCTAGGGTACAGTGTAGCTGTCTCTGGTTGTTTATTACTGTAAGGCTTACCCTAACCCTGTTGTTCATGGGGTGTAGGGTACAGTGTAGCGGTTTCTGGTTGTTGATTAATGTAAGGCTTACCCTAACCCTGTTGTTTATGTTCTGTAGGGTACAGTGTAGCAGTCTCTGGTCGTTGATTACTGTAAGGCTTACCCTAACCCTGTTGTTTATGGTGTATAGGGTACAGTGTAGCAGTTTCTGGTTGTTGATTAATATAAGGCTAACCCTTACCCTGTTGTTTAATGTCTCTAGGGCACAGCGTAGCGGTTTCTGGTTGTTGATTAGTGTAAGGCTAACCCGAACCCTTTTGTTTATGGTCTGTAGGGTACAGTTTAGCTGTCTCTGGTTGTTGATTACTGTAAGGCTAACTTTAACCCTGTAGTTAATGGTCTCTAGGGTACAGTGTAGCTGACTCTGGTTGTTGATTACTGTAAGACTAACGCTAACCCTGTTGTTTATGATCTGTAGGGTATAGTGTAGCTGTTTCTGGTTGTTGATTAAAGTAAGGCTAACCGTAACCTGTTGTTTATGGTCTGTATGGTACAGTGTAGAAGTCTCTGGTTGTTGATTAGTGTAAGGCTAACCCTAACCCTGTTGTTAATGGTCTGTAGGGTACAGTGCTGCAGTTTCTGCTTGTCGATTAGTGTGAGGCTTACCCTAACCCTGTTGTTTATGGTCTGTAGGGTACAGTGTAGCGGTTTCTGGTTGTTGATTAGTGTAAGGCTTACCCTAACCCTGTTTATGGTCTGTAGGGTACAGTGTAGCAGTTTCTGGTTGTTGATTAGTGTAAGGCTAACCCTAACCCTGTTGTTTATGGTCTGTAGGGTACAGTGTAGCGGTTTCTGGTTGTTTATTAGTGTAAGGCTAACCCGAACCCTTTTGTTTATGGTCTGTAGAGTACAGTGTAGCTGTCTCTGGTTGTTGATTACTGTAAGGCTAACCCTAACCCTGTTGTTTATGGTCTGTAGGGTACAGTGTAGCGGTTTCTGGTTGTTGATTAGTGTAAGGCTAACCCTAACCCTGTTGTTTATGGTCTGTAGGGTAAAGTGTAGCGCTTTCTTGTTGTTGATTACTGGAATTCTAATCGTAGCCCTGCCTTTGGTTTTTGGTTTCCTCACTAGTAGGCAGTGTGTAGATGGTGTGTACAACTCATCCACAGTGCACGCAGATCGCTTATGGAGAGAGACCGTGTCTTCAGTTGCCAATTACGATAATTGGAAAACCCATCAATAAAGGATAAAGATTGAGAACTAGCCAGGATTAACTGTGGTCATAAAGGAACGTGTCTGTGCCACCCCAATTCCTAGTTCTAGCTCCGCCACTGGGGTGCCGGCGCGATCGCGCCCGTCTCGTGGCATGCACTGCATCCAGCTTTTCAGATGTACTTGATCTTACATCCTAAGAAAATCTCTGGGGGAAAAGAGAAAAAAAGTGCCTGTAACTAGTCTTTCATGTTTCTGCACTGCTTTGATCCACTTTAGCTTGTATGTGGTTGACAGTGATTATTAGGTCAGCGTTTTATTTTTCTTCATCGAGGAAATTCTTTTCCTCAGTTGGTACCATGAAGTAAGACGTGCTGTTTTATACAGAACTGTGTAAAATAGCAGATGGAAGGAGGGTTAAGTGCTGGTGGAGTGGATGAACCAGGTGGTGTGATAGGGAGAGCTTTACGGATCAGGGATGAGGTGATGCAGTAGGATATGTTGGGGGTGGGAATAGGCGTTTGCTGGTGAAATGAGCGATTTCTGAGTGGTTACAGTGAGCATATGGAAAAGACGGTGGCATCACACAGGAGAACAGGCTCAGTAATGCTTCGATACAAGATGGAAGGAAGATTTGGTCAGTCAGATTGGTGTTTAATTTGACGGAGGGCTGTAAGACAGCTGATCATGATACTGGGGGGTGGACCAGTGTTAAGGGCAAGGGCTCAACCCTATGCTGAATAAACATGATCTCCTGTCACTTTGACTGCACTGAATAGAGATCCATCATTTATATGTAATCACAAAGGATCAGGATTACTTTGGCAAACCTTTGTCAAGTAATCCAATATGGCTGCATTCACAAATGCCAGATAAAACTTCACTGTGCGATAAGGAAGGCTTACTTACGGTTGGGTGATAAATGTATCATGATTATTTTGAGCGCAATAAAAAACTGCCACTATGGGGCAAACAGACGAGCTTGCTCATCATGTTTTCAATGACATGTACCTAAAGGCTGTATCCCACTGGGCTGCGATAGTTCAAGACTATTTGCAGATTTGAAATTGGTGACTGTTTCAAGACAGAGTACGCAAACAGAGTTGCAGTCCCACAGAATCAAATACAATAGATTTGTTTTGGCATGTACTTCTGTGTCTGATGTTGTCAAGATGGCATTACTGACTGCGCATGCACAGAATGGGCGGGAATTATGCACACAGTCTTCTATATGTCTTATAAATGTCTGATGACATTCTTTAGACATTCTGAAGACATTCTGTTATTTCACGATTGTATCATGAATTTTTGCCCCCTTATTCTCAAGACAATATGAAGACATTCTGCAGACAATTTGGCTCACATTTCAAAACCTTGGCGACCACAGTTGTCGCCAACAAATTTTTGAACACATTCACAATTCCCGTGACATGATGACCTCCACAAACACACAAAAATTCTGCAGACATTCTGCAGAGATTCTGCAAAATAACAGTCACAAGTGTCGCCAAACAGTCACAACGCCAGTGGGTACAGGCTTAATGGGGTGTTGAACAAACATCAGAGGCCATTTGAAATGCATCGGGGAAGAAAACTGTGTTTTTAAGTCCGCTAATTACCAGCGAGGTTGGACAGCCTCCATCACCTTGGCATAATTAGCTTACCTTAAATCAATTCCTTTGTACTTTGCCTAACTAGTAATTAAACTATTTATTCAGCCCACTAACTAATCAAAACCAAAATGTAGCCTATAATGACTAAGAAGAGATAATGAGAAGCCGACAGACCTAACCAGGCTACTGTGTCGGATTGAAAGAATGCCAATAATCTGAATAAATAGTAAAACAATAAAAAATAAAAAACCACCTCTGAATTCTGCCTCTCATTGTAGAATTTTTATACATTATTAAAAAGATTACTTAAAAATGAAATCACTTTAAGATGGCCCTGGGTTTTAAGCATTTAAAAAAAATATGCAAAGTGGAAAACACTTTCTGAAGCATATCGAACATGAATGTGAGAGAAATGATTTCCGCATTGTAGGCAATACTCAAATGCACTGAAGACTTGCAAAAACACGTTCAGGCAAATCTGTGCCGCAAATTTGTAGCCTTTTTTTATTTGATAATTGAACAAGATTAATTTGAAATAAAGTGATAAATCAAGTGATAAAGCTCTTGATTTTGGTTATTTTTTAGCGTCTAAATAGCCTACGGTGAAGGTGGAAAACATTTTGTTTAAGCGTATCGAACGTGACCTGTAAATTGTTATCGCAGTCGCGCGCAGCGACCAAATGTGAAACAAGAAATAATCCAGCAAACACAGGCAAATCTGTCATCTCATGGTCATTTAAATTTCAAAATGTGACAAACAAAAATAATATTGAGATAAATTTAACTGTCTACCAATTTAAATTGTTAATTAAGCGAATCAACTTTGATTGCAAATTGAGCATACTAAATGGGAAGGGGGTGAGAGCAATTGTCGGCTAGATGGTAATGATTTTGTGGACCTTAACTTTGCTCTTTTCAGCATGTCACTGATAAACGCTGAAGTCAGCGAAGTTATTTTCCGGAAGAATCTCCTATTGTCTCTGATTTTTGGCCGCCATTCGTTCAAGACCACATCAGGTATGATTAGTGGAAATAAAAGGGGCAAGTTTGTCTGCAAGGCCCATGACAGCAGGTGCTTTAATTCAGCAATGTGCGATAATTTTGGAATGGATTCTAAACGTTACTTGGTTGTGCACTTAGTGACATGATGGGGGACCCAAAAGTGTTGTGAAAAAGAATGGCAGTATTGCAAGGTGGTAAATACGTCACTGTCCTCACGTTATTTAAAATGTATTGCAGAATCAAAATTGAACTTTATTTATTTTGAAAATTTAATTAAATTCATGTGTTGAAACATCAAATGACGCACCTTTGTGTTGTTTTAAATCCAATAGATCAAAGATAGCTAAAAAATCATTGCTCTCAGTTAAAATTCTGATTAGACATTCTGTCCCTAGTTGTTCTGATTTGAGGTTGCACTTTACTGTGGCTGCTCCACTTCACTCTGCTGTTGCTGGTGTAATCTACAGCACTTTGCTGTTGGCTAAAGCTACGGTACTTTACCGTACTGCTGCTGTTCTACTCTATGGTAGATTACTGCGGTTGCTGAATCTCTCAGCCCAGCCCTATACCTTATACCCTACGCCTGTGGTCCGGAGTCTGGTTCTGCCTCACGCCCAGCTGTTTAGTCTCTCACATCTCCTATCAGATCCCATGTCCTGGCTCCTCAAATCCCTCACTCCCTTGCTGCTCGGCTTCTGCTTCGGCGTGTCCGACTCCAGGCTTCTGGGATTTTTGTCTCCGTTTGAACAGTCTCTGTTTCCCTGGCTGTGACCTCGGGGGACTGGGTTTTGTCCTACACTCGTACAGAAATGCATCTTGCTATGTCTCGGTGGGTTTTAAAGGCCTTGCTGGAGACCCTGTCAGCAGAGTGACTGCTGGGAGAGGCTTGCTGTGCTAGCGGCTCTGCACTAGCGAGGAGCTAATCCCTGGCTCCGGTCCTCTGCCGACAATGCCGCTTCTGGGTGGGTCCCGTCCGGGAGGGTCTGGTCTGGGGGTGCTGGACTGCATGATGCTCAGCCTGTCCTGCTCCCGGATCGGTGCGGTATGTATCCTTCCCACCGCAGCCGTTACTACTGCTTAATTTCAGTCCTGTATGTAATCTGCTGTTAATGGATTTGATGCATGTTCACTTGGTGGTGGACTTCAGCGCTTCTTGTAGACTAAGGTGACTTGGTGAAACGGCTTGTGCTGAATGAATAAACTGTGCGCGTGTGATGACCTCTGAGGATTTAATTAACTTCTGATTGCTGGAGATTTACTGTGCTATGATTTCTATGCTGGAATGACCTATCAGTTCTAGTTAATGTAAAATGCAACGAAGAAAAAAGTGCTTTAGATTGCTGTATTTGTTTCTGAGATCTTAGTCTTGCTGAATGCATTGCCATTTTCGGTCTGAACTTTTCTTGTTTGTGTACATAATATTTTCATTGTTGTTTCATTGTTAACCTTAATTATGGACTGACACCGTGAAATGCTTTCTTTGATAAGCTTTTCTATGTTCACTGTTCTCTGCGGTGAGCTGGAGTCAGCCATGGTTTTCAGTGTAGAATGTGGACTGGTGTTCTAATTTTATGTCATCAAAGCTGAAATGATGTCACCAGCTTCCCAGAGCATTCTGGGACATGAAGCAGGCTGATGTAGTGAGGAGGAGCATATACACTTCTGGCATAGATATTTTTTTATCTTCTTAAACTCGAATTACGCCTAAAGGTAGCGCCCGTGCCAAGTCAGACAGTTTTATAATTCACCAATATATAATTATCAAAACACATCATTATTATTCCCTGCAATTGATTTTCCGTCTGGCTTTGTTTTTCTTGAATTTATGCATCTCTTTGATGTATACGAGTTGCAATCAGTGCACTAGAGCTACAGTGCTGTGAAAAAGTATTTGCCCCCTTCCTGATTTCTTTTTTTTTTTTTTTTGCATATTTGTCACACTTTAATGTTTCAGATCACCAAACAAATTTTAATATTAGACAAAGATAACTCAAGTAAATACAAAATGCAGTTTTTAAATGATGATTTAATTTCTTAAGGGAAAAAGCTATTCAAACCTACCTGCCCCTATGTGAAAAACTAATTCTCCCCCCCTTGTTAAATCATGAACTAACTGTAATTAACCACATTTTTGGTGTTCGATTTCACTAGCTACACTCAGGCCTGATTACTGCCAGACCTGTTGAATCAAGAAATCACTTAAATAGAACCTGTCTGACAAAGTGAAGTAGGCTAAAAGATCTCAAAAAGTAACACATCATGCCACAATCTAAAGAAATTCAAGAACAAATGAGAAACAAAGTCATTAGTCTGGAAAGGGTTACAAAGCTATTTCTAAGGCTTTGGGACCGCAGTGAACCATGGTGAGAGCCATTACCCACAAATGAAGAAAACTTAGAACAGTGGTGAACCTTCCCAGGAGTGGCCGGCCTACCAAAATTACTCCAAGAGCGCATTGACAACTCATCCAGGAGGTCACAAAAGAACCCGGAACAACATCTAAAGAACAGCAGGCCTCAATTCCTCAGTTTTAGTCAGTGTTCATGATTCAACAATAAGAAAGAGACTCGGCAAAAATGGCATCCATGGGAGAGTTCCAAGGCGAAAACCACTGCTGACCAAAAAGAACACAAAGGCTGGTCTCCCTTTTGCCAAAATACATCTTGATGATCCCCAAGACTTTGGGGAAATATTCTGTGGACTGACGAGACAAAAGTTAAACTTTTTGGAAGGTGTGGGTCCCATTACATCTGGTATAAAACTAACACAGCATTTCATGAGCAGAACATCATACCAATAGTCACACATGGTGGTGGTAGTGTGGTGGTCTGGGGCTGCTTTGCTGCTTCAGGACCTAGACGACTTGCTGTAATTGATGGAAACGTGAATTCTGCTCTCTACCGGAAAATCCTGAAGGAGAATGTCCAACCCTCAGTTTGTGACCTCAAGCTCAAGCGCACTTGGGTTATGCAGCAAGACAATGATCCGAAACACACCAGCAAGTCCACCTCTGAATGGCTTAAAAAAACAAAAACAAAAAAAAAACTAAATGAAGGTTTTGGAGTGGCCTAGTCAAAGTCTGGACTGAAATCCGATTGAGATGCTGTGGCATGACTTAAACAGACCATTCATGTACCAAAACCCTCCAATGTGGCTGAATTAATACAATTCAGCAAAGAAGAGTGGGCCAAATTTCCTCCACAGCGATGTGAAATACTCATTGCCAGTTATCCCAAATGCAGTTGTTGTCGCCAAGGATGGCAGAACCAGTTATTTGTTTTAGGGGGCAATTACTTTTTCACATAGGGCTAGGTAGGTTTGGATCGCCTTTTCCCTCAATAAATGAAATCATCATTTAAAAACTGCATTTTGTATTTACTCGGGTTATCTGTGTCTAATATTAAAATTTGTTTGATCTGAAACATTTAAGTGAGACAAATATGCAAAAAAAAAAAAGAAATCAGGAAGGGGGAAAATACTTTTTCACAGCACTGTATATACAGTGCTGTGCTGGATATAACGAGGACATTTAAAAATTGCGTCAATCTGTTTATTTAGCCGTTTGTGAATTTAGTATCGATCATACTTTCACTTTACTGGATCAAAGAGGTAAATCATATTCTCAAAATAACAATTATCTTGTTAAAGACACTTTGGTAACTAAATAAAAAGAGGCTTCCTTGAAAAGGAAGGTTGGAAATATTGATGTTATTTTTTTACACAAGTAGTCAGCACATACAGGAACCCCAAAGAAGAATCATTTTATCTGTAACTGCTGCCACACATCAGGGAAAAAAGTTTTTTTAACACTAGTTGAGAGTAAATATCAGATGCTGGACTTGGGTTAATACTGTTTTGAGGTAAGGGTGCACTTCCTTCATTTAAAAACCGCATTGAACCATATTCCTGGCCTTTGTTTGCGATAGTGGGCTTTCTATGATACTGTATAAAAAAAAAAAGGTGAAAGTGGTTTTTGTTCCATGCCTCGCTTTAGCGCGATAGCAGGGGACATATTATTCAGCCCCCTCTGTACGTCTGTTGGTCCATTTGTGCGGCTCTCAGTGTGATATCTTGAGAGCCGCTGCATGGATTTTCTTCTTTTTAGCTAATCGGCCCAATGAGCCAATAATCTATTGTCGTGGTGTGGTGTTCGTCATCCATTGTCCGGAATATTTTTTATCTTTTTTTTGGCCTGATGAATTTTCATGTAAATTTGCCATAACATACTACTAGACTAGTGTTTCCCAAACCTCTCCTGGCGTACCCCTTGTCCTGCTAGCTTTAGAGCTCTCCCTGCTCCAGCCCAGGTGATTCAAATGATTCGCTTATGATCAAGCAGCTTCTGGGGTTAATAATGACCTGACCACTTGAATCACCTGGGCTGGAGCAGGGAGAGATCTATACCATGTCTCCAGACGTTTTTTTTTTTCCAGATTTTTTATTGAATCATTTGTGTTCGTTTTGTGGGCCCTTGAAATTTTGGCCCCAATGTTAAAGATAGGACTGAGACATTTTAAAAAATTATTTCTCAAAAACTGCTCGATAAATTTTTGACGAATTGAGAAATCTGTTTTGACATTTCAAATGACAAATTAATTTCGTTCTGCGTAAAAACTGAACAGTCAAAACAATGAAAAAAAATTAGATGTAACCAAAAAAGAATGAACAACCAGTGGTGTGTGACAAAGTTCGATCCGCACGTAACACAGACTCAATACACAGCGATGTCCCCTACACTGAGAAGTGCATTCTCATCGGCCAGACATGCAAGGAAAACATTGGCATCATTCACCAAATGTTCCACTTTTGCACAGATATCAAAGTACAAAACCCTTTCTACAACACCTTAGCTTGATTCCCGTGTAACTGGCATATCAATACAACCAACGTAAATTTGGTTTCGGGTGTAACGAGGGACACAGTGAATTCATGCAGCCGAAAATCGAAATCTGCATCACAATGGCGGCTGTTTACGGTCCCGACGTCAAGTGACCAGCCTGATGTCCGAAATCGTGCTGGTCCAGTTGTCGTAAAAGTAACTTCCTAGTCTTGAATTTGAAATGAATTTCCCGACGTAACGGATAATAATGAAAAAGTTAATTGCAGGTAGAGGTATTTTGGCTACGTGTCGTATAAATGTACATCGAGCAGTGTTTCATTGATGGAAAGCATGCTGCAAATGCAAAACTACCTGTTGACGGTATAAATGTACCGTGATCCATACGTAACTGCAGTGGACACGACTGACCCTAACCCGAACCCTCTGGCTGAGTGTTAAGTAAACTGACGCCCTAACCCTCTGACTGAGTGTTGAGTTTACTGACCCTAACCCAAACCCTCTGAGTGTTGAGTTTACTGATGCCCTAACCCTCTGACTGAGTGTTGAGTTTACTGACGCCCTAACCCTCTGGCTGAGTGTTGAGTTTACTGACGCCCTAACCCTCTGACTGAGTGTTGAGTTTACTGACGCCCTAACCCTCTGGCTGAGTGTTGAGTTTACTGACGTCCTAACCCTCTGGCTGAGTGTTGAGTTTACTGACGCCCTAACCCTCTGAGTGTTGAGTTTACTGACGCCCTAACCCTCTGACTGAGTTTTGAGTTTACTGACGTCCCCCCAACCCTCTGACTGAGTGTTGAGTTTACTGACGTCCCAACCCTCTGTGACTGAGTGTTGAGTTTACTGACGCCCTAACCCTCTGGCTGAGTGTTGAGTTTACTGACGTCCTAACCCTCTGACTGAGTGTTGAGTTTACTGACGCCCTAACCCTCTGGCTGAGTGTTGAGTTTACTGACGCCCTAACCCTCTGGCTGAGTGTTGAGTTTACTGACGCCCTAACCCTCTGAGTGTTGAGTTTACTGACGCCCTAACCCTCTGACTGAATGTTGAGTTTACTGATGCCCTAATGCTCTGACTGAGTTTTGAGTTTACTGACGTCCTAACCCTCTGACTGAGTGTTGAGTTTACTGACATCCTAACCCTCTGGCTGAGTGTTGAGTTTACTGACGCCCTAACCCTCTGGCTGAGTGTTGAGTTTACTGATGCCCTAACGCTCTGACTGAGTTTTGAGTTTACTGCCCTAACCCTCTGACTGAGTTTTGAGTTTACTGAACCTCTGACTGAGTGTTGAGTTTACTGGCGCCCTAACCCTCTGACTGAGTGTTGAGTTTACTGACGCCCTAACCCTCTGACTGAGTGTTGAGTTTACTGGCGCCTTTGGCTGAGTGTTGAGTTTACTGACGCCTAACCCTCTGAGTGTTGAGTTTCTGACGCCCTAACCCTCTGACTGAATGTTGAGTTTACTGATGCCCTAACGCTCTGACTGAGTTTTGAGTTTACTGACGTCCTAACCCTCTGGCTGAGTGTTGAGTTTACTGACGCCCTAACCCTCTGGCTGAGTGTTGAGTTTACTGTCCCAACCCTCTGGCTGAGTGTTGAGTTTACTGACGCCCCAACCCTCTGGCTGAGTGTTGAGTTTACTGAGTGTTGAGTTTACGCGCCCTAACCCTCTGGCTGAGTGTTGAGTTTACTGACGTCCTAACCCTCTGGCTGAGTGTTGAGTTTACTGATGCCCTAACCCTCTGACTGAGTGTTGAGTTTACTGACGTCCTAACCCTCTGACTGAGTGTTGAGTTTACTGACGCCCTAACCCTCTGAGTGTTGAGTTTACTGACGTCCTAACCCTCTGACTGAGTGTTGAGTTTACTGACGCCCTAACCCTCTGGCTGAGTGTTGAGTTTACTGATGCCCTAACCCTCTGGCTGAGTGTTGAGTTTACTGACGTCCTAACCCTCTGGCTGAGTGTTGAGTTTACTGACGCCCTAACCCTCTGAGTGTTGAGTTTACTGACGCCCTAACCCTCTGACTGAATGTTGAGTTTACTGACATCCTAACCCTCTGACTGAGTGTTGAGTTTACTGATGCCCTAACGCTCTGACTGAGTTTTGAGTTTACTGACGTCCTAACCCTCTGACTGAGTGTTGAGTTTACTGACATCCTAACCCTCTGACTGAGTGTTGAGTTTACTGACGCCCTAACCCTCTGACTGAGTTTTGAGTTTACTGATGCCCTAACGCTCTGACTGAGTTTTGAGTTTACTGACGTCCTAGCCCTCTGACTGAGTGTTGAGTTGACTGACGTCCTAACCCTCTGACTGAGTGTTGAGTTTACTGACGCCCTAACCCTCTGGCTGAGTGTTGAGTTTACTGATGCCCTAACGCTCTGACTGAGTTTTGAGTTTACTGATGCCCTAACGCTCTGACTGAGTTTTGAGTTTACTGACGTCCTAACCCTCTGGCTGAGTGTTGAGTTTACTGACGCCCTAACCCTCTGGCTGAGTGTTGAGTTTACTGACGTCCCAACCCTCTGGCTGAGTGTTGAGTTTACTGACGCCCTAACGCTCTGACTGAGTGTTGAGTTTACTGACGCCCTAACCCTCTGGCTGAGTGTTGAGTTTACTGGCGCCCTAACCCTCTGGCTGAGTGTTGAGTTTACTGATGCCCCAACCCTCTGACTGAGTGTTGAGTTTACTGACGTCCCTAACCCTCTGGCTGAGTGTTGAGTTTACTGGCGTCCCTAACCCTCTGACTGAGTGTTGAGTTTACTGACGCCCTAACCCTCTGAGTGTTGAGTTTACTGACGTCCTAACCCTCTGACTGAGTGTTGAGTTTACTGACGTCCTAACCCTCTGGCTGAGTGTTGAGTTTACTGATGCCCTAACCCTCTGGCTGAGTGTTGAGTTTACTGACGTCCCTAACCCTCTGGCTGAGTGTTGAGTTTAACCCTGTTGAGTGTTGAGTTTACTGATGCCCCTGAGTTTTTGGGTTTACTAACCCTCTGACTGAATGTTGAGTTTACTGATGCCCTAACCCTCTGACTGAGTGTTGAGTTTACTGACGTCCTAACCCTCTGACTGAGTGTTGAGTTTACTGACGCCCTAACCCTCTGACTGAGTGTTGAGTTTACTGGCCCCTAACCCTCTGACTGAGTTTTGAGTTTACTGGATGAGTTTTGAGTTTACTGACGTCTAGCCCTCTGAACTGGCGTCCTAACCCTCTGACTGAGTGTTGAGTTTACTGACGTCCTAACCCTCTGACTGAGTGTTGAGTTTACTGACGCCCTAACCCTCTGACTGAGTGTTGAGTTTACTGTAACCCTCTGAGTTTGAGTTTACTGACGTCCTAACCCTCTGGCTGAGTGTTGAGTTTACTGGACGCGTCCTAACCCTCTGACTGAGTGTTGAGTTTACTGACGCCCTAACCCTCTGGCTGAGTGTTGAGTTTACTGACGCCCTAACCCTCTGACTGAGTGTTGAGTTTACTGACGCCCTAACCCTCTGACTGAGTGTTGAGTTTACTGACGCCCCTAACCCTCTGACTGAGTGTTGAGTTTACTGACGTCCTAACCCTCTGACTGAGTGTTGAGTTTACTGATGCCTAACCCTCTGGCTGAGTGTTGAGTTTACTGGCTAACCTAACCCTCCTCTGACTGAGTTTTGAGTTTGCTGACCCTAACCCTCTGACTGAGTGTTGAGGTTTACTGACGTCCTAACCCTCTGACTGAGTGTTGAGTTTACTGACGCCCTAACCCTCTGACTGAGTGTTGAGTTTACTGACGCCCTAACCCTCTGACTGAGTGTTGAGTTTACTGACGCCCTAACCCTCTGACTGTGTGTTGAGTTTACTGACGCCCTAACCCTCTGACTGAGTGTTGAGTTTACTGACGTCCTAACCCTCTGACTGAGTGTTGAGTTTACTGATGCCCTAACCCTCTGGCTGAGTGTTGAGTTTACTGATGCCCTAACGCTCTGACTGAGTTTTGAGTTTACTGACGTCCTAACCCTCTGACTGAGTGTTGAGTTTACTGACGCCCTAACCCTCTGACTGAGTGTTGAGTTTACTGACGCCCTAACCCTCTGACTGAGTGTTGAGTTTACTGACGCCCTAACCCTCTGACTGAGTGTTGAGTTTACTGACGCCCTAACCCTCTGACCTAACCCTCCTTCTGACTGAGTGTTGAGTTTACTGGCGTCCTAACCCTCTGGCTGAGTGTTGAGTTTACTGTCCTAACCCTCTGACTGAGTGTTGAGTTTACTGGCGCCCTAACCCTCTGGCTGAGTGTTGAGTTTACTGACGCCCTAACCCTCTGGCTGAGTGTTGAGTTTACTGGCGCCCCTAACCCTCTGACTGAGTGTTGAGTTTACTGACGTCCTAACCCTCTGACTGAGTGTTGAGTTTACTGACGTCCTAACCCTCTGACTGAGTGTTGAGTTTACTGACGTCCTAACCCTCTGGCTGAGTGTTGAGTTTACTGATGCCCTAACCCTCTGGCTGAGTGTTGAGTTTACTGACGTCCTAACCCTCTGGCTGAGTGTTGAGTTTACTGATGTCCTAACCCTCTGGCTGAGTGTTGAGTTTACTGACGTCCTAACCCTCTGACTGAGTGTTGAGTTTACTGACGTCCTAACCCTCTGGCTGAGTGTTGAGTTTACTGATGCCCTAACCCTCTGGCTGAGTGTTGAGTTTACTGACGTCCTAACCTTCTGACTGAGTGTTGAGTTTACTGACGCCCTAACCCTCTGGCTGAGTGTTGAGTTTACTGACGTCCTAATCCTCTGACTGAGTGTTGAGTTTACTGATGCCCTAACCCTCTGAATGAGTGTTGAGTTTACTGACGTCCTAACCCTCTGACTGAGTGTTGAGTTTACTGACGTCCTAACCCTCTGACTGAGTGTTGAGTTTACTGATGCCCTAACCCATCTGAATGAGTGTTGAGTTTACTGACGTCCTAACCCTCTGACTGAGTGTTGAGTTTACTGACGTCCTAACCCTCTGACTGAGTGTTGAGTTTACTGACGCCTTAACCCTCTAGCTGAGTGTGGACCCTGATCTTGCTCCTAACCCTATTCCTGAGTGTTGGTTTACTGGACGTCCTAACCCTTCACTGCAGTTTATTGATGCCCTCCCTCTGGCTGAGTGTTGGTCACTGAAGCGTCCCCTTCTGGCTGCAGTTATTGGTTCTGGCTGAGGAAGTTTACTCCCTTCACTGCAGTTATTGAGTTTCACTGATGCCCTAACCCTCTTCACTGCAGTTTATTGGTCCCCTCTGGCTGGTGTTCCCTTTACTGCAGTTATTGGTCCTCTGACAGGTTGAGTTTACTGTTGCCTGCCCATTGAATGGTCCTGAGTTTACTGCGTCCCTTCCCTCTGACTGAGTTATTTACTGGTCCCCTCTGACTGAGGTTGAGTTTACTCCCTTCACCCTCTGAATGAGTTGGACCCTTTGAAAAGCTCCCTTCACTGCAGTTATTGGGCCTCACAGGAAGCTCCCTTCACTGCAGTTATGGGTCCTCACAGGAAGCTCCCTTCACTGCAGTTATTGGTCCTCACAGGAAGCTCCCTTCACTGCAGTTATTGGTCCTCACAGGAAGCTCCCTTCACTGCAGTTATTGGTCCTCACAGGAAGCTCCCTTCACTGCAGTTATTGGTCCTCACAGGAAGCTCTGTTCACTGCAGTTATTGGTCCTCACAGGAAGCTCCCTTCACTGCAGTTATTGGTCCTCTGGGAGCTCCCTTCACTGCAGTTATTGGTCCTCACAGGAAGCTCCCTTCACTGCAGTTATTGGTCCTCACAGGAAGCTCCCTTCACTGCAGTTATTGGTCCTCACAGGGAAGCTCCCCTTCACTGCAGTTTATTGGTCCTCACAGGAAGCTCCCTTCACTGCAGTTATTGGTCCTCACAGGACTGCAGTTATTGGTCCTCTTCACTGCAGTTATTGGTCCTCACAGGTCCTCACAGGAAGCTCCCTTCACTGCAGTTATTGGTCCTCACAGGAAGCTCCTTCACTGCAGTTATTGGTCCTCACAGGAAGCTCCTTCACTGCAGTTATTGGTCCTCACAGGAAGCTCCCTTCACTGCAGTTATTGGTCCTCACAGGAAGCTCCCTTCACTGCAGTTATTGGTCCTCACAGGAAGCTCCCTTCACTGCAGTTATTGGTCCTCACAGGAAGTCCCTTCACTGCAGTTGGTCCTCACAGGAAGCTCCCTTCACTGCAGTTATTGGTCCTCACAGGGAAGCTCCCTTCACTGCAGTTATTGGTCCTCACAGGGAAGCTCCTTCACTGCAGTTATTGGTCCTCACAGGAAGCTCCCCTCACTGCAGTTATTGGTCCTCACAGGAAGCTCTGTTCACTGCAGTTATTGGTCCTCACAGGAAGCTCTGTTCACTGCAGTTATTGGTCCTCACGGGAAGCTCCCTTCACTGCAGTTATTGGTCCTCACAGGAAGCTCCCTTCACTGCAGTTTTGGTCCTCACAGGAAGCTCCCTTCACTGCAGTTATTGGTCCTCACAGGAAGCTCTGTTCACTGCAGTTATTGGTCCTCAGGAAGCTCTCTTCACTGCAGTTATTGGTCCTCACAGGAAGCTCTGTTCACTGCAGTTATTGGTCCTCACAGGAAGCTCCCTTCACTGCAGTTATTGGTCCTCACAGGAAGCTCCCTTCACTGCAGTTATTGGTCCTCAGTTGTTTTGGGAAGCTCTGTTCACTGCAGTTATTGGTCCTCACAGGAAGCTCCCTTCACTGCAGTTATTGGTCCTCACAGGAAGCTCCCTTCACTGCAGTTATTGGTCCTCACAGGAAGCTCCCTTCACTGCAGTTATTGGTCCTCACAGGAAGCTCCTTCACTGCAGTTATTGGTCCTCACAGGAAGCTCCCTTCACTGCAGTTATTGGTCCTCACAGGAAGCTCCCATCACTGCAGTTATTGGTTCTCACAGGAAGCTCCCTTCACTGCAGTTTTTCCTCAGGTCCTCCCTTCAGGCAGTTATTGGTCCTCACTTCACTGCAGTTATTGGTCCTTCACTGCAGTTTTGGTCCTTCACTGCAGTTCCCTTCACTGCAGTTATTGGTCCTCACAGGAAGCTCCCTTCACTGCAGTTATTGGTCCTCACAGGAAGCTCCCTTCACTGCAGTTATTGGTCCTCACAGGAAGCTCCCTTCACTGCAGTTATTGGTCCTCACAGGAAGCTCCCTTCACTGCAGTTATTGGTCCTCACAGGAAGCTCCCTTCACTGCAGTTATTGGTCCTCACAGGAAGCTCCCTTCACTGCAGTTATTGGTCCTCGCAGGAAGCTCCCTTCACTGCAGTTATTAGTCCTCACAGGAAGCTCCCTTCACTGCAGTTATTGGTCCTCGCAGGAAGCTCTCTTCACTTGAGTTATTGGTCCTCACAGGAAGCTCTCTTCACTGCAGTTTTTGGTCCTCACAGGAAGCTCCCTTCACTGCAGTTATTGGTCCTCACAGGAAGCTCCCTTCACTGCAGTTATTGGTCCTCACAGGAAGCTCTGTTCACTGCAGTTATTGGTCCTCACAGGAAGCTCCCTTCACTGCAGTTATTGGTCCTCACAGGAAGCTCCCTTCACTGCAGTTATTGGTCCTCACAGGAAGCTCCCTTCACTGCAGTTATTGGTCCTCACAGGAAGCTCCCTTCACTGCAGTTATTGGTCCTCACTGGAAGCTCCCTTCACTGCAGTTATTGGTCCTCACAGGAAGCTCCCTTCACTGCAGTTATTGGTCCTCACAGGAAGCTCCCTTCACTGCAGTTATTGGTCCTCACAGGAAGCTCTGTTCACTGCAGTTATTGGTCCTCACAGGAAGCTCCCTTCACTGCAGTTATTGGTCCTCACAGGAAGCTCCCTTCACTGCAGTTATTGGTGCTCGCAGGAAGCTCCCTTCACTGCAGTTATTAGTCCTCACAGGAAGCTCCCTTCACTGCAGTTATTGGTCCTCGCAGGAAGCTCTCTTCACTTGAGTTATTGGTCCTCACAGGAAGCTCTCTTCACTGCAGTTTTTGGTCCTCACAGGAAGCTCCCTTCACTGCAGTTATTGGTCCTCACAGGAAGCTCCCTTCACTGCAGTTATTGGTCCTCACAGGAAGCTCTGTTCACTGCAGTTATTGGTCCTCACAGGAAGCTCTGTTCACTGCAGTTATTGGTCCTCACAGGAAGCTCCCTTCACTGCAGTTATTGGTCCTCACAGGAAGCTCTGTTCACTGCAGTTATTGGTCCTCACAGGAAGCTCCCTTCACTGCAGTTATTGGTCCTCACAGGAAGCTCCCTTCACTGCAGTTATTGGTCCTCACAGGAAGCTCTCTTCACTGAGTTATTGATCCTCACAGGAAGCTTTGTTCCTGCAGTTATTGGGCCTCACAGGAAGCTCCCTTCACTGCAGTTATTGGTGCTCGCAGGAAGCTCCCTTCACTGCAGTTATTAGTCCTCACAGGAAGCTCCCTTCACTGCAGTTATTGGTCCTCGCAGGAAGCTCTCTTCACTTGAGTTATTGGTCCTCACAGGAAGCTCTCTTCACTGCAGTTTTTGGTCCTCACAGGAAGCTCCCTTCACTGCAGTTATTGGTCCTCACAGGAAGCTCCCTTCACTGCAGTTATTGGTCCTCACAGGAAGCTCTGTTCACTGCAGTTATTGGTCCTCACAGGAAGCTCTGTTCACTGCAGTTATTGGTCCTCACAGGAAGCTCCCTTCACTGCAGTTATTGGTCCTCACAGGAAGCTCTGTTCACTGCAGTTATTGGTCCTCACAGGAAGCTCCCTTCACTGCAGTTATTGGTCCTCACAGGAAGCTCCCTTCACTGCAGTTATTGGTCCTCACAGGAAGCTCTCTTCACGAGAGTTATTGATCCTCACGGGAAGCTTTGTTCACTGCAGTTATTGGGCCTCACAGGAAGCTCCCTTCACTGCAGTTATTGGTCCTCACAGGAAGCTCCGTTCACTGCAGTTATTGGTCTTCACAGGAAGCTCCCTTCACTGCAGTTATTGGTCCTCACAGGAAACTCCCTTCACTGCAGTTATTGGTCCTCGCAGGAAGCTCTCTTCACTTGAGTTATTGGTCCTCACAGGAAGCTCCCTTCACTGCAGTTATTGGTCCTCACAGGAAGCTCTCTTCACTGCAGTTATTGGTCCTCACAGGAAGCTCCCTTCACTGCAGTTATTGGTCCTCACAGGAAGCTCCCTTCACTGCAGTTATTGGTCCTCTCAGGAAGCTCTCTTCACTGCAGTTATTGTTGTGCTTCCGTGGTTCCCCTCTTCAGGGTGATGTGAGGGTGAAGGCATGCGGTATCACTGGCATGTGTTGCTGCTCTGTGGTGTGATTTTTGCCGCTGGAGCTTGTTTGTAGAGTGTGGGGCTCTGACTGTGTGATGAGGGGAGGAAGCTGCCCCTGTCTGAGAGGAGAAGCTTTAGTTTCATCCAATATTCATTTCCAGCCCCTGGAGGGGCTGCACAGTGCGGCTGGGTATGTTATTGGAGACACTGGTGTACCCCTTTATCATCAGTCTGAAGTCTCACTGAGGAGAGAGTGGGTGTCTCACCCAACTGTAGCTGGACTCCAGGGAGGAGATGTGAGGTGATGTCAGTTATTGCATTCATTAATAATGGATGATGGATCATTATCCTTTATGGGTCTTTATTTTACAGTCTTTGGGCTGCACGTTCGGAGTCTGGTCCTGTGCTCACACCAGTATACGAGCTCGTGTTCAGCCCTCCCCTCTCACCTGATTATGTCCCGTTAGATCTGCATGCATCAGACTGGCCCCAGGAGGAGGCGGAGCTGCTGACTAGAGCTGACAGCTACAGTCCAGTCCTCAGGAGAGGAGGAGTTAAATCGCCGCTGAGAGAGGTGAAGGGACGAGTTGCTGAGTGTGTATGTGCGGATGGGTTCACCTGCTAAGGGTGTTACACCGGATCGCTGTAGAAGGGTTCTGCAGGATTTTTCCTTTAAAGCGACTAAACCTGGAGGAGTAAGCAAGCACACTCTGGAGTGCTTGTATGAGCATGTGAGGTGGGCATGTGCAGGCTTTACACTGTTGCACTCTAGCACTTAGGCTGGTAGTCATTTTGACTCATGCGATTATATTTTGCCTCGCTGGTGTTGCATTTTCTGGGAAATTAGAGAAGTGTCTTGATTTGAGCAAACTTGGTATACCGGCATTTCTGTAATGAGGACCAGCCTTGGCTGGCACCTGGAGTAAAGGAGTGCGTGGAATATTCTCGCCTTCTTGAGTGACATCATTCAGCTGGGAGAGTGGAATATTCACCAGCATCCTGTATGACATCATTCAGCTGGGAGAGTGGAATATTCAACACCATCATGTGTGACATCACAGAGCTTGAAGAGTGGAATATTCACTACCATCCTTTCTGACATCACAGACCTTGAAGAGTGGAATATTCACCACCATCCTGTGTGACATCACAGACCTTGAAGAGTGGAATATTCACCACCATCCTGTGTGACATCACAGACCTTGAAGAGTGGAATATTCACCACCATCCTGTGTGACATGATGGAGGTGGAAGAGTGGAGTAGACACACCCTTCTGTATGACATCACACAGCTGGAAGTGCGAACACAAGTATGAATGGTTCTGTGCATATTCATCTCCAAAAGCTTTAGGAAATGGGAGTAAAGCTCTGGGATATTTCTGCATGGAAGATGTGTGAATAGCTACGTTTCCATCTAAAAGTGATTTGAATCTTTGGGAAATGCACGTATAAGAAATGCGAATCATGTGTGTTTCCATTAAATATGTAAGGAAAAAAAAGCATTAAAACTACACTACGAACTCACACGAGTTGCGAGATTACCTGACCGCAGAACTGGAAACAAAACAATAGTTTTTGTTTATTCACATGTGTGCAAGTGCGCTACGTCAGACTTAATTCGAATAAAACCGTTTCCATCCCCCGTTTTGCGAATCAACACTTTTTTGAATCATCCTAAACGCGGCCCTCTAAGCAAATTTGTTTTTGTGCGAATCGGGGGGTTTTAATTCGAATTTTGCCGTTTCCATCATCATTTTCCGATGCGATATGTTCTAGATGCGCATCGAAACAGGTGATGGAAACCCAGCTACTGTTTCTCTGTTCTGGTGTGATGAGCCCTCCAGTCCCCAGTGTGTACAGATTTCCCAGCTCTGCGCTGAGTGCTTCTCTGTGTGTGCATTTCCTGATGAGGTGAGCCTGTTGGGACACTGCTGTTGCCTAATGCACTGAAGTAGTCTCATGTTTGCATCTCTCTCTCTCTCTCTCTCTCTCATATATTATGCTGCTCTCAGGAGCCACCAGGTCTCTGTGGGCACTCGGACTGCAGTATTCCATCACGAGATCCTATTGCATTCTGTGTCCTGGGAATTAAAGGGGTCATATTCTGCCTTTTGTGTTTGCCCTTCCCTTTAATGTGTTAATTGTCTTTTGTGCTTGTAAAACTTCTGCTAAGTTCCAAATCCCTAAGCACGTGCCAAAGGATTCTTTCCAACAGAAACGGCTCCTGGGTTTCCTGAAATTTGTCGTCTGTAGTCCAGCTGTTTTCTTTTGTAATGTATCTACGTCACAATGTCGCACATTTGCATAAAGCCCCTCTGGCAGGACCTCAAGCAAAGCAAGGCACGATGGAAGGAGAGATTTAGTGCTTATCGCCATGTTGAAATGTGCTGATTTATTCAGTGTGAAAGCAAATTTACTTTGTATGCACTTCAAAATGAAGAGACAGCAGTTGAAATAATTTTTTGCTACTATTCCTCAGCAGTTCAACCTCAAACTGGAATTGACATATAGCTAAGCCCCGCCCTTAAATGCGACGAGCCAATCGCAGTGCGTATTCTCTCCCCATATACTCTGACATTCTTAGCCTGAACTTCCATTGAAATGCATTACGGAAACTCGGTATCGTTCACTTTTATGGGGTTTTAAAATGTTTCTAAGTTAAAAAAAAATGGTCAAATTCTGTGCTTGGGGTAAATGTAAGTCCGATACGAGGTACCCTGAGAGGCTGGGCGATGGGGTGTATTTTATACCCTTCCCAAAGCCAAAGTGTCTCCTCTGGATAAAGCTTTGTGGAAGACCCCACTATCAGCTTAACGTGGCTAACAAAGGTCAACAAGGATGTCGACATTTGTTCCAAGCTAAATCAACATTGTGTTTAGGGCGACATCTTGTCACTTCGCTGGAGATTAATGTAAAGTTATCTTTTACATCGCTAAGTTAGCTAAAGTTAGTAAACTCTATGGCTAACTTCAGTGCTGACGGACATTGTCTTAACGTGAGCTCCTGGCTGCGTTTTTCACCATGTCACCTTGTTTACTTAGGAGTTCAGTCACGTCAGGTTAGATTTCTTAAATTCGGTAGCAATAATAATACTTAATACTTAAATTTATTACCCTGCAGTGCACAAACAATGCTGACCCTCTATGTTGTTGTGTGAGAGGGTGACGGAAACGAGATGCGGTTGATCGCGTTTGCACTGAGACCTGAAAATTTTAGCTTCTAATTTAAACTTTTCGTTGACCTTCTCCACTCTAAATTCATTGATGTATCCCTCCAATGCATAGTGTAACCCCTTTTGCTGACTTCTTGATAATATTTGAACCTTCTATCGCCAAAAATTGTCGATAGCATCCTGAAAAATATCACCGACTGTGATCCCAGCCATTAGCGCCTGTTCTAAAATGACGATTGTTTTTCAGAGTCAGTGGAGGGGGCGGGGCTTAGCCATAGGTCAGTTGTGTTCCCATCATTTTACTGAAGACTGAGCCAAAATGACCTGTTTCAGGCTGAGCGAGCCCGAGTCGCTGCACACATAGCCTGTACAGCTGTAACTGGGTGCTTGTTGACCATATAAACATGCAAATGTTCCTTGCAGCAGTGGGCTAATGTGGCCATAATGTAGGTGAGTGAGTCACGATCCTTTCATACTCAATTTCTCAAGAGTGGCACGAGCCATAACCCTCTAACTTTGCAAATATGTGTGCAGGACTAGGAAAAGGGGTCATTTAGGATTTTGTTTTTTCCATTCAGAGATTAATGGGGTCAAAGTTCAACCTGTTCAATCCCAGCACTACTGTACTGTCAATTTACAACACTTTGCTATGAACAAATTCACCCAATTTTTTCTCAAAATGAAAAACTTGGATCACTCTTTGATTTTGTTGGGAAATCTCAATTTTCATAAAATGACTCAAGTGACCCCTTTTCCTAGTCCCGCACGCATATATTGATATAGTGTAGCAGATGAGCTGATTAAAATTTGGTTGAATCTGTGAAGTTGTATTATACTAAATTAATATGCAAAAATACGATTTTTTTTGCTTTTAGCATGCTTGGCCGACAGGCCCAATCGGGCTTATGCTGTGCTTAGGGACATTAGTGGTGGCCTGGCGTGCGTGCGTGCGTGCGTCCACAATTGTCGTTTCAGCGCGATGCAGCTTTCAGTTTTCCACGGATCCTTTTCATATTTTATAGGCATGTATATGGGCCCAAGATCTAGCCCGAGTTCGATTTTGGGCATGCTGCGATTCTTGGTTTGGCCACCAGGGGGCTTTTTCTGCAAAACTTCAAACGGCTCTAGCTCCCTTGTTCTACGAGCTAAGACGCTCAAATTTTTTACTGTGGGTTGTTCTGCCAAGTTTTCATCATATATGTAATGGGCTTTTGATTTGACCTAAATTTCAAGGTTATGTAGGTCAAAGGTCTTAAAATGCACAGATTTTCTTTCAGTGCAATAGTGCCTTCAGTTTTCAACGGATCCTTTTCATATTTTATATGCATGTATACGGGCCCAAGATCTAGCCAGAGTTCTATTTTGGGCTTGCTGCGATTCTCGGGTTGGCCACCAGGGGACTTTTTCTGCTAACTTCAAACAGCTCTAGCTCCCTTATTTTACGAGCTAAGATGCTCAATTTTTTACTGTAGTTTGTTCTGCCAAGGGTTAATCAAATATATGTAATGGGTTTTTCATTTGACCTAATTTTAAAGGTTATATAGGTCAAACGTCATAAAATGTGCCAATTTCGTTTCAGCGCCATAGCGGCCTCAGTTCTCAAGGGATCCTTTTCCTATTTTATGTGCATGTATATGGGCCCAAGATTTAGCTCGAGTTCGATCTTGGTCTTGCTGCGATTCTCGGTTTGGACGCCAGGGGGTTTTTTCTACAAAATTTCAAACAGCTCTAGCTCCCTTATTCTACGGGCTAAGATGCTCAAGTTTTTTGCCCGCTTGGCCAAAAGGCCCAAAGGGCTAACGCTATGCTCAGGGTCTTTAGTGGTGGTCTGTGATGCGTCCGTGCGTGCGTGCGTAAACTTTTGGCTTGTCTGCGCTCTAGCGTCTTCAGTTTTTCACCGATCCTTTTCATATTTTATATGTGTACATAGCGTCATAAGGTCTAGGCCAAGTTCGATTTTGAGCCCAATCGGACCGATACTATGGCCAATAGGGGGCGTTCCATTTTGGCCACACTTGGCCAAGCGGGTGCAGTGGCTTTGCCACTATTTTTTCATGTAGCTCTGTAGCTAGCTAGCTGGGTAGGAATAATTTAGACATTGTAGCTACCTAGTGAAGGCATTCTCTGAACAGATCCTGTGTTTACTTGCGGCAGTTCAGCCTTGTTGCATTGTACTTAATACGCAAAAAGTCTGCATCGGAGGGACATTTGCAATCCATTAAGATTGTACGTTGCTTGTTTGTAAATACTCCACAAAAATAAAAATATTAAACAGGGAAATAGGCATACTAATATGGGTCCTGTAAGTGGGTTTTGCTCTGTGTGATTGGCCCATTAATGAGCATCTGTAATCTGAGTGGGTTTGGCTGGGTTAATTTTTTCTCGCATTCCTGTGATAACCCCTTACTATATCAGAGTTTGGTTTTTAGTTTTCTTTGCACATTCTGAAGTTGACTGTATGTTAAAATTTGGGTCACGGAGAAGATGGATTCACATGAATTCTGGAGAGCTGGAGTGCAGAAAATACTTAGCCTAATCCAGCCAGTTGTGAGGTCTGTGGCATAATGAGGACTATCGATATGAGTTCTCATCTGAGGCTCTTCACAAGCCCCCGTCTCACAGAGCCCCTTGCAACCTTGAAGGCTGGCTTCGCCCAGTCGATGTTCCAGCGTCCTGTGTGGTTTCAGATTACTGAGCTGCTCATTGGGCTTTATACTGAAACTGCCGTACAGAGCAGTGTCACCTTATACTCCCAGCTCTGGTGTGTGCTTGTGCTGCGTCAGGGTCAGTGTGGGTCATTCCATGTCAAATCAACCAAGGATTTCCCTTGACCTCTCAGATTCTTTCAAATTTTGGGACATGATTGACACCCACGAGCAACGGTCGGAACTGGCAAAAAGATATGCGTGAACGAACTTCGAGCTAATTAGTGATGCCTCACAAATTAAAACAACCATATCTCTGAAAGTATAGCTTAGATAGCTGATATTCTCTCTCTCTCTCTCTCTCTCTCTCTCTCTCTCTCTCTCTCCCTCTCCCCCCTCAGGTTAACCACTCAGATGGCTGGGAGGAGGGGGGATGGGGAGAGGGTGTGTCCTCGGTGGCGGAAGAGGAGGAGCTTTTCTCATGGGCGGGGCCGAAGAGACTGCGCCTCCTTCGTACTGCGCGGGGCTTTGGGTTCACGCTGCGCCACTTCATTGTGTACCCGCCAGAATCTGCCGTAAAGGTGAGACGCCGCCCTGAAGCGCTCCACCTCACCCACCCAAATGTGCCCAGAAGGGGTGCCTGAGCGCTAACCTTGAGTTAGTCTCAATTTGCTGTGAGATTTAAATTGTAAATGCTGGCAGCTCATCTGAACCATGGTGAATTCCCTATGAAACGGCAGAAAATATTTGAAAACTCCCCTGAAACCACAGTGCATGCTGGTTAATGTTATTGAAACTGTGCAGCAGTTTAGTGTTATTGGGGCTGTGCTGCAGTTTAGTGTTATTGGGGCTGTGCTGCAGTTTAGTGTTATTGGGGCTGTGCTGCAGTTTAGTGTTATTGGGGCTGTGCTGCAGTTTAGTGTTATTGGGGCTGTGCTGCAGTTTAGTGTTATTGGGGCTGTGCTGCAGTTTAGTGTTATTGGGGCTGTGCTGCAGTTTAGTGTTATTGGGGCTGTGCTGCAGTTTAGTGTTATTGGGGCTGTGCTGCAGTTTAGGGTTATTGGGGCTGTGCTGCAGTTTAGGGTTATTGGGGCTGTGTTGCAGTTTAGTGTTATTGGGGCTGTGCTGCAGTCTGGTGTTATTGGGGCTGTGCTGCAGGTCAGTGTTATTGGGGCTGTGTTGCAGTTTAGTGTTATTGGGGCTGTGCTGCAGTTTAGTGTTATTGGGGCTGTGCTGCAGTTTAGTGTTATTGGGGCTGTGCTGCAGTTTAGTGTTATTGGGGCTGTGTTGCAGTTTAGTGTTATTGGGGCTGTGCTGCAGTTTAGTGTTATTGGGGCTGTGCTGCAGTTTAGGTTATTGGGGCTGTGCTGCAGTTTAGGGTTATTGGGGCTGTGTTGCAGTTTAGTGTTATTGGGGCTGTGCTGCAGTCTGGTGTTATTGGGGCTGTGCTGCAGGTCAGTGTTATTGGGGCTGTGTTGCAGTTTAGTGTTATTGGGCTGTGCTGCAGTTTAGTGTTATTGGGGCTGTGCTGCAGTTTAGTGTTATTGGGGCTGTGCTGCAGTCTGGTGTTCTTGGGGCTGTGCTGCAGGTCAGTGTTATTGGGGCTGTGTTGCAGTTTAGTGTTATTGGGACTGTGTTGCAGTCTGGTATTATTGGGGCTGTGCTGCAGTTTAGTGTTATTGGGGCTGTGCAGCAGTTTAGTGTTATTGGGGCTGTGCTGCAGTTTAGTGTTATTGGGGCTGTGCTGCAGTTTAGTGTTATTGGGGCTGTGCGGCAGTTTAGTGTTATTGGGGCTGTGTTGCAGTTTAGTGTTATTGGGGCTGTGTTGCAGTTTGGTGTTATTGGGGCTGTGTTGCAGTTTAGTGTTGTGGGGCTGTGCTGCAGTTTAGTGTTAGTTGCAGTTTAGTGTTATTGGGGCTGTGCTGCAGTTTGGTGTTATTGGGGCTGTGCTGCAGTTCAGTGTTGGGGGGGCTGTGCAGTTGGGTGTTTGCAGGTGTTATTGTGCTGTGGCAGTTTAGTGTTGGGGGCTGTGCTGCAGTTTAGTGTTATTGGGGCTGGCAGTTTAGTGCTGCTGCAGTTTGGTGTTCTTGGGGCTGTGCTGCAGGTTTAGTGTTATTGGGGCTGTGTTGCAGTTTAGTGTTATTGGGGCTGTGCTGCAGTCTGGTGTTATTGGGGTCAGTGTTATTTGTTGCAGTTTAGTGTTATTGGGGCTGTGTTGCAGTCTGGTGTTATTGGGGCTGTGCTGCAGTTTAGTGTTATTGGGGCTGTGCTGCAGTTTAGTGTTATTGGGGCTGTGCTGCAGTTTAGTGTTTTGGGGCTGTGCTGCAGTTTGGTGTTATGGGGCTGTGCTGCAGTTTAGTGTTATTGGGGCTGTGCTGCAGTTTAGTGTTATTGGGGCTGTGCTGCAGTTTATGTTTTTGGGGCTGTGCTGCAGTTTAGTGTTATTGGGGCTGTGCTGCAGTTTAGTGTTATTGGGGCTGTGCTGCAGTTTATGTTTTTGGGGCTGTGCTGCAGTTTGGTGTTATTGGGGCTGTGCTGCAGTTTAGTGTTATTGGGGCTGTGCTGCAGTCTGGTGTTTGGGGCTGTGCTGCAGTTTAGTGTTATTGGGGCTGTGCTGCAGTTTAGTGTTATTGGGGCTGTGCTGCAGTTTAGTGTTTTGGGGCTGTGCTGCAGTTTAGTGTTATTGGGGCTGTGCTGCAGTTTAGTGTTATTGGGGCTGTGTTGCAGTTTAGTGTTATTGGGGCTGTGCTGCAGTTTAGTGTTATTGGGGCTGTGCTGCAGTTTAGTGTTATTGGGGCTGTGCTGCAGTTTAGTGTTATTGGGGCTGTGCTGCAGTTTAGTGTTTTTGGGGCTGTGCTGCAGTTTAGTGTTTTTGGGGCTGTGCTGCAGTTTAGTGTTATTGGGGCTGTGCTGCAGTTTAGTGTTATTGGGGCTGTGCTGCAGTTTATATTTTTGGGGCTGTGCTGCAGTTTAGTGTTATTGGGGCTGTGCTGCAGTTTAGTGTTATTGGGGCTGTGCTGCAGTTTGGTGTTATTGGGGCTGTGCTGCAGTTTAGTGTTATTGGGCTGTGCTGCAGTTTAGTGTTATTGGGGCTGTGCTGCAGTTTAGTGTTATTGGGGCTGTGCTGCAGTTTAGTGTTATTGGGGCTGTGCTGCAGTTTTGTTGTTATTGGGGCTGTGCTGCAGTTTAGTGTTATTGGGGCTGTGCTGCAGTTTAGTGTTATTGGGGCTGTGCTGCAGTTTAGTGTTATTGGGGCTGTGCTGCAGTTTATTGGGGCTGTGCTGCAGTTTAGTGTTATTGGGGCTGTGCTGCAGTTTAGTGTTATTGGGGCTGTGCAGCAGTTTAGTGTTATTGGGGCTGTGCTGCAGTTTAGTGTTATTGGGGCTGTGCTGCAGTTTAGTGTTATTGGGGCTGTGCTGCAGTTTAGTGTTATTGGGGCTGTGCTGCAGGTCAGTGTTATTGGGGCTGTGTTGCAGTTTAGTGTTATTGGGGCTGTGCTGCAGTTTAGTGTTATTGGGGCTGTGCTGTAGTTTAGTGTTATTGGGGCTGTGCTGCAGTTTAGTGTTATTGGGGCTGTGCTGCAGTTTAGTGTTATTGGGGCTGTGCTGCAGGTTAGTGTTATTGGGGCTGTGTTGCAGTTTAGTGTTATTGGGGCTGTGTTGCAGTTTAGGGTTATTGGGGCTGTGCTGCAGTTTAGTGTTATTGGGGCTGTGCTGCAGTTTAGTGTTATTGGGGCTGTGCTGCAGTCTGGTGTTTTTGGGGCTGTGCTGCAGTTTAGTGTTATTGGGGCTGTGCTGCAGTTTAGTGTTATTGGGGCTGTGCTGTAGTTTAGTGTTATTGGGGCTGTGCTGCAGTTTAGTGTTGTTGGGGCTGTGCTGCAGTTTATTGTTATTGGGGCTGTGCTGCAGTTTAGTGTTATTGGGGCTGTGCTGCAGTTTAGTGTTATTGGGGCTGTGTTGCAGTCTGGTGTTATTGGGGCTGTGCTGCAGTTTAGTGTTATTGGGGCTGTGCTGCAGTTTATGTTATTGGGGCTGTGCTGCAGTTGAGTGTTGTTGGGGCTGTGCTACAGTTTAGTGTTATTGGGGCTGTGCTGCAGTCTGGTGTTATTGGGGCTGTGCTGCAGGTCAGTGTTATTGGGGCTGTGTTGCAGTTTCGTGTTATTGGGGCTGTGCTGCAGTTTAGTGTTATTGGGGCTGTGCTGCAGTTTAGTGTTATTGGGGTTGTGCTGCAGGTCAGTGTTATTGGGGCTGTGTTGCAGTTTAGTGTTATTGGGGCTGTGTTGCAGTCTGGTGTTATTGGGGCTGTGCTGCAGTTTAGTGTTCTTGGGGCTGTGCTGCAGTTTATGTTATTGGGGCTGTGCTGCAGTTTAGTGTTGTTGGGGCTGTGCTGCAGTTTAGTGTTCTTGGCGCTGTGCTGCAGTCTGGTGTTATTGGGGCTGTGCTGCAGGTCAGTGTTATTGGGGCTGTGTTGCAGTTTAGTGTTATTGGGGCTGTGTTGCAGTCTGGTGTTATTGGGGCTGTGCTGCAGTTTAGTGTAATTGGGGCTGTGTTGCAGTCTGGTGTTATTGGGGCTGTGCTGCAGTTTAGTGTTATTGGGGCTGTGCTGCAGTTTAGTGTTTTTGGGGCTGTGCTGCAGTTTAGTGTTATTGGGGCTGTGCTGCAGTCTGGTGTTTTTGGGGCTGTGCTGCAGTTTAGTGTTATTGGGGCTGTGCTGCAGTTTAATGTTATTGGGGCTGTGCTGTAGTTTAGTGTTATTGGGGCTTTGCTGCAGTTTAGTGTTATTGGGGCTGTGCTGCAGTTTATGTTATTGGGGCTGTGCTGCAGTTTAGTGTTGTTTGGGCTGTGCTGCAGTTTAGTGTTGTTGGGGCTGTGTTGCAGTCTGGTGTTATTGGGGCTGTGCTGCAGTTTAGTGTTATTGGGGCTGTGCTGCAGTCTGGTGTTTTTGGGGCTGTGCTGCAGTTTAGTGTTATTGGGGCTGTGCTGCAGTTTAGTGTTATTGGGGCTGTGCTGTAGTTTAGTGTTATTGGGGCTGTGCTGCAGTTTAGTGTTATTGTGGGCTGTGCTGTAGTTTAGTGTTATTAGGGCTGTGCTGCAGTTTAGTGTTATTGGGGCTGTGCTGCAGTTTATGTTTTTGGGGCTGTGCTGCAGTTGAGTGTTGTTGGGGCTGTGCTACAGTTTAGTGTTATTGGGGCTGTGCTGCAGTCTGGTGTTATTGGGGCTGTGCTGCAGGTCAGTGTTATTGGGGCTGTGTTGCAGTTTAGTGTTATTGGGGCTGTGTTGCAGTCTGGTGTTATTGGGGCTGTGCTGCACTTTTGTGTTATTGGGGCTGTGCTGCAGTTTAGTGTTATTGGTGCTGTGTTGCAGTTTAGTGTTATTGGGGCTGTGCTGAAGTCTGGTGTTATTGGGGCTGTGCTGCAGGTCAGTGTTATTGGGGCTGTGTTGCAGTTTAGTGTTATTGGGCTGTGCTGCAGTTTATTGTTATTGGGGCTGTGCTGCAGTTTAGTGTTATTGGGGCTGTGCTGAAGTTTAGTGTTATTGGGGCTGTGCTGCAGTCTGGAGTTCTTGTGGCTGTGCTGCAGGTCTGTGTTATTGGGGCTGTGTTGCAGTTTAGTGTTATTGGGAATGTGTTGCAGTCTGGTGTTATTGGGGCTGTGCTGCAGTTTAGTGTTATTGGGGCTGTGCAGCAGTTTTGTGTTATTGGGGCTGTGCAGCAGTTTAGTGTTATTGGGGCTGTGCTGCAGTTTAGTGTTATTGGGGCTGTGCTGCAGTTTAGTGTTATTGGGGCTGTGCTGTAGTTTAGTGTTATTGGGGTTCTGCTGCGGTTTAGTGTTATTGGGGCTGTGCTGCAGTTTAGTGTTATTGGGGCTGTGCTGCAGTCTGGTGTTTTTGGGGCTGTGCTGCAGTTTAGTGTTATTGGGGCTGTGCTGCAGTTTAATGTTATTGGGGCTGTGCTGTAGTTTAGTGTTATTGGGGCTGTGCTGCAGTTTAGTGTTATTGGGGCTGTGCTGCAGTTTATGTTATTGGGGCTGTGCTGCAGTTTAGTGTTGTTTGGGCTGTGCTGCAGTTTAGTGTTATTGGGGCTGTGTTGCAGTCTGGTGTTATTGGGGCTGTGCTGCAGTTTAGTGTTATTGGGGCTGTGCTGCAGTCTGGTGTTTTTGGGGCTGTGCTGCAGTTTTGTGTTATTGGGGCTGTGCTGCAGTTTAGTGTTATTGGGGCTGTGCTGCAGTTTTGTGTTATTGGGGCTGTGCTGCAGTTTAGTGTTATTGGGGCTGTGCTGTAGTTTAGTGTTATTGGGGCTGTGCTGCAGTTTAGTGTTATTGGGGCTGTGCTGCAGTTTAGTGTTATTGTGGGCTGTGCTGTAGTTTAGTGTTATTGGGGCTGTGCTGCAGTTTAGTGTTATTGGGGCTGTGCTGCAGTTTATGTTTTTGGGGCTGTGCTGCAGTTGAGTGTTGTTGGGGCTGTGCTACAGTTTAGTGTTATTGGGGCTGTGCTGCAGTCTGGTGTTATTGGGGCTGTGCTGCAGGTCAGTGTTATTGGGGCTGTGTTGCAGTTTAGTGTTATTGGGGCTGTGTTGCAGTCTGGTGTTATTGGGGCTGTGCTGCACTTTTGTGTTATTGGGGCTGTGCTGCAGTTTAGTGTTATTGGTGCTGTGTTGCAGTTTAGTGTTATTGGGGCTGTGCTGCAGTCTGGTGTTATTGGGGCTGTGCTGCAGGTCAGTGTTCTTGGGGCTGTGTTGCAGTTTAGTGTTATTGGGCTGTGCTGCAGTTTATTGTTATTGGGGCTGTGCTGCAGTTTAGTGTTATTGGGGCTGTGCTGCAGTTTAGTGTTATTGGGGCTGTGCTGCAGTCTGGTGTTCTTGTGGCTGTGCTGCAGGTCTGTGTTATTGGGGCTGTGTTGCAGTTTAGTGTTATTGGGAATGTGTTGCAGTCTGGTGTTATTGGGGCTGTGCTGCAGTTTAGTGTTATTGGGGCTGTGCAGCAGTTTTGTGTTATTGGGGCTGTGCAGCAGTTTAGTGTTATTGGGGCTGTGCTGCAGTTTAGTGTTATTGGGGCTGTGCTGCAGTTTAGTGTTATTGGGGCTGTGCTTTAGTTTAGTGTTATTGGGGTTCTGCTGCGGTTTAGTGTTATTGGGGCTGTGCTGCAGTTTAGTGTTATTGGGGCTGTGCAGCAGTTTAGTGTCATTGGGGCTGTGCTGCAGTTTAGTGTTATTGGGGCTGTGCTGCAGTTTAGTGTTATTGGGGTTCTGCTGCGGTTTAGTGTTATTGGGGCTGTGCTGCAGTTTAGTGTTTTTGGGGCTGTGCTGCAGTTTAGTGTTATTGGGGTTGTGCATCAGATTAGTGTTATTTCAGCTTTTTGTTGCAAATATGTGTCCTTTCATAGCCCATGGGCCTCACTACCTTCTTCTTTTTCAGGGTGAAGATCGAGTCTGGAGAGGTAGGCTGCTGATTTTTCTATGAGTCAGTTTCTGAGCCCTATTTTATGACCTAAAGGCTGTTCGTAAACGTTAGTCCTTACAGTATTACAGATCAAAATTGAGCATTTCTTCCTCTGTTCTGAAAATTATATGACAGCAGGTGACAGCGCAGCTGTGGCACTCTGATCAAAAGGATTATTCAAATGCAAATTAATTACCTGTAGCTGCATTTGGGTATGGTTCTATTAAGGCCTTTCAAATTAGCTGCTGTAGTTTCCTTTAAAGGCTTAGCCTTTATGCCATAGTGGACTGGCAATTTTGTCAGTTGTAGAATCAAGCACCTAACTTGCTTTACTCTCATCGGCATCAGTCCTCTGAGAAGGGCAAAGACCGAAGTTAATTTTGTGTATTTCCCCACACAAAGAAAATATTCACTCTTTTAGAAATCCTCCTTCACCCCCCCTTCCCTTTAGGTCCTACCACCATTTTTTAGGCATTATTTACAGGGTACACACTCATTCCGTTTACATGACGTTAGAGAAAATCAAATTATTCTGTTAGTTCGACTATTACTGGACTTTTAAAATGCATGTAAATATATTTGTCCTACTGGAATCCTGCTAAATCGAATTTCTTATAGTCTGACTAACACACCTAGATAATGTGGTTAATCGTCGCATTATGCCTGCATGTATACGCTTGAATCGAACCGAACTGGACTATGCGCTCTGAGCATGCTCCAAATTGTTTGTGAAAGGTTTTGACCAGGAAGTCTTGTGGACATGTAAACGCCAAACTGCTTTGCGAGAACTGTGAGCTCTGAGTAGTTAGCAAGTTTGTTCTGAATAATAGCAATCCCAGTCTGCAAGGGTATTGGAGCTGGAAAAGTAACGTCTTGGGGTATCTTGACTTCTACCCTTAATTTACATTATTTATGGAATGACTTGGGTGTCATCCGAAAATTTTCCTTCCACTCGCCATCGGAAAAACGACACTCTCCAAACAGTCATTACTCCTGACCCGTATCCAATGTGCAGGGGAAGCCCGGGAGTGCGTTTCCCGAAAGCACTAGATGATAATTTACATAGTTGGAACCACAGACTGATCGGACAAACTATGTTAGTTGCTTGCAACTACGCTTCTGGGAAATGCACTCCAGGGTAGTAATAAAGGCACAAAGTAGAGCATAGCGGGGTTTCAGCCAAGCTTCAGCGAACGCCAAAACCACCTGGGGTAGCGTGCATCTCAGTTGTACGAAATGAATTGCGAACAACCTGTATTAAACGTACAGAGCTGTAAAGTTGTCCATTTTCTCGCCACTCGATCTCATACAGTCGATGCATTCAACAAGCTACTTGCTTGCCGCCAGCTAACTTGTTTGTGAAATATTTGGTTTGTGACGGAATAAGTCAATCAGAAAAAGATGCAATACGAACAAGCTGAAAGGCATATCGCCACCTATCGTAGCGGAGACGGGCATACTTCGGTCAATAAATTGAATTTCTACCTGCACATACATACTCGGACAAGGGCAGTAGTCCGATTGCATGGCTTATTATAAATCGAGCTATTACCGTAGCTATTAACTGTGCATGTAAACATACTTAATGAAATTAGGAAGGAACAGTATGCTTTTATCTGAACGGCTCTGCTGGCTGCGATCACCGCCGGATGCGTTTCCATGTGAGAAGCACACATAGAACCTTCGCATAATGTCACTTCCGGATGCGTTTGCATGTAAGAAGCACAAACAAAGAGCCTTCTGGATAATGTCACCGCCAGATGTGTTTCCATGTGAGAAGTACACATAGAGCCTTCTGGATAATGTCACTTCCGGATAAGTTCGCGTGTGAGAAGCACAAACACAGAGCCTTTTGGATAATGTCACCGCCGGATGTGTTTCCATGTGAGAAGCACATATAGAGCCTTCTGGATAATGTCACCGCCGGATGCGTTTCCATGTGAGAAGCACAAACATAGAGCGGGATGCGTTTCCATGTGAGAAGTACAAACACAGAACCTTCTGCATAATGTCACCAGCTGATGCGTTTCCATGTGAGAAGCACACATAGAGCCTTCTAGATAATCTCACTTCCGGATGAGTTTGCGTGTGAGAAGCACAAACATAGAGCCTTCTGGATAATGTCACCGCCGGATGCGTTTCCATGTGAGAAGCACACATAGAGCCTTCTGGATAATGTCGCTTCCGGATAAGTTTGCATGTGAGAAGCACAAACATAGAGCCTTCTGGATAATGTCACCGCCGGATGCATTTCCAAGTGAGCAGCACACATAGAACCTTCTGCATAATGTCACCGCCGGATGCGTTTCCATGTGAGAAGCACAAACATCGAGCGGGATGCGTTTCCATGTGAGAAGCACAAACGCAGAACCTTCTGTATAATGTCACCACCTGATGTGTTTCCATGTGAGAAGCACATATAGAGCCTTCTGGATAATGTCACCGCCGGATGCGTTTCCATGTGAGAAGCACACATAGAGCCTTCTGGATAATGTCACTTCCGGATAAGTTTGCATGTGAGAAGCACAAACATATAGCCTTCTGCATAATGTCACTTCCGGATGCGTTTCCATGTGGGAAGCACACATAGAGCCTTCTTGATAATGTCACTTCCGGATAAGTTTGCATGTGAGAAGCACGAACATAGAGCCTTCTGGATAATGTCACCGCCAGATGAGTTTCCATGTGAGAAGCACACATAGAGCCTTCTGGATAATGTCACATCCGGATAAGTTTGCATGTGAGAAGCACAAACATAGAGCCTTCTGGATAATGTCACCGCCGGATGCATTTCCAAGTGAGCAGCACACATAGAACCTTCTGCATAATGTCACCGCCGGATACGTTTCCATGTGAGAAGCACAAACATCGAGCGGGATGCGTTTCCATGTGAGAAGCACAAACACAGAACCTTCTGTATAATGTCACCACCTGATGTGTTTCCATGTGAGAAGCACATATAGAGCCTTCTGGATAATGTCACCGCCGGATGCGTTTCCATGTGAGAAGCACAAACATAGAGCGGGATGCGTCTCCATGTGAGAAGTACAAACACAGAACCTTCTGCATAATGTCACCAGCTGATGCGTTTCCATGTGAGAAGCACACATAGAGCCTTCTAGATAATCTTACTTCCGGATGAGTTTGCGTGTGAGAAGCACAAACATAGAGCCTTCTGGATAATGTCACCGCCGGATGCGTTTCCATGTGAGAAGCACACATAGAGCCTTCTGGATAATGTCACTTCCGGATAAGTTTGCATGTGAGAAGCACAAACATATAGCCTTCTGCATAATGTCACTTCCGGATGCGTTTCCATGTGAGAAGCACACATAGAGCCTTCTTGATAATGTCACTTCCGGATAAGTTTGCATGTGAGAAGCACGAACATAGAGCCTTCTGGATAATGTCACCGCCAGATGAGTTTCCATGTGAGAAGCACACATAGAGCCTTCTGGATAATGTCACATCCGGATAAGTTTGCATGAGAGAAGCACAAACATAGAGCCTTCTGGATAATGTCACCGTCGGATGTGTTTCCATGTGAGAATCACACATAAAGCCTTCTGGATAATGTCACTTCCGGACAAGTTTGTGTGTGAGAAGCACAAACATAGAGCCTTCTGGATAATGTCACCGCCGGATGCATTTCCAAGTGAGAAGCACACATAGAGCCTTCTGGATAATGTCACCGCCGGATGCGTTTCCATGTGAGAAGCACAAACATAGAGCGGGATGCGTTTCCATGTGAGAAGCACAAACACAGAACCTTCTGCATAATGTCACCACCTGATGCGTTTCCATGTGAGAAGCACACAGAGCCTTGTGGATAATGTCACTTCCGGATAAGTTTGCATGTGAGAAGCACAAACATGGAGCCTTCTGGATAATGTCACCGCCGGATGCGTTTCCATGTGAGAAGCACACATGGAGCCTTCTGGATAATGTCACTTCCGGATAAGTTTGCATGTGAGAAGCACAAACATACAGCCTTCTGGATAATGTCACCGCCGGATGCATTTCCATGTCAGAAGCACACATAGAACCTTCTGCATAATGTCACCGCCGGATGTGTTTGCATTTGAGAAGCACAAACATAGGGCCTTCTGCATAATGTCACCGCCGGATGCGTTTCCATGTGAGAAACACACATAGAGCCTTCTGGATAATGTCACTTCCGGATAAGTTTGCGTGTGAGAAGCACAAACATAGAGCCTTCTGGATATTGTCACCGCCGGATGCGTTTCCATGTGAGAAGCACGAACATAGAGTGGGATGCGTTTCTATGTGAGAAGCACACACACAGAGCCGGATGCCTTTCCATGTGAGAAGCACAAACGCAGAGCCGGATATGTTTCTATGTGAGAAGCACACAAACAGAGCTGGATGCGTTTCCCTGTGAGAAGCACAAACACAGAGCCGGATGCGTTTCCATGTAAGAAGCTCAAAAATGGATCCGGATGCGTTTGCATGTGAGAAGCATAAATATAGACCTGGATGCGTTTCCCTGTGAGAAGCACAAACATGGAGCCGGATGCGATTCCCTGTGAGTAGCACAGAGTCAAAGGCGTTTGCATGTGAGAAGCACTAACACAGAGCAGGATGCGTTTCCATGTGAGAAGAACAAACGCAGAGCCGGAGGCGTAGGTATGCTAGAAGCACAAACGGAGCCAGATGCGTTTCCCTGTGAGAAGCACAAACATAGAGCCGGATGCGTTACCATGTGAGAAGCGCAAACGCAGAGCCGAATGGGTTTCCATGTCAGAAGTACAAAAATGGATCCGGATGCGTTTGCATGTGAGAAGCACAAACATAGGGCCTTCTGCATAATGTCACCGCCGGATGCGTTTCCATGTGAGAAACACACATAGAGCCTTCTGGATAATGTCACTTCCGGATAAGTTTGCATGTGAGAGGCACAAACATAGAGCCTTCTGGATAATGTCACCGCCGGATGCGTCTCCATGTGAGAAGCACACATAGAGCCTTCTGGATAATGTCACTTCCGGATAAGTTTGCATGTGAGAAGCACTAACATAATGCCTTCTGCATAATGTCACCGCCGGATGCATTTCCATGTGAGATGCAAAAACATAATGCCTTCTGCATAATGTCACCGCCTGATGCATTTCCTTGGGAGAAGCACACATAGAGCCTTCTGGATAATGTCACTTCCGGATAAGTTTGCGTGTGAGAAGCACAAACATAGAGCCTTCTGGATATTGTCACCGCCGGATATGTTTCCATGTGAGAAGCACGAACATAGAGCGGGATGCGTTTTTATGTGAGAAGCACACACACACAGCCGGATGCCTTTCCATGTGAGAAGCACACACACAGAGCCGGATATGTTTCTGTGTGAGAAGCACAAACACAGAGCTGGATGCGTTTCCCTGTGAGAAGCACAAACACAGAGCCGGATGCGATTCCATATAAGAAGCTCAAAAATGGATCCGAATGCGTTTGCATGTGAGAAGCATAAACATAGACCTGGATGTGTTTCCCTGTGAGAAGCACAAACATAGAGCCGGATGCGATTCCCTGTGAGTAGCACAGAGTCAGAGGCGTTTGCATGTGAGAAGCACTAACACAGAGCCGGATGCGTTTCCATGTGAGAAGAAAAAACACAGAGCCGGATGCGTAGGTATGCTAGAAGCACAAACGGAGCCAGATGCGTTTCCCTGTGAGAAGCACAAACATAGAGCCGGATGCGTTACCATGTGAGAAGCACAAACGCAGACCCGAATGGGTTTCCATGTCAGAAGCACAAAAATGGATCCGGATGCGTTTGCATGTGAGAAGCACAAACATAGTGCTGGATGTTTTTCCATGTGAGAAGCACAAACGGAGCCGGATGCATTTCCCTGTGAGAAGAACAAACTGAGCCCGATGCCTTCCCGTGTGAGAGGCACAAACATGGAGCCGGATGCGTTTCCCTGTGAGAAGCACAAACTGAGCCGGATGCTTTTCTATGTGAGAAGCATAAACATAGAGCCTTCTGGATAATGTCACCGCCAGATATGTTTCCATGTGAGAAGCACACATAGAGCCTTCTGGATAATGTCACTGGCAGACTAGTTTCCATGTGAGAAGCACAAACACAGAGCCGGATGCGTTTCCATGTGAGAAGCACAAACACAGAGCCGGATGCGTTTCCATGTGAGAAGCACAAACACAGAGCCGGATGCGTTTCCATTTGAGAAGCACAAACACAGAGCTTTATGCGTTTCCATGTGAGAAGCACAAACACAGAGCCGGATGCGTTTCCATGTGAGAAGCAAAAACACAGAGCCGGATGCGTTTCCCTGTGAGAAGCACACACAGAGCCTTCTGGATTTGTGTGGCTTTCTGCTTGCTGGTTTTGTTGTGGTTCTCTACATGAATATCCCAGTGGTTTTGGTCATATTCTGGTTGTGGTTCTGGTTGAGTCTTGATTTAGCTTTTTTTCCTCAGTCCCCAGCTTCAGGGGTTTTTCTGATGGCTTTCTACTTCAAAGCCTTTGGCTGTATTCAACCCTACTCAGCTGCCTTTAAGTGTCTGCAGAGCACTCATTCCAACCCTCAACTCTAATACACAAATTGAATTCACTGCAGGGCACTATGATCTACACTTTATACTTGTGCTTTTAATACATTCACTAACGCCAACACTCAACATTCTTGATGTCAGTACATTCACTGCCGTGAGCCCAAACCCAATCACTCAACTCTGCTACTGTCAGTTTATTCACTGCCCAAAGCCCTAACTCCATCACTGAACTCTGTTACTGTCAGTAGCGCTGAGCCTTAAACATGTGACTTTGAGACTGTCTGTATATTTGCTGCCCTGAGCTCTGATCCCATCACTCTGTTTTGCTACTGTCGGTACATTCACTGCCCAGAGCCCAAACCTCATCACACAACTCAGCTACTGCCAGTACATTCACTGGCCTGAGTTCTAAGCCCTTTACTGAACTCTTCTACTGTCAGTACATTCACCGCCCAGAGCCCTAACCCATCACTGAACTCTGCTACTGTTGGTACATTCACTGTCCAGAGCCCTTACCCTGTCACTAAACTTTGCTACTGTCAGTACATTCACTGCCCAGAGCACTGAATCCATCATTTAACTTGCTACTGTCAGTACATTCACTGCCCAGAGCACTAACCTCATAATTCAACTCTGCTAATGTCAGTACATTCTCTGCCCAGAGCCCTAACCTCATCACACAACTCTGATACTGTCAGTACATTCACTGCCCTGAGTACTAATCCCAGCACTCAATTCCGCTACTGTCTGTACATTCACTCTCCAAAGCCCTAACCTCATCACTCAACTCTGCTACTGTCAGTACATTCACTGCCCAGAGCCTCAACCCCCTCACTCAGTTCTGCTACTATCGGTACATTCACTGCCCAGAGCCCTAACCTCATCACACAACTCAGCTACTGCCAGTACATTCACTGCCCTGAGTTCTAAGCCCTTTACTGAACTCTTCTACTGTCAGTACATTCACTGCCCAGGGCACTTAATCCATCATTTAACTCTGCTTCTGTTACTACATTCACTGCCCAGAGCCCTGACCCTGTCACTAAACTTTGCTACTGTCAGTACATTCACTGCCCAGAGCACGTAATCCATCATTTAACTCTGCTTCTGTTAGTACATTCACTGCCCAGAGCACTTTCCTCATAATTCAACTCTGCTACTGTCAGTACATTCACTGCCCTGAGCCCTAACCTCATAATTCAACTCTGCTACTGTCAGTACATTCACTGCCCAGAGCATTAAATCTATCATTTAACTCTGCTTCTGTTAGTACATTCACTGCCTAGAGCACTAACCTCATAATTCAACTCTGCTTCTGTTAGTACATTCACTGCCTAGAGCACTAACCTCATAATTCAACTCTGCTTCTGTTAGTACATTCACTGCCCAGAGCACTAACCTCATAATTCAACTCTGCTTCTGTTAGTACATTCACTGCCCAGAGCACTAACCTCATAATTCAACTCTGCTACTGTCAGTACATTCACTGCCCAGAGCACTAACCTCATAATTCAACTCTGCTTCTGTTAGTACATTCACTGCCCAGAGCACTAACCTCATAATTCAACTCTGCTTCTGTTAGTTCATTCACTGCCCAGAGTACTAACCTCATAATTCAACTCTGCTACTGTCAGTACATTGACTGCCCAGAGCACTAACCTCATAATTCAACTCTGCTTCTGTTAGTACATTCACTGCCCAGAGCACTAACCTCATAATTCAACTCTGCTTCTGTTAGTACATTCACTGCCCAGAGAGCATCATTCAACCTCATACATTCACTGCCCTGAGCACTAACCTCATGCTCTGCCACTGTTAGTACATTCACTGCCCAGAGCACTAACCTCATCATTCAACTCCTTCTGTTAGTACATTCACTGCCCAGAGCACTCAACAACTCTGCTACTGTTAGTACATGTAACCTCATAATTCAACTACATTCACTGCCCAGAGCACTAACCTCATAATTCAACAGCTTCTGTTAGTACATTCACTGCCCAGAGCACAACTCTGCTTCTGTTAGTACATTCACCGCCTCTAACCTCATAATTCAACTCTGCTTCTGTTAGTACATTCACTGCCCAGATCACTAACAGAGCACTCATCATTCAACTCTGCTACTGTTTCACTGCCCAGAGCACTAACCTCATATTCACTGCATTCACTGCCCAGAGCACTAACCTAACCTCATCATTCAACTGTTAGTTCATTCACTGCCCAGCCTCATAATTCACTGCTGTTAGTACATTCACTGCCCAGAGCACTACATTCAACTCTGCTTCTGTTAGTACATTCAGAGCACTAACCTCATAATTCAACTCTGCTTCTGTTAGTACATTCACTGCCCAGAGCACTAACCTCATAATTCAACTCTGCTTAGTACATTCTGTTAGTACATTCACTGCCCAACTCTGCTTCTGTTAGTACATTCACTAACCTCATCATTCAACTCTGCTTCTGTTAGTACATTCACTGCCCTAGAGCACTAACCTCTAACCTCATCATTCAAATTCTCTGCCACTGTTAGTACATTCAACTCTGCTTCTGTTAGTACATTCACTGCCCAGAGCACTAACCTCATCATTTCAACTCTGCTTCTGTTAGTACATTCACTGTACATTAATTCACTGCCCTGAGCATTCTAACACTAACCTCATAATTCAACTCTGCTTCTGTTAGTACATTCTGCCTCATAATTCAACTCTAGTACATTCACTGCCCAGAGCACTAACCTCATAATTCAACTCCTTCTGTTAGATTCACTGCCCAGAGCACTAACCTCATAATTCAATTCTCTGCTTTCTGTTTAGTACATTCATTCACTGCCAACTCAGTTAGTACATTCACTAACCTCTGCTATGTTAGTACATTCAATCAGAGCACTAACCTCATAATTCAACTCTGCTTCTGTTAGTACATTCACTGCCCAGAGCACTAACTCATAATTCTCTGTTAGTACATTCACTGCCCAGAGCACTAACCTCATAATTCAACCTCATAATTCAAGAGCAGCACTCTGCAACTCTCTGTGTTAGTACATTCACTGCCCAGAGCACATAATTCAACTCTGCTTCTGTTAGTACATTCACTGCCCAGAGCATAACCTCACCTTCTGTTAGTACATTCACTGCCCAGAGCACTAACCTCTGTTCTGCTTCTGTTAGTTCATTCACCGCCCTGAGCACTAACCTCATAATTCAATCCCTTCTGTTAGTACATTCACTGCCCAGAGCACTAACCTCCCAACTCTGCTTCTGTTAGTACATTCACTGCCCAGCATAATTCAACTAACATTCTCACTAACCTCATAATTCAACTCTGCTACTGTTAGTACATTCACTGTTCATAATTCAACATTTCACTGCCCAGAGCACTAACCTCATAATTCAACTCTTCTGTTAGTACATTCTGTTAGTACATTAATTCAACTCTGCTACTGTTAGTACATTCACCTCATAACCTCATAATTCAACTCTGCTTCTGTTAGTACATTCACTGCCCAGAGCACTAACCTCATAATTCAACTCTGCTACTGTTAGTACATTCACTGCCCAGAGCACTAACCTCATAATTCAACTCTGCTTGTTAGTACATTCACTGCCCAGAGCACTAACCTCATAATTCAACTCTGCTCACATTCACTGCCCAGAGCACTAACCTCATAATTCAACTCTGCTTCTGTTAGTTCACATTCATAATTCAACTCTGCTTCTGTTAGTACATTCACTGCCCAGAGCACTAACCTCATAATTCAACTCTGCTTCTGTTAGTACATTCACTGCCCACTAACCTCATAATTCAACCTGCTTCTGTTAGTACATTCAAGAACCTCATAATTCAACTCTGCTTCTGTTAGTACATTCACTGCCCAGAGCACTAACCTCATAATTCAACTCTGCTTCTGTTAGTACATTCACTGCCCAGAGCACTAACCTCATAATTCAACTCTGCTTCTGTTAGTACATTCACTGCCCAGAGCACTAACCTCATAATTCAACTCTGCTTCTGTTAGTACATTCACTGCCCAGAGCACTAACCTCATAATTCAACTCTGCTTCTGTTAGTACATTCACTGCCCAGAGCACTAACCTCATAATTCAACTCTGCTTCTGTTAGTACATTCACTGCCCAGAGCACTAACCTCATAATTCAACTCTGCTACTGTTAGTACATTCACTGCCCAGAGCACTAACCTCATAATTCAACTCTGCTTCTGTTAGTACATTCACTGCCCAGAGCACTAACCTCATAATTCAACTCTGCTTCTGTTAGTACATTCACTGCCCAGAGCACTAACCTCATAATTCAACTCTGCTTCTGTTAGTACATTCACTGCCCAGAGCACTAACCTCATAATTCAACTCTGCTTCTGTTAGTACATTCACTGCCCAGAGCACTAACCTCATAATTCAACTCTGCTACTGTTAGTACATTCACTGCCCAGAGCACTAACCTCATAATTCAACTCTGCTACTGTTAGTACATTCACTGCCCAGAGCACTAACCTCATAATTCAACTCTGCTTCTGTTAGTACATTCACTGCCCAGAGCACTAACCTCATAATTCAACTCTGCTTCTGTTAGTACATTCACTGCCCAGAGCACTAACCTCATAATTCAACTCTGCTACTGTTAGTACATTCACTGCCCAGAGCACTAACCTCATAATTCAACTCTGCTTTGTTAGTACATTCACTGCCCAGAGCACTAACCTCATAATTCAACTCTGCTTCTGTTAGTACATTCACTGCCCAGAGCACTAACCTCATAATTCAACTCTGCTTCTGTTAGTACATTCACTGCCCAGAGCACTAACCTCATAATTCAACTCTGCTTCTGTTAGTACATTCACTGCCCAGAGCACTAACCTCATAATTCAACTCTGCTTCTGTTAGTACATTCACTGCCCAGAGCACTAACCTCATAATTCAACTCTGCTACTGTTAGTACATTCACTGCCCAGAGCACTAACCTCATAATTCAACTCTGCTACTGTTAGTACATTCACTGCCCAGAGCACTAACCTCATAATTCAACTCTGCTACTGTTAGTACATTCACTGCCCAGAGCACTAACCTCATAATTCAACTCTGCTACTGTTAGTACATTCACTGCCCAGAGCACTAACCTCATAATTCAACTCTGCTTCTGTTAGTACATTCACTGCCCAGAGCACTAACCTCATAATTCAACTCTGCTTCTGTTAGTACATTCACTGCCCAGAGCACTAACCTCATAATTCAACTCTGCTTCTGTTAGTACATTCACTGCCCAGAGCACTAACCTCATAATTCAATTCTGCTGCTGTCAGTACATTCACTGCCCAGAGCACTAACCTCATAATTCAACTCTGCTACTGTTAGTACATTCACTGCCCAGAGCACTAACCTCATAATTCAACTCTGCTTCTGTTAGTACATTCACTGCCCAGAGCACTAACCTCATAATTCAACTCTGCTTCTGTTAGTACATTCACTGCCCAGAGCACTAACCTCATAATTCAACTCTGCTTCTGTTAGTACATTCACTGCCCAGAGCACTAACCTCATAATTCAACTCTGCTTCTGTTAGTACATTCACTGCCCAGAGCACTAACCTCATAATTCAACTCTGCTACTGTTAGTACATTCACTTCACTTCAACCCAGAGCACTAACCCCAGAGCACTAATTCAACTCTGCTGCTTCTGTTAGTACATTCACTGCCCAGAGCACTAACCTCATAATTCAACTCTGCTACTGTTAGTACATTCACTGCCCAGAGCACTAACCTCATAATTCAACTCTGCCACTGTTAGTACATTCACTGCCCAGAGCACTAACCTCATAATTCAACTCTGCTTCTGTTAGTACATTCACTGCCCAGAGCACTAACCTCATAATTCAACTCTGCTTCTGTTAGTACATTCACTGCCCAGAGCACCTTCAACTCTGCTACTGTTAGTACATTCACCGCCCAGAGCACTAACCCTCATAATTCAACTCTGCTTCTGTTAGTACATTCACTGCCCAGAGCACTAACCTCATAATTCAACTCTGCTTCTGTTAGTACATTCACTCTGCTACAACTCTGTTTCAACTCTTAGTACATTCACACCCAGAGCACCCATAATTCAACTCTGCTAACCTCATAACATTCAACTCTGCTGCTGTTAGTACATTCACTGCCCAGAGCACTAACCTCATTAGTACATTTAGTACATTCACTGCCCAGAGCACTAACCTCATAATTCAACTTGTTAGTACATTCTCTGCCCAGAGCACTAACCTCATTTCAACTCTGCTGCTGTCAGTACAACATCTACGCCCAGAGCACTAACCTCATAATTCAACTGCTACATTCACTGCCCAGAGATAATTCCTCATAATTCAACTCTGCTTCTGTTAGAGCTTCAACTAACCTCTTCACTGCCCTGAGCACTAACCTCATAATTCAACTCTGCTGCTGTTAGTACATTCACTGCCCAGAGCACTAACCTCATAATTCAACTCTCTGCTTCTGTTAGTACATTCACTGCCCAGGAGCACTAACCTCATAATTCATTCATTCACTGCCCAGAGCACTAACCTCATAATTCAACTCTGCTACTGTTAGTACATTCACTGCCCAGAGCACTAACCTCATAATTCAACTCTGCTTCTGTTAGTACATTCACTGCCCAGACATTCACTGCCCAGAGCACTAACCTCATAATTCAACTCTGCTACTGTTAGTACATTCACTGCCCAGAGCACTAACCTCATAATTCAACTCTGCTTCTGTTAGTACATTCACTCTCATAATTCAACTGCTTCTGTTAGTACATTCACCCCAGAGCACTAACCTCACTGTTAGTACATTCACTGCCCAGAGCACTAACCTCATAATTCAACTCTGCTTCTGTTAGTACATTCACTGCCCAGAGCACTAACCTCATAATTCAACTCTGCTTCTGTTAGTACATTCACTGCCCAGAGCACTAACCTCATAATTCAAACCTCATAATTCAACTGTTAGTACATTCACTGCCCAGAGCACTAACCTCATAATTCAACTCTGCTACTGTTAACATTCAGAGCACTAACCCCAGAGCACTAACCTCATAATTCAACTCTGCTTCTGTTAGTACATTCACTGCCCAGAGCATTCTAACCTCATAATTCAACTCTGCTTCTGTTAGTACATTCAACTCTGCTACCATTCACTGCCCAGAGCACTAACCTCATAATTCAACTCTGCTTCTGTTAGTACATTCACTGCCCAGAGCACTAACCTCATAATTCAACTCTGCTTCTGTTAGTACATTCACTGCCCAGAGCACTAACCTCATAATTCAACTCTGCTTCTGTTAGTACATTCACTGCCCAGAGCACTAACCTCATAATTCAACTCTGCTTCTGTTAGTACATTCACTGCCCAGAGCACTAACCTCACAACTCTGCTTCTGTTAGTACATTCACTGCCCAGAGCACTAACCCTCATAATTCAACTCTGCTTCTGTTAGTACATTCACTGCCCAGAGCACTAACCTCATAATTCAACTCTGCTTCTGTTAGTACATTCACAACTCTGCCCAGAGCACTAACCTCATAATTCAACTCTGCTTCTGTTAGTACATTCACTGCCCAGAGCACTAACCTCATAATTCAACTCTGCTTCTGTTAGTACATTCACTCCCAGAGCACTAACCTCATAATTCAACTCTGCTGCTTCTGTTAGTACATTCACTGCCCAGAGCACTAACCTCATAATTCAACTCTGCTTCTGTTAGTACATTCACTGCCCAGAGCACTAACCTCATAATTCAACTCTGCTTCTGTTAGTACATTCACTGCCCAGAGCACTACTAATTCAACTCTGCTCTGTTAGTACATTCACTGCCCAGAGCAACTCTGCTTCTGTTAGTACATTCACTGCCCAGAGCATTAATTCAACTCTGCCTGTTAGTACATTCACCTCACTACCTCATAATTCAACTCTGCTACTGTTAGTACATTCACTGCCCAGAGCACTAACCTCATAATTCAACTCTGCTGCTGTCAGTACATTCACTGCCCAGAGCACTAAGCACATAATTCAACTCTGCTTCTGTTAGTACATTCACTGCCCAGAGCACTAACCTCATAATTCAACTCTGCTACTGTTAGTACATTCACTGCCCAGAGCACTAACCTCATAATTCAACTCTGCTTCTGTTAGTACATTCACTGCCCAGAGCACTAACCTCATAATTCAACTCTGCTTCTGTTAGTACATTCACTGCCCAGAGCACTAACCTCATAATTCAACTCTGCTTCTGTTAGTACATTCACTGCCCAGAGCACTAACCTCATAATTCAACTCTGCTACTGTTAGTACATTCACTGCCCAGAGCACTAACCTCATAATTCAACTCTGCTTCTGTTAGTACATTCACTGCCCAGAGCACTAACCTCATAATTCAACTCTGCTTCTGTTAGTACATTCACTGCCCAGAGCACTAACCTCATAATTCAACTCTGCTTCTGTTAGTACATTCACTGCCCAGAGCACTAACCTCATAATTCAACTCTGCTACTGTTAGTACATTCACTGCCCAGAGCACTAACCTCATAATTCAACTCTGCTGCTGTCAGTACATTCACTGCCCAGAGCACTAACCTCATAATTCAACTCTGCTTCTGTTAGTACATTCACTGCCCAGAGCACTAACCTCATAATTCAACTCTGCTACTGTTAGTACATTCACTGCCCAGAGCACTAACCTCATAATTCAACTCTGCTTCTGTTAGTACATTCACTGCCCAGAGCACTAACCTCATAATTCAACTCTGCTTCTGTTAGTACATTCACTGCCCAGAGCACTAACCTCATAATTCAACTCTGCTACTGTTAGTACATTCACTGCCCAGAGCACTAACCTCATAATTCAACTCTGCTTCTGTTAGTACATTCACTGCCCAGAGCACTAACCTCATAATTCAACTCTGCTTCTGTTAGTACATTCACTGCCCAGAGCACTAACCTCATAATTCAACTCTGCTGTTAGTACATTCACTGCCCAGAGCACTAACCTCATAATTCAACTCTGCTTCTGTTAGTACATTCACTGCCCAGAGCACTAACCTCATAATTCAACTCTGCTTCTGTTAGTACATTCACTGCCCAGAGCACTAACCTCATAATTCAACTCTGCTACTGTAGTACATTCACTGCCCAGAGCACTAACCTCATAATTCAACTCTGCTTCTGTTAGTACATTCACTGCCCAGAGCACTAACCTCATAATTCAACTCTGCTTCTGTTAGTACATTCACTGCCCAGAGCACTAACCTCATAATTCAACTCTGCTTCTGTTAGTACATTCACTGCCCAGAGCACTAACCTCATAATTCAACTCTGCTACTGTTAATACATTCACTGCCCAGAGCACTAACCTCATAATTCAACTCTGCTTCTGTTAGTACATTCACTGCCCAGAGCACTAACCTCATAATTCAACTCTGCTTCTGTTAGTACATTCACTGCCCAGAGCACTAACCTCATTAGTAATTCAAGCACTAACCCCTCTAATTCAACTGCATTCACTGCCCAGAGCACTAACCTCATATTCAACTTGCTTCTGTTAACTTCTGTTCTGTTAGTACATTCACTGCCCAGAGCACTAACCTCATAATTCAATTCTGCTGCTGTCAGTACATTCACTGCCCAGAGCACTAACCTCATAATTCAACTCTGCTACTGTTAGTACATTCACTGCCCTGAGCACTAACCTCATAATTCAACTCTGCTACTGTTAGTACATTCACTGCCCAGTGCACTAACCTCATAATTCAACTCTGCTTCTGTTAGTACATTCACCGCTCAGAGCACTAACCTCATAATTCAACTCTGCTTCTGTTAGTACATTCACTGCCCAGAGCAATATCCTCATAATTCAACTCTGCTACTGTCAGTACATTCACTGCCCAGAGCACTAACCTCATAATTCAACTCTGCTACTGTTAATACATTCACTGCCCAGAGCACTAACCTCATAATTCAACTCTGCTTCTGTTAGTACATTCACTGCCCAGAGCACTAACCTCATAATTCAACTCTGCTTCTGTTAGTACATTCCCTGCCCAGAGCACTAACCTCATAATTCAACTCTGCTACTGTTAGGACATTCACCGGCCAGAGCACTAACCTCATAATTCAACTCTGCTACTGTTAGTACATTCACTGCCCAGAGCACTAACCTCATAATTCAACTCTGCTTCTGTTAGTACATTCACCGCCCAGAGCACTAACCTCATCATTCAACTCTGCTTCTGTTAGTACATTCACTGCCCAGAGCACTAACCTCATAATTCAACTCTGCTACTGTTAGTACATTCACTGCCCAGAGCACTAACCTCATAATTCAACTCTGCTACTGTTAGTGCATTCACTGCCCAGAGCACTAACCTCATCATTCAACTCTGCTTCTGTTGGTACATTCACTGCCCAGAGCACTAACCTCATAATTCAACTCTGCTACTGTTAGTACATTCACTGCCCAGAGCACTAACCTCATAATTCAACTCTGCTACTGTTAGTACATTCACTGCCCAGAGCACTAACCTCATAATTCAACTCTGCTACTGTTAGTACATTCACTGCCCAGAGCACTAACCTCATAATTCAACTCTGCTACTGTTAGTACATTCACTGCCCAGAGCACTAACCTCATAATTCAACTCTGCTTCTGTTAGTACATTCACCGCCCAGAGCACTAACCTCATCATTCAACTCTGCTTCTTTTAGTACATTCACTGCCCAAAGCACTAACCTCATAATTCAACTCTGCTTCTGTTAGTACATTCACTGCCCGGAGCACTAACCTCATAATTCAACTCTGCTACTGTTAGTACATTCACTGCCCAGAGCACTAACCTCATAATTCAACTCTGCTTCTGTTAGTACATTCACTGCCCAGAGCACTAACCTCATAATTCAACTCTGCTTCTGTTAGTACATTCACTGCCCAGAGCACTAACCTCATAATTCAACTCTGCTTCTGTTAGTACATTCACTGCCCTGAGCCTGGGCCATGGCACAGCTGTGCAGCCGATTGTTTAAGCACTTTTGTTCCCTTAGGAAGAGAGGTACCACATGAGTCGGATCCAAAACCTGTCATCTCTCAGGCTTCAATTTAGACAATCGTATTATTTTTAATTCTAATAGTTTTACCTGAAAGAATAACAATTTCGGCTTTGTTGGCTAAAAAAAAAAAATAAGATGTAGTTTCTTAATTAATAGGTACTGCTTAATTGTTGCAGTAAATCACTATGGAATTGGTGAGAATTGATTGTTTGTCTGATTTCATCTATAAAGCCCTCCTATTTTGCATAGAATTCAGACTGATTATAGACTAGGCCAGGGGTTCCCAAACTCGGTCCTAAGGCCTCCCTGTGTGTGCTGGTTTTTGTCCCAACCATAATTGCCGTCATAGGACTTTAACAAGCTGTTAATTTGACCAAATTGGGTTCATTTTGTGTTTAAATATGTTATTTGCTGTTTTAAGCCAAATTTTAATAGAAATTTCCATTTGTGCCATGAAGATTAAAAAACCGAATAAAAGACCCTTGCATATAAAGTTTTTTTTTTTTTTTTTTTTTTTCTGTGTGGCAAGCAATTTCAGGTAATAACATTTTTAAACAGATCAAATCAGGTCCTGAGAAAATCAGTAACCTCCAAATTAGGCTGCTGAAGACAGGTGATTAGAGTTCTTTCAAAATAATTTGCCTGCACTCAATCTCAAAAACATAACATAAAACAGGTTTGACTCTGTTATTTTCTTGTTTAATAAATTGTTAGTTTTTGCAACCATGTGCCCGCAGTTTCACCAATTAGGAACCCATTGATTTTTTTCCTTTGATTGGGGACATTTTTTCCCTCTTTTTATGCAGCTGTTACTCATATATTGCAATGTGGATGCAGAATTTATTCCTCACTGTTTGTGTGCATATCTGTCAAAATACTGTTTGTCAAGAGAGGATAAGTTGCTGCTCTGAACAAAAATGCACCTAATTAAGACAAATTAACAGCTTGCTAAAATCCTATAATTGCAAACCAGGGTGGAGCAAAAACCAGCATACACAGGGAGGCCCCAGGACCGAGTTTGGAGACCACTGCACTACGTCACTGATTATTTTTGGTAATATTGCACAGGTATCCTAACCTGTATCAGTCATGCAAACCCCACTGTATTTTAACCCTCACGCCTAATTTTAACTTTTACACCTCATTTTAACTCTCACACTGTTTGTAACAGGGTTTATTAGCAAAGACCTTACAGGACCCAAAAACACAGACGTTGTCGGAAAAATAAAGTTGGTGTTTTTATTTATGCCGGCCTCCCACAGTGCAAGTAGTTCAAATATTAACAAAAAAAAAACAAAAAAAAAAAAAAAAAAAAAAAAGTTGTCAAATAAAGAATTTTCCCATCTTATGGAAGCATATAGTTAACAAAATTAAAATGAAAATGCAATGTCAAAAATGCATTTTCATTTTCAAGATACAAGCGCATTATTTGTATCATAATGAAAATGCAAATCTAATCCTCCTCTTTGCGTTTTCCTTTTCAAGTCCATGTATGCAATTTTCTTAACAAATGGAAAATTAAAATACATTTCTCATTTGCATTTGCATTTTCGAGAAGTGCCCCGCAATATCACTAACAAAACGAAAACGCTAATCGTATAAAGCAAATACATTCTCGGAAATGCTTTTTCGTTTTCGAGAAGCAGGCGCATTATTTGTATCATCGCGAAAATGCTAAAGTAATCCTCCACTTTGCGTTTGCATTTTCAAGTCCATGTAGGCATTGTTTTCATTTGCAAGAAGTGCACCGCAATATCACTAACAAAACGAAATTGAAAATGCCAATCTCATTAAGCAAATACATTCTTGGAAATTATTTTTCTTTTTCAAGAAGCAGACGCGATATCTGTCTCAATTAAATTGCTAATAGGCCATGGGCCGAACCCAGATATCGTTTCATAGTGCTCCTGTCAAAAAGGTGAAGAGTATGACTCTTTATTTTTGTCAAAAATATGATGAAATAACACAAAAATGCAAAAGTTCTACTTTGCGCATGTGTTCGTTAATGAGAAAAATGTACTTAAAGTCAGCAGAATTTTTTTTTTTTGTTCGTTGCCATGGGTGCAGTGTAAAACTGACCAATCAGATAACAGCAAGGCCGTTTTCTTCCGTACAACCAATATGCTGAGTGCTTCCCAAAAACACAGATGCTAACTTACATAGTTGGACCCGTTCACTGTGAATGGATGAACCAGGACGAACTGTGTAAGTTGCTAATTTAGTTAGTAACTACGCTTTTAGGAAACGCACCCCATTATGGCTGAATGTGTTTGCCACGTAGTGGGGACAGAAAACGGCCCCATTGTACCATTCACTGAGGCATCCTAGGCCAAATTATGCCATTGTATGCAGGCTTGGAAATCCCTGGATGGAACAGAGAGTGAGCTTTGAAATTTGATAACACATCGCATGATGGCAGAGGCTATCGCATGAAATGCTACCATTAGATCATCGATAAAAGGCGGATAGAGCAGGGTGTCAAACGAAAGGAAAAGGGTAGTTTACGACCTTCAGGGCAGAATCCCTCGTCATCAGTGGGCAGTGAACCTCCTCCAAAGTGGTCAAAGCCGATTATTAACGTCAGACATTGAGTCTTCATCAACTAAATCAGAAGAAAAACGTTCATCTATGAACACGGTGATGTTGAGGAGTGATGTTGCAATTGTCCAGTTGTGTCAAAAAAAGCTCAGTACGATAAAAAGTGTGAACAGAGTGCAAATATTTTCTTTTAATAGCCTTCCACTTCCATACTTCAACTGTAGTGAGAACATTGCACATTCAATTCCAAATCAAAGCTTTAACAAATTTGATTAAGTCTATGTTATACTTTTACAGAAGGCAAAGAAAAGGAATATTAATCTGCTTAAAAAAATGGTGTTGACATTTATCTCTTTAAACTCAAACATAAATTTAACTTGGGTGAGATTTAACTTCACTTTAAATTACTGAGCCAATATTTAGTTGCTGTTAGCTCCCAGACTCTTACTAGGAAACCATGTTGTTGTTATATGTTCAGAATGTGGTGTTTGGCCATGTTTTACTGAAATAAGCGAGGCCTTCGCTGGAAAAAATGTCTGCTGGCAGTAAATGTTGCTCCGAAACCTGCATATATTGTTCAGAATTAGTGTTATGTTCACAGATGTAGAAGTTAAACATGCTACGTGCACTAATGCACACCCAATGCAGACTAATGCGCAGCATCCCGGATGCTGGCTTTTGAACTGTGCATTCATCAAGTTTGATGGTCCCTTTCCCCCTTAGCCTGGAGCATGCAGCATCCATGATTTCTAAAAAAAAAAAAAATAAAAATATCACAATTTGATTGGTCGGACCACAGGACAGTTTACCACTTTGCCTCTGTCCATCCTAAATGAGCTTTGGCCCAGAAAGAGAGGTAGCATTTCTGTATCTTGTTTCTATATGGTTTAAACTTTGCATGGCAGAGTTTTAATTTGCATTTGTGGATGCAGCAACAAACTGTCCAATAACAGTGGTAAACAGAAGTGGCCCAAAGCCCATTAAATGATTTCAACTGAATAATTTTGTCTGTTATGAACTGTATTATGCACTGCAGAGGATAAAACCCCCATATTCTTTGCATTTTTACGCTGAGAAACATTATCCTTAAATTTTTGACCTAGTTGTCCTAGCAGTTTTTCAGAGTATTTTGGCCCTTGTCATTTTTACATATGAAAGAATTTTTATTCCCAATCATGTCACTAACCTGTTGCCAATTAATCTATTTAGCCCTGTCCCAAGTTTTTTGAAAATGGAATCAAATTCAAAATGTGCAGATAATTTTCAGAGAGCAATAAAATTTTGCAGATTAAGCATTTGATGTGTTGTCCTTGTACTATTTTCCAATAAATTTAGTGTTCAAGAGATTTACAAATCATTGCATTCTTTGTATTTCTAGTTTACACAACGTCCCAACTTTTTTGGAAATAGGGTTGTAAACAGTTCTGCAGATTTAAATATTGTTTATTGGTCCCACCACTGATCTATATAGAAGAACTGGATTGCTGACGTGATAGAGAACTGCGTTGGGAGGTTGAAGCAAGCGGAAGTGGTCGAGCGGCCATTTTACTATGCCCGGTAGTAAGCGACCGGTATATAGTATTCTATGGCAGAGAAGTGCTGATGTGCAGCTTTCCAATGCCGAGCGACAGTTTTTGGGGGGTGTGGCGAGACAGTGCACTGGCTGTAGTAAAGACAGATACACATAAATGAATTCCAGTGAATATATTGCTTATCATTCGCCACTGGCAATCTACCTTAATAGCAGATAATGTGTCAACGTTAGCCCAGCTAACGGTTATTATTGGAATAGGCTACTTCAAATTAATGTTAGCTAACGTGATCATCAGGTTAGCCTAAAGTTACCTAGATTACTGAAGTTAACCAGATCAATCAATGTCACACGGCATAAATTAGATAATCCAGTAAAACTGCTGTGAAAGACTGTCTATAATATTAGACCAGACTAACTAGACAACAAAACCAGGTGTTCACTTGTCAAATCATTAAGGCTAATTTATGCCAGCACTGAAAAAGGCAAACGTTTTGTTGACACTAAATTGCCGTTGACGGACAAATTTAATTTTGCCAGGTTATCAATGAGGATGTAACGTTAGAGCTACTTAAATAGATAATGTGATTCACACTCGACAATGAATGGCGGGCAGGTTTAAATACATCTCCATAACGCACCACTCACTTCACTTCTCATGTGAACGCTGGTTTAGCGACCTTGATAAGTTTACATTCCGCTCTCTTTAGCGAACCCACTTTCGCTTCGTAGGAAAATAGCCGAGCTTCATGGCAGCTACTGAGTGGATACATCAGAAGAGAAAACTTAATATGAGACATCCGTTGGGAGTTACATATGCGTTATCCGCGACTGTATCTCACACCCAGTGTTTCTAAAATAAAGACAACGGTTGACAAGATGCGAGCTTATGGCTAATTTATTTTTTCATGAAGTTTTTTAAACCCCCCCCCACACACACACACACACACACACACACACACACAAGCACACGCATACACAGAATAATAATAATCTGAAAGGGGAGTGACGTCTTGTCTTCTTCAGTCTCAATTACTTTGGACTTCAATTTCGTTGTACCACTGCCCCACTCAGGCGAGATGTAGAAAAATCCGAAAAGATTTCCTATGGAACGCACTCATCGGTCGTACATATTGTTAAATGCTGATGTTGTCCATTGAAAACGTTAAAGGCACGTACAACTGCTGCCTACTGTAGTTAAATCTGCGGTCCTTGAGGCATTTTTCGTACAGTCAGGTCGATCTGAGGAGGTAACATAAAATACCGCCTCTTCCGTGTCTCTGAAAAGATATCTTCTCAATTAATTATATCGTTGGCTGCAACGTGTTCAATGTGAGTAATGTTCTGAGAGATTATGGTTGGGCATACCAAAATGGCAGCACGATTACTTCAAAATTATGATGTCATCAGCTATCCAGTTATGCTATATAGATCAGTGGGTCCCACGCGTTTTTCCTAACATAATTCAAATGTTAATGCATTCTGTTGTTGGCTGTTTGAGAAGGCGGGACTTCCCTTCTCAATTTGGTACGGATTGGATATTGACAAATACAAGCGATCTCATTGGTTATCAATCAGAGGGAAATTCCTGCTGTACGAGCTTGTTTGAGAAGGGTCTAGCTACAGCTGCTGTCGAGTGCAAACCATGCCCCGTACAGAACATGCCCCCTACAAGACATGCCCTAACCCTAACCCTAACCCCAACCCCAACCCTTTTGTGGGGGGTGTGTTTTGTAGGAGGCGTGGTTTGTACTGTACCCGCGCGGTTTGTAGGGGGTATGGTTTGTAATTTACCCGCGGCTGCAGTTGGGTATTATTGGCTTGTTTGCGAAAGCACGAATGCTAATTTACATAGTCGGAGGCACTGACTGTGCATGGACACACCTCTGAACATTAGGGAGTTTGATTGAGAGTATAGCTAAAGTTTTCCCCCAAAGATCCTTCTCTCGCACTCAATTAGCCCCGGTGTGCGCTTGGATTAGCGCTGCTTCCACTCAAACCGTGTGCTTACACTCAGATCGGTAACAGCAGTGCCTATACGTAGCCGAGTAACACTTCGACCTCCAGTTCTCTATATGCGAGTCTGTGGATGAATCGCAGAGGAGGACTGAGCTAAGAATGAGACAGAATCATCCTGTGCGCTTGCATTCTGCTGCTGCAGAAGAAAGACTGAGGAAATCCATAGATCTATGATTTTTTTAATTATACCGTTAAGACGCTTGTAATAATATGTTGTCGCTGGCCATAGCCAGATGTCGACACAGTGATATGTTTCGGCCAATCGATGTGTTGTTCAAGAACAGTCAGATCTTTAGACTAACACGATGTTAATTAGCTAGCTAACTACTTTCCTGCAAGATGACGGACATCACGAACAACTACTGCATAAAACGTGCTTTCAGTCCATTAAACTTGACCAGATTGCGATCAGTTTCGCACGTCTGTTTTATGTGGCAACACTATGCTTGCAGCAGGACACGTCTCGCTCCCGCAGCTCAGTGCACCCCTGCGATTCATCCACAAAACTGCAGCGAGGCACACCAACTGGAAGCCGATGTGTTTGTTACCCGGCAACTATTATATGTAGCAGCAACTAAGGTAGAAGAAAAGTATGGGCACTGATGTATTAATATATAAGTGGTCGTTTCATTCCAAAGTTGTAGCTACATATGCAGCCCCGGTGGGCAGGGCTGTATGAACCTGCTTGTAAAACAGATCATCTGATAATCCGTCCAACCATTGATTGATCTGAGTGTAAGCACTTGGTTTGAGTGGAAGTTAGTGGAAGCATAGTGGGAGGCACTGACTGTGCATGGACGCACCCCTGGACATGAGGGAGTTTCATTGAGAGTATAGCTAAAGTTTCCCCCCGAAAGATCCTGCTCTCGCACTCAATTAGCCCCTGCGTGCACTTGGATTAGACCTGCTAATTAGAACCACAGGCCCTCAAGTATGGACCCCCATTCAGTTGTCTGCATTCACACGTTGCACAGTACCAAATTTGATGGCCATTTATTTCAAAATTCCAACATGGAATCTCTTCGTATTTAGAAATTTTATACTAGGATCCATGTGTTACGGTATTGAACTGTTACATTTGACAAACTTTTTGATTTGCCGGAATTATCAGCCCTCAAGCATGCCCCCCCCCCATTCAGTCGTCTGCATTCACACGTTGCACAGTGCCAATTTTGATGGCCATTAATTTGAAAATTCCACCACACAATCTCTTCATATTCTGTGGGCTTATACTAGAACACATGTATTATAAGTGTTATGTTTCACAAACTTTTTGATTTGCAGGAATTGTAAGCCCTCAAACATGACCCCCCCCATTCAATCGTCTGCATTCGCGCATTGCACAGACCCAATTTTGATAGCCATTTATTTCATATATCCAACACGGAGTCTCTTCATATTCAGACATCCTGTACTGGAATGCGTGCAGTGTTGTATGCAAGTGCTAATTTTCAAAGTTTTTCAATTTTAACCGTTACAGGCCCTCAGACACGCCCCCATTTAGTTGTATCCAGTTGCAAAGCACATATTTTGATGGCTGTTTATATGATGATTCACCCATGCATTCACTCTTTATTCAATACACTTTTACTGCAGTGTGTGCAGTATGGTTTGGAACCACTAATTTCCACAAACATTTTGAATTACACAAGTATTATGATCCCCGCTTGAATTTTCTCCTTTTTTGTCCACCTCAAAATACCAATTCTAATGGAAATTCCTACATTAATGCCAGAGTGATATCTACCTTTATTTTGCTTTTAGTAAAACACTGAAACAGTGACATCATTATGGTTAGTAATCTGAAGTAACAGAACTTCACCGAAATCTCGCATTTCAATCTGAACGAAATGTCCACTATTTAGTGAAAAAATAAATAAATAGAAGTAATTATCAAACCAAATTGTGGAAGTTGTTACGACTTCTTTCTGAACAAAATTATTTCGTTGAATAAGCCTCGTTATTTCTTTCCACAAGCCGATTTTTGACAGCAATTGTGTCACGTGACTTTACTACCGCGCTATCCTCTGTATTTGCGCATCAATTTTTAGCGGTGATAGTTTGACCGTCATTTTCCGATCTGGTGATAGCTTGACCGCAGTCTTAATTTCTCTATATTCCGTCCGTAATGCTCTCACATGTTTTTGATCGGACCCACAAGACTAGCTGTACATCTGCCAGCATCGGGCTGCTTCTGATGTAAATATTCGCAAATGAAAGCTCAAGGTCAGCGCTTACTTGTCATTTAATTTCAACTCGTATTTGCTGTTGTTGACTATTGACATAACTTTTTCTGCGTCCAAATAATTGTCATGACGGCTTGGTTACGGTGGTTTATTTTGGGTTAGTTGGCCAAGTTCAGTAGGGCGGTGAAAGGGCAGCAGTAGACAAACAGATGGACGTCTCTGGAATCCTCCTGCTTTGGGACAGGAAGTTGGCTGGTCTCATTGGAATCAGACAGGATATTTGTGCTGATGTGAATTCGCCTTGGCACGCACTCCGCCTACGAGCTCTGTACTGCTGTCCCAAACACTCACGTCTCTGGCAGCGGTGCGTTCGTGGAGGTTTTCTCAGCTGCCATTAATTTGAAACACGCTTAGAGTGCGACTTCGTCAGGAAGATGGAGACTCCCGATGCAGCCCCCGCTGATGGTTAATGGAAGAATTGTACTCACTCTGTTCTTAAGAGCTGTCTCACAGAGCTCAGACTGAATCACACGATCATTCAGTAATAACCCAGCCTAGAGCACACAGACCCCTCCGCTGAGCCACTGCACATAAACCAGGAGTGAGTGTTTGTGTGCACAAGTGCACTTGTGTGTGAATGCTCATCTGTTGGTGTGTGTGTGTTTGTGTGTGCTGGTGTGTGTTTGTTGGCGTTCACATGTCTGTGTGCAAGCTTGTGTTTCATATACACTTGCGCGTTTTGTGTGCGCGTGTTTATGTGCAAATTTGCGTGCGTGCAAGTGTGCATGTTTGCACATGTGTGTGCATTTTTATGTCAGCCTGTCCTCCAACCATACGCTCAAATAGGCCGATTATTCTCATTTACTCTGATTTACGACCCATAGGAGCCTTTCCTAAAATCGCGCCCCTACTGGCAGCAGGAAGGTACTGTTACAGTTACAGTTTCAGTCATATTTACACTTAAAATAACTGTTTGGGTAAGGATTAGGGTTGGGGTAAGGGTTAGGATTAGGATTACGTTTAGGTCACGGATTACTGACGGCGGCACCGACGATCGAAACCAGATTGTAGTTTTTTAAATGACCGCTAGAGGTCGCTTAACTCCCAAACGTAACTTTAGGTCGTAATAAGCTGCTTAACAATAGCCTGGTTTACATGCAGACTTTTTTCATTCTGGTTGAAGATTTCAGGTCAACTGTTTACATATTACGTGATCTATTCCGATCTGGTGTTTATGTGGGACACCGCATTTAATCAGAACAGACGTTTGACAGCTGCGTGACATGCGCAGATTGATGAAAAAAGTATCCACTTTCGTTGTTGCGCTGTTTATGCTTATAGTACGTGTTCCATCAATTTCTGCCACCTATCAAGATATGCTACCTGGCGGTTCTGCGCATGCACAAATCCACAATCTTGGGCTCCATTTCTTCCCTCACATCTTAAGTATCATAAAATATCTTACAAATCGAGTTTTTTTTTTTTTCAGTGCGGTTTATTTTGTTCACCGGGGGAGGGACGCTGTTCATTTAATTAATGTTACTGACAGGGGAGGGGCTCACGGCAGCACCCGCTGCTCGTTGAGTACAGTAACTGCAGAACGAAACATGCTTTCACGTCAGTCTCCAAAACACCAGAAAACTCTCCAATAACATCAGAAAAAGTTGCTAGATTTGTCGTAGTCGCTTTTGACAAAAAAAAAATTCGCCAAGATCGCTTGGAAAGTCGCCAGATTTAGCAAGAAAGTCGCCAAGTTGGCAACACTGCCTTTGCAGGCGTATTTTGTTGGAGGACAGGCTCTTTTGTGCACATGTACATGTGTGGGCATGCCTTTGTGTGTGAATATGTGTATGTTTAAGTCTTAGTGAGTGTGTCTGTGTTTGTGTGTTCATAAGCCCGCGTGTGTGTGAATGTTTGTGAGCATGTTTGTAAGTGTGTGTGTGTGTGTGTTTGTGTGTTTGTAAATGTGTGTGTATGTGTTAGGTTGAGGATCTGTATTTTCATCCTGAAACAATTTTTTCAGCAGCGCTATTGCAGTATCTTTTTCAGTCACATACAATGTTTATAAACGTTTGCACAGTGGCACCTGGTGGCCAATTACAAGAATATCCACCATTAAAGAGAAGACCGCTACTCCTGCTTTCTTGGTATTTAGCTGGGTTAGGTATATTTCTCCGACCTTACTGGTGTTTTTTAGGGTTAGGAATATTACTTATACCTTATTGGTGTTTCATAGCATCAAGAATATGACTCCTACCTTACTGGTGTTTTATATTATCAGGAACATCACCATGAGTGACAGCTGCGGTTGCTCACAGAGAGGAAGATGCTCTCTTCAGAAGAGCTATTTATTACTCCAAGCCACTCATATCTCTCAAAGCTACAAAACTGTAGATTTCCTGTACAGTGTATTTCAAAAAAAAAGGTAATACAACTTCAGCGAGTTTATATACTACATTTTTGTTTCACCTTGTCTATGCAATTTGCCAAGGAAGAGGACGCCCTTAACTCTTCATGGATACCCCTGACTGCAATATTACTGTTGCACATAACTGACTAAAAAACTTTAGAAAATACTAGATTAGAATTTCATTTTTACAAGTTTTGGTAATGTGTGAAGGATGTTCAGAAATTGACATTTTACTTGATTTTCCTTTGGGGACATTTGAAAACAAAGTGACTGTGACTCCTCCCAGAGATCTTGACGAGCTACAAGAGCGCATTCGAAATGAAGTTCAGGCTTTGCAAAATGATCCGGCTATGGTGAGACGTGCAGTTGAGGACATGCTCCGTCGCTGTCAGATTTGCGTCGAAAGGGGAGGCGGTGCGTAGGCAGAGAGCAGGGCAGTGTGTTGAAGATGTCGGTGCGCAGGCAGAGGGCAGTGTGTTGAAGGTGTCGGTGCGCAGGCAGAGTGCAGTGTGTTGAAGGTGTCGGTGCGTAGGCAGAGGGCAGTGTGTTGAAGGTGTCGGTGCGCAGGCAGAGGGCAGTGTGTTGAAGGTGTCGGTGCGCAGGCAGAGTGCAGTGTGTTGAAGGTGTCGGTGCGTAGCAGAGGGCAGTGTGTTGAAGGTGTCGGTGCACAGGCAGAGGGCAGTGTGTTGAAGGTGTCGGTGCGTAGGCAGAGGGCAGTGTGTTGAAGGTGTCGGTGTGTAGGCAGAGTGCAGTGTGTTGAAGGTGTCGGTGCGTAGGCAGAGTGCAGTGTGTTGAAGGTGTCGGTGCACAGGCAGAGGGCAGTGTGTTGAAGGTGTCGGTGCGTAGCAGTAGGCAGAGGGCAGTGTGTTAAAGGCAGGTGTGTGTGTTGAAGGTGTGTAGGCAGAGTGCAGTGTGTTGAAGGTGTCGGTGCGTAGGCAGAGGGCAGTGTGTTGAAGGTGTCGGTGCGTAGGCAGAGGGCAGTGTGTTAAAGGTGTCGGTGTGTAGGCAGAGTGCAGTGTGTTGAAGGTGTCGGTGCGTAGGCAGAGGGCAGTGTGTTGAAGGTTTCGGTGTGTAGGCAGAGGGCAGTGTGTTGAAGGTGTCGCAGAGAGCAGTGTGTTGAAGGTGTCGGTGAGAGGCAGTGTGTGTGTTGAAGGTGTCGGTGCAGAGGCAGAGGGCAGTGTGTTGAAGGTGTGGTTGAGCAGGGCAGTGTGTTGAAGGTGTCGGTGCGTAGGCAGAGGGCAGTGTGTTGAAGGTGTCGGTGCGTAGGCAGAGGGCAGTGTGTTGAAGGGCAGTGTGTTGCAGTGTGTTGAAGGTGTCGGTGCGTGGGCAGGGGGCAGTGTGTTGAAGGTGTCGGTGTGGCAGAGGGCAGTGTGTTGAAGGTGTCGGTGCGTAGGCAGAGGGCAGTGTGTTGAAGGTGTCGGTGCGTAGGGCAGAGGGCAGTGTGTTGAAGGTGTCGGTGCGCAGGCAGAGGGCAGTGTGTTGAAGGTGTCGGTGCGTAGGCAGAGGGCAGTGTGTTGAAGGTGTCGGTGCGTAGGCAGAGGGCAGTGTGTTGAAGGTGTCGGTGCGTAGGCAGTGTGTTGAAGGTGTTGGTGCGTGGGCAGAGGGGCAGTGTGTTGAAGGTGTTGGTGCGTGGGCAGAGGGCAGTGTGTTGAAGGTGTGGATGGTCGCGTGAGGCAGAGGGCAGTGTGTTGAAGGTGTCGGTGCGCGGGCAGAGGGCAGTGTGTTGAAGGTGTCGGTGCGTGGGCAGAGGGCAGTGTGTTGAAGGTGTCGGGTCGCGTGGGCAGAGGGCAGTGTGTTGAAGGTGTCGGTGCGTGGGCAGAGGGCAGTGTGTTGAAGGTGTCGGTGCGGTGCGTTGAAGGTGTCGGTAGAGAGGCAGTGTGTTGAAGGTGTCGGTGCGTGGGCAGAGGGCAGTGTGTTGAAGGTGTGAAGTAGGGCAGAGGGCAGTGTGTTGAAGGTGTCGGTGCGTGGGCAGAGGGCAGTGTGTTGAAGGTGTCGGTGCGTGGGCAGAGGGCAGTGTGTTGAAGGTGTCGGTGCGTGGGCAGAGGGCAGTGTTGAAGGTTCGGTGAAGGGGCAGTGTGTTGAAGGTGTCGTGTGTGGGCAGAGGGCAGTGTGTTGAAGGTGTCGGTGCGTGGCAGAGGGCAGTGTGTTGAAGGTGTCGGTGCGTGGGGCAGAGGCAGTGTGTTGAAGGTGTCGGTGCGTAGGCAGAGGGCAGTGTGTTGAAGGTGTCGGTGCGTAGGCAGAGGGCAGTGTGTTGAAGGTGTCGGTGCGTAGGCAGAGGGCAGTGTGTTGAAGGTGTCGGTGCGTAGGCAGAGGGCAGTGTGTTGAAGGTGTCGGTGCGTAGGCAGAGGGCAGTGTGTTGAAGGTGTCGGTGCGTAGGCAGAGGGCAGTGTGTTGAAGGTGTCAGTGCGTAGGCAGAGGGCAGTGTGTTGAAGGTGTCGGTGCGTGGGCAGCAGTGTGTTGAAGGTGCAGTGTGTTGAAGGTGTCGGTGCGCGTGCAGAGGGCAGTGTGTTGAAGGTGTCAGAGGGCAGTGTGTTGAAGGTGTGGTGCGTGGGCAGAGGGCAGTGTGTTGAAGGCAGGCAGAGGGCAGTGTGTTGAAGGTGTCGGTGCGTGGGCAGAGGGCAGTGTGTTGAAGGTGTCGGTGCGTGGGCAGAGGGCAGTGTGTTGAAGGTGTCGGTGCGTAGGCAGAGGGCAGTGTGTTGAAGGTGTCGGTGCGTGGGCAGAGGGCAGTGTGTTGAAGGTGTCGGTGCGTAGGCAGAGGGCAGTGTGTTGAAGGTGTCGGTGCGTAGGCAGAGGGCAGTGTGTTGAAGGTGTCGGTGCGTAGGCAGAGGGCAGTGTGTTGAAGGTGTCGGTGCGTAGGCAGAGGGCAGTGTGTTGAAGGTGTCGGTGCGTGGGCAGAGGGCAGTGTGTTGAAGGTGTCGGTGCGTAGGCAGAGGGCAGTGTGTGTTGAAGGTGCAGGTGTTGAAGGTGTCGGTGCGTAGGCAGAGTGCAGTGTGTTGAAGGTGTCGGTGCGTAGGCAGAGGGCAGTGTGTTGAAGGTGTCGGTGCGTAGGCAGAGTGCAGTGTGTTGAAGGTGTCGGTGCGTAGGCAGAGGGCAGTGTGTTGAAGGTGTCGGTGCGTAGGCAGAGTGCAGTGTGTTGAAGGTGTCGGTGCGTAGGCAGAGGGCAGTGTGTTGAAGGTGTCGGTGCGTAGGCAGAGGGCAGTGTTGAAGGTTGAAGGTGGCAGAGGGCAGTGTGTTGAAGGTGTCGGTGCGTAGGCAGAGTGCAGTGTGTTGAAGGTGTCGGTGCGTCGGCAGAGGGCAGTGTGTTGAAGGTGTCGGTGCGTAGGCAGAGGGCAGTGTGTTGAAGGTGTCGGTGTGTAGGCAGAGTGCAGTGTGTTGAAGGTGTCGGTGCGTAGGCAGAGGGCAGTGTGTTGAAGGTGTTGGTTGAAGGTGTCGGCAGGCAGGGCAGTGTGTTGAAGGTGTCGGTGCGTGCGTCGGCAGAGGGCAGTGTGTTGAAGGTGTGTTGAAGGTGTCGGTGCGTAGGCAGAGGGCAGTGTGTTGAAGGTGTGGGTGCGTAGGCAGAGGGCAGTGTGTTGAAGGTGTCGGTGCGTAGGCAGAGTGCAGTGTGTTGAAGGTGTCGGTGCGTCGGCAGAGGGCAGTGTGTTGAAGGTGTCGGTGTGTAGGCAGAGGGCAGTGTGTTGAAGGTGTCGGTGCGTAGGCAGAGTGCAGTGTGTTGAAGGTGTCGGTGCGTAGGCAGAGGGCAGTGTGTTGAAGGTGTCGGTGTGTAGGCAGAGGGCAGTGTGTTGAAGGTGTCGGTGCGTAGGCAGAGGGCAGTGTGTTGAAGGTGTCGGTGCGTAGGCAGAGGGCAGTGTGTTGACTCTTTTTTGTCTGACTTCCATTGATAATCAAACCTGGAAAAATGAAATTCAGATCAGCCATTTTCAAAGGTCATTTAACAGTTATGTTGCAGTGAATGGTATCCATGAAGAGCTAAGGATGTTGGCAAATTGCATAGAAATGGTGAAACGATATAAACGGGGTATATTAACCCGCTGAAGTTGGATTACCTTTTTTTGATACACACTGTATGTTCTTAAAGGTACAGTGCGTAACTTATTTGGCTATTAATTAGCAAAAATCAATTATTGCTTTCATGAATACGTATTTACGAAAGTGTAATCACAGTTGCATACAAACGAAAGCTTTCTCGTAGCTTAGAATGAGTCGTTTACAAATACACAGGTGGCGGTGCGCCCACTGGAGGCTGCCATGCTGCATCACCATCTTTGAGTGCGGTAGCCGCATTGGTTCGCCTTTCGCGTTTTACCTTTAAATCCCTGTGTGTTGTTGGAGGCGGGGAGGAGAAGCAAGCAAAGACGACTGTGTTGGTGAAAGCGCCCTGCGGTTTATGTACTTGCCCTTTTCCTTGAAATGGAGGACCATGGACCAGGGCAGTGTAGTCCAGCAGCTACTTTATTCTCCCGTTTAAGTCTGATAATTTGCTGTTATTTGCAATGTATAACGGCAGAGACAGCTAGTTTGTCAGTTAGCTTAATTGGAAAAGCTCAGTTACAACAGTTTTCAGTTGCTGTTACTCTGCACATAAGTCATAGTAGTAGGCGACCGTGCGTGATGTAACTCTTTCAACTGAATTTACCGAGAGTTTTTCTCGTTCTTCATGCTGATTTATTTCAGCTGATTTGCCAAGAGGGGGGGTTAATGTCCTCCCTCTAGTCAGGCAGAATAGACCAAAGTGATACCAGTTTATCATCTTAGTGACTAAGTGAATTACTAGAACCGCAAGCATTCTAACGCTAAAAGTATCTCCAGGTAATAATTATTTTGAATCGCCACGTCTCCCATCCCCCCCTCCAAGGAAACTTTCTTTTAAACAGAAAGTAAGAGAAACAGCTAATATAAACAGTGGAGTAATATGCTCCTGTCAATTATCCTACAGCTGGTCTTCCAGGCAAACACTGTAATGATTGCTTAAATTTCCTGTTTTCGTGTAATGCTGTACTTGCTTGTATAACGCAAAGAAACACATGGAGTATTTTAATTGCCGATTTTGAGCTGTGCGATTGAAACCGTTTTGTTTGTCTTATTGTTTTCACGGTGCTCAATGTAACTCACTTGGAAGAATAAATGTAAACGTGGACATCAGTAAGAAGCGTGGACTCTTCTGTGACCAGTGTAGTTATTGACATATTGACACATTCTTGACTCTTCGCGGCTTCTGTAGTGGTAATGACCCGCTTCGAGGGAGGGGTGCCAGAGAGTACTACTCGGTTGTTTGCATTCTATGAGTGCACCACTAGATGAGAGTAATTCTCACACACTGCGGAAAATACTGGGCCATACAGTGCTGATTTAAGGATTATGTGTAAGAGCAGGGTGATCTTGACCTTAGAATGGGATGCTCTGTTAGAACGTGGCTATAGTACAGGCATTGCCTCCTGTTGGACCCATGAGCAGGGCTCTTTAATCCCTCTGCACCTCTCAGGTATATGGCCCTGCAGCTGGCTCTGACGTTCACATCTCAGCCGCTTATCCGGGTTTAATTATGAGTTTCCTCTTCTTCTTCTGCCTGTTTGATTTGTGGTTCTGGAGTTGGGTTTGCTGTGACAGGAATGGAGTGGTGTAGGTTTACAGTGAGAGGAGAGGAGCGGTGTGGGTTTACAGCGAGAGGAGCGGAGCGGTGTGGGTTTACAGCGAGAAGAGCGGAGCGGTGTGGGTTTACAGCGAGAAGAGCGGAGCGGTGTGGGTTTGCAGCGAGAAGAGCGGAGCGGTGTGGGTTTGCAGCGAGAAGAGCGGAGCGGTGTGGGTTTACAGCGAGAAGAGCGGAGCGGTGTGGGTTTGCAGCGAGAAGAGCGGAGCGGTGTGGGTTTGCAGCGAAGAGCGGAGCGGTGTGGGTTTGCAGCGAAAGAGGTGTGGGGTTTGCAGCGAAAGAGCGGAGCGGTGTGGGTTTGCAGCGAGAAGAGCGGAGCGGTGTGGGTTTGCAGCGAGAAGAGCGGAGCGGTGTGGGTTTGCAGCGAGAAGTGCGGAGCGGTGTGGGTTTGCAGCGAGAAGTGCGGAGCGGTGTGGGTTTGCAGCGAGAAGTGCGGAGCGGTGTGGGTTTACAGCGAGAGGAGTGGTGTGGGTTTACAGTGAGAGGAGCGGTGTGGGTTTACAGTGAGAGGAGTGGAACGGTGTGAGTTTACAGCGAGAGGAGCGGTGTGGGTTTACAGCGAGAGGAGTGGTGTGGGTTTACAGTGAGAGGAGCGGAGCGGTGTGGGTTTGCAGCGAGAGGAGCGATGTGGGTTTACAGTGAGAGGAGCGGAGCGGTGTGGGTTTGCAATGAGAGGAGCGATGTGGGTTTGCAATGAGAGGAGCGGTGTGGGTTTGCAATGAGAGGAGTGGAACGGTGTGAGTTTACAGCGAGAGGAGCGGTGTGGGTTTGCAGCGAGAGGAGCGGAGCGGTGTGGGTTTACATTCCTCCAGTCCTCTCCTCTGCTCCCTCTCTGTTGCTGCAGTGTTGCGGAGGCGATTTACAGCTCACTTTGTTACTCCACCATCTTTAAATTCAGGCCACGCTGTTCAACAGAATATATCCCCCTTTACACGCTCACACAGATGCTCACAAACACACACACACACACACACACACACACACATTCAGACTCACACCCACAGATACACACGCACACGCACACACATACACTCACACACACGCACCACTGACACATTCACATTCACGCACTCACACACACACACATACAGACTGACGGACAGACACACACACCCTCCATTCTTGCCACTGGAACCTCTCACGTCTCCACCTCCACACAGTGCAGACATGCTGCCTCACTGCAGCTCCACAGGCTGTATGTCTATAATGATACTGACGCAGAGTATAATGAGCCTAGTTGTGCTTTCAGTATTGCAGGCTGAGTGTATTTACGGTTGTGTTATGGATACTCTGGGCTGAGTATTATAAGCACAGTTGTGTTTTGTGTTCTGTCAGCTAGGAGTATTACAGTTGTGTTATGTATACTGTTATCTGAGCATATTACCGTTGTGTTATATGTACTGTCAGCTGAGAGTATTACAGTTGTGTTATTTGTATTGTCAGCTTAGATTAAGACAGTTGTGTTATGTGTACTGACAGCTGAGAATTTTGCAGTGCTGTTATGTGTACAGACAGGTGAGAGTATTTGGGCGATTCCATGAGGTGTCGTACGGGACATTCATTGTGGTTTTTGTCTTATTTAGCCAAGATTCTTTAAGAACATTGGGACTGAATATATTGTAGAGATGTGGTAAGAGGTGAGCTATGCAGGTACACCAACTCCTGGAATGTTCACCCTTTTATAGATTAGTAATTAAAAAAAATGTGGGGTGTCCCAAGGGACACCAAAGCGGACACCACATTTGACACCACACTACTCATCTCGAAAAGTCTGTGAATTCTCCCCAACTTCATTCAACAAGTCACATGTCCTAGCAGGGGCACTAACACACTCGACCATTGCTACGTTGCCATCAGCAATGCTTACCGGGCTTTCCCGAGGGCTCCGCTCGGAAAATCCGACCACACCATCCTGCTCCTTATCCCGAAATACAGACAGAAACTTAAAACCACAAACTCTGCGTCCAAAACTGTTAATTCCTGGTCCACAGCAGCCACCGACACCCTGAGGACCTGCTTCAAATGCACTGATTGGGATGTTTTCACTGCAGGTGTGAACGGCCTCGACGAGCTCACGGACATGGTGACGTCATACGTCAATTTCTGCGTAGATTTGTGCATCCCTGCCAAAACCGTGAAATCATACAACAATAACAAAAGACATTCTACTCATACGTAAGAAAAAGAACTCTGCTTTCCTTAGTGGGGACAAGGAGCTATTCAACACTACCAAATAGGAACTGAGGTCTGTAGTCAGGAAAGCCAAGTCAAATTATGCCATAAAGCTGGAACTGCAGATCACATCAAACAACACCTGATCTGTATGGAAAAAACTAAAGGTCACGACGAATGACAAAAAAAGCTCCACCATTCCACCTGACACTGATACAGACCTTCCAAACAAGCTAAATGAGTTTTATGGGAGGTTTGAACAGTACCCCCCTGCCGTTTCTCATCCAGGAGGAAGAGGTGAGGAACGTCTTCAGGAAGAACAACAGAAGGAGAGCAGCTGGCCCTGATGGGGTCACCCCAGCTGACCTCAAGCACTGCGCAGCTCAACTGGCTCCAATATTCACCACCATCTTCAACACGTCCCTCTGCCAGCGAACAGTTCCACAGTGCGTCAAGGTCTCATCCATAATCCCTGTGCCAAAATCATCCAAGATCACATGTCTCAACGACTACAGACCAATCGCCCTAACATCCGTGGTCATGAAGTCGTTTGAACGCATCATCCTCATCCAACTGAAGTCATCCGCTACCCCTCTGCTCGACCCGCACCAGTTTGCTTACCGTGCCAACAGGTCTGTTGAGGATGCCGTCAACCTGGCCCTCCACCACACACTACAGCACCTTGAGTCACCCAGCAGCTACGCCCGCATCCTTTTCACTGACTTCAGTTCAGCCTTTAATACAGTAAACCTGGTCAACAGTCTGGTACAGCAGCCTAGACAACAACTCTCGCAAAAAACTACAGCGCGTCGTCACTAAATCATGCAGGATCGTGAGCATCCCCCTCCCATCAGTCGATTCAATTTATCACAAACGCTCAATCACAAGAGCTCAAAATATCACCTCTGATCCCTCTCACCATGCCCACCATCTGTTTCAACTGCTGCCCTCTAGGAGGCGATATCAATCCCTATCCACCAGAACATCCCGCTTCAAAAACAGTTTTTTCCCCACAATCATAAGGACTCAGAACTTTTTGCGCTAACTGCACAAGCACTAACGTTTACAGCAATGTCTACTGTCTACTTGCACTATGTTTGTGATTGTTTGTATGATGTGTGCTGCCAATGTCACTTGTACTTACATGTTTCGGACACAGATTAAGTGCTCTACTGAAAGCAAATTCCACCAACCTGGTTGTGTGGTCATAAATAAATGATTCTGATTCTGATTCTGAATTGGCAATATTGACAGACTTCAAGTGAACCTTAAAGTATCAGCTAGTAGTTCTTCCAGCTAACTGTCAGTCACTTTTCCTTTTCTCTCAAAGTAGTTGAGCCAGGCCCAAAAATGTGTAGTGTCGTACAGGACCAGTAAAAAGGTGTCGTACGGGACACATTTGTCCATACCCCTAAATCAGCAAATCCTGCTTCCCAGCAGTACAATAGATGAAGCGTGTGGGTACAGGTGAATTTAATTTTTATTGAGAACTTGAAATAACAGCAAAATTTTACTCAAATTCATGTACATGTAACAGGTTGACAGCAACAAACGTTGAACAATGAACACTGGAACAGTATGAAGAGTATATGTTTTTCTCCCAAGATTTTCATCCTCAGTCAGTAAATGGAAACGGTGTCCTTCTCTGCCCATAGTAGAATAGAATAATCAAGAAATGTAGAAATACTATGGCAAAATAGTAACATTCATAACATGGCTATCTGAAACAGGACTGGAGGGTTCCTTCTACCCAATGCATCCGTCTCTAGAGGAGGGATTCAATGGAAAAGGTTATACTTCTACTGTTTGCATTTTGCTCAAAGTAGCTTTTTGCTTTAGAATTTATATCGTGTTCAACGAAATCGAATGCCGAGGTTTTCGTTTCTTCAAAATGCAAGCAGCTCACGCACTTCGGTAGACCCCCTGGTACGTTCGTTGCACCATTCTGTTCAATTTGGGTGGAAAATTGCCTGAATATTCCTTATAATGGAATGTCTATTCTGTTAAAATAAGGTATATTTTAGATATTACCGAGTTAGTGAGTTATAAGGTGTGGTAAGTGTTTACATAAGGTTGCGAGCTTGGAAGTGGGAACTGCTAGCTTTTCATTGCAGGGTGAATGTTCTTACCGTTGAATAAGCAGTTCATTTAATGAGTATGTGTGCTGGCTAGTGGGACTCTGAAGAAAAATTGACAAAATTCTCAACTTCATCATGCAGAAAAGGCATGTTTTGTGTTTGGAGAGGTTACTAGTGACCATTGATGTCCAACTGCACCTATATTGATAAACTCATGCTAAATTCAGTGAGAAAGTCATTATTTCATATTGAATTTCATGCATCAAAAGTTGATTTGTGTTAAATATACAATATTTAACATATTATAATATGTTAATATATATATTTAATATATCTTGCGGTGTGGGAGCTAAGGTATCTGGCTCTGTGCGTGCGTGCGTGCGTGCGTCCGTCAACATTTTGCTTCATCTCGTCAACGATTTCAGTTAGTGGCTCCTAATTCTTACTGGACATGCATCTGATAAAGCCCTACAAATGACGTGCCTGAAGGTGACCTTGGCCAATTTTTTTCAAGGTCACTGGCCAAAAATATCACCAAAAACTTTGACATTTTGCTTTATCTCATCAACTATTTCAGTTACAGGCTCCTAATTCTTGCTGGACATGCATCTCATTAAGGCCTACAAATGACATGCCTAAAGGTGACATTGGCCTAGTTTTTCAAGTTCACTGGCTCAAATATAACACCAAAAATTTTGACATTTTGCTGTATCTCACTATTTCAGTTACAGGCTCCTAATTTTTACTGGATATGCAGCTCATAAAGGCCTACAAATGACGTGCCTAAAGGTGACCTTGGCCTATTTTTTCAAGGTCACTGGCCTCAAAATATCACCAAAAACTTCAACATTTTGCTTTATCTCATCAACTATTCCAGTAACAGGCTCCTAATTTTTGCTGGACATGCATCTCATTAAGGTCTACAAATGACGTGCCTAAAGGTGACCTTGGCCTATTTTTTCAAGGTCACTGGCCTCAAAATATCACCAGGAAACTTCAACATTTTGCTGAATCTCATCAACTATTTCAGTTACAGGCTCCTAATTTTTACTGGACATGCATCTCATAAAGGCCTACAAATGACGTGCCTAAAGGTGACCTTGGCCTATTTTTTCAAGGTTACTGGCCTCAAAATATCACCAAAAACTTCGACATTTTGCTTCACTTTGCCTGAAATTTGATACTGTCTGCTATCTAAGACAGTACGCCACTTTAAAACTTGTCACAAATGTGGATCTTCATGATCTGTGTGAATTCAATCATTTCTAGCATGCTCGGCAGAAAATTCCATTCACTTGCTGCCCTCTCTTGTTTTATGCCTCCTTTTGCTAGCTGAGATAACTAAAACAAAATGATGTATTGACTTTTACAGATTATTAGCTCCCGCCGCTCGCGGTGCAGGAGCTATGGTATCGGGCTCCGTACGGGCATGCATCTGTCAACACATTTCGCTTTATCTCATCAACTATTTCAGTTCCAGGCTCCTAATTTTTACTGGACATGCATCTCATAAAGGCCTACAAATGATCTGCCTGAAGGTGACCTTGGCCTAGTTTATCAAGGTCACTGGCCCAAACATATCACCAAAAATTTCGACATTTTGCTTTATCTCATCAACTATTCCAGTTACAGGCTCCTAGTTTTTACTGGACATGCATCTCATAAAGGCCTTCGAAAGACGTGCCAAAAGGTGACCTTGGCCTATTTTTTCAAGGTCGCTGGCCTCAAAATTTCACCGAAAATTTCAACAGTTTGCTTCATCTCATCAATGATTTCAGTTACAGGCTCCTAATTTTTACTGGACATGCATCTCACAAGGCCCTACAACTGACATGCCTAAAGGTGACCTTGGCCTATTTTTTTAAGGTCACTGGCCCAAAAATATCACCAAAAACTTTGACAATTTGCTTTACCTATCAACATTTTCAGTTTCAGGCTCCTAATTAGCTCTCGCCGCCCGAGTGGCACGGGAGCTATGGTATCGGGCTCCATCCGTGCGTGCGTCCGTCCATGCGCTCGTCCATCAACAAAAACTTCGACATTTTGTTTCTCTTAACAGCGGGAGCTTCTGGGGCTGTCAGTGCCCTATATTTTTATGATTTGACAGTGCAGCATTTTGAGGGATCTTTGACTTTGGGGAGCCACCTGGAAAGGCCAACAAATGACGAGCCTTAAGGTGACCTTGGCCTATTTTCCAAGGTCACTGGCCCAAACATATCACCAAAAATTTTGTCATTTTGCTTTATCTCATCAACTATTTCAGTTACAAGCTCCTAATTTTTACTGGACATGCATTTCATAAAATCCTACAAATGACGTGCCTAAAGATGACCTTTGCCTATTTTTTCAAGGTCACTGGCCTAAAAATATCACCAAAAACTTCGACAGTTTGCTTTTTCTTATCAACATTTTCAGTTACAGGCTCCTAATTAGCTCCTGCTGCACGAGTGGCACGGGAGCTATGGTATTTGGCTCCATCCGTGCGTGCGTCTGTCCATGCGTGCGACCGTCAACAAAAACTTTGACATTTTGTTTGTCTTATCAGCGGGAGCTTCTGGGGCCGCCAGTGCCCTATATTTTCTGCCTTGTACATACCTTGGTCTCTCAAAATACTGAAAACTGTATTGGTGTCATACGGGACAAAGTTGTCATACGGGAAAAAGTGTTGTACGGGACAAGTAAATATCTGGTGTCTAGTCCTAACCAAGAGGGCAAATTTAATGAAATGTGGCAAATATTGTTGCGTAGTACTAACACTCAGAAAAAAATAATTACCACTGTTGTATAAAATAGGCATGGGCAACGCTCTGCATAAACTCTAATGGAATGCGTAACAGCTGAACTGGGGCGGTAAACAAGCCTCAGAAAACTTATAAAAAAAATGACGTAAGTACCATTTTCAACAAAAGAACACCATGGTTTGATTAAAAGCAACCTTTTCAATAGGATACCCGCATTTCATACATGAACTCTGCGTATTACGGCCAAAAACGCGATTTGAACAGCGCTATTGTTCGCCCTTAGGATGAATGCGTGACCTCAATTTGCGCCGTGTTTACAAATTTTCAAGGGCACGGATGGCAAAAAATAACCATTTAGGAGGTAGATTTCAAACAGCCCGCATCGACGTCTTATCCCAGCTACGGCCCTGATTTGCTGTAAAGCCATTTAATTTGAGAAATTACTAGTCTGTTCGTCCAGGCTAGACCTCGAGTGGATGTGAAATAAATTCGACAGAAGTTGGTGAAGTTCGTCACGAGTCCGCCGTGATTTCCTCTCAACAATAGCAAGTAAGGTGGGTGTATTTTTTACTGTCCCCTACATAGTTTGTTGACAGAATATCTTGTGACCCTATTTGTGAAGTTTCAGTAAAATATACCAAGGAATAAACCGGCGCCAGGCGTTTAAAGCCCCCTGGTCACAATTCGTGCCATCTCCATTTCAACTGGCTTCACGCCAGCGCTGTGATGCTCGACCAGATTTCGTCAGTGTGTGAAACGAATTGTCCTACCAGTGCCGTGCGGTTGGAGGTTAGTTTGGTAAAGCAGAATCCTTCCCTTTGCTTGATTAGCAATCAAACGATTAACTAGTTTAGTAAGACTATTCGGCAGAATGACGGCCAGTTTAAATTTCCGGCGTTATCACTCAGTACATCGAACCTGAAATGCTCGCTAGACAGCAGATTTGCGGCGTACTTGCTTCCAGGAAGCGAAGCAATGTCATCAACAAATATGAAAACAGTTCGACTTATGCAGAGTTCAATGCTTAATCAATATACAATGTATTCTCCTTTAAATACGCGCTTTTACACAAAAGAAAAAAAAAAAGCGCTTATTTTCAGTCTTCTTTCATAATCCGATTAACAATGTTTAAACGATATACAGAATTACCGAGAGCCGAGAATTTTTCCTAATTAATTATTCAGATTTCCATCCCTGCAGTCTCGAATTGAAGCGTGAATGAATATTTTTGTTATTATCTCCTCTATCAGTACACGGTCTTCCTATGGGCTTGGCCTTAATTGTTTTGATTGTCAATAAGGAATAGTACGAGGGAACAGGTTCACAAAATCCTGTACTAAAAGTTTGGGTCACTGCATCACCTCACGGCACGTCTCTAGCTTCCTTTAAGGAAGTACTCGCAAATCTGCAGTTTCGTGAGCATTTCAAGTTCGAGGTACTGAGTAATAACGCCGCGGAAACTTAAACTGGCCCGTCATTCTGCCGAATAGTCTTACTAAACTAGTTAATCGTCTGATTGCTAATCAAGCAAAGGGGAGGTTTCTGCCTCACCAAACTAACCTCCGACTGCACGTCACTGTGTTTTACTATGAATTATTCACAGTAGCTCATTGAAACTATCATGGGAGGAGGGTATATGGACATAGTAAAAACAGTGCAAAGTTTTGTTTTTTTTTTAAATCACCACGGGTTATTGAAGGGGAACGTTTAAATTAGCAGTGGGAGGGCAAACAACTGCCGGCATCAGCGACTTCACTGCATTTTATATAGTAATGGGCGTGTAGCGTTAATCTTTGCCCTCCCACCGATAATTTTGACATTTTGCAGGCCATTGATCCAAAAAAAAAACTTCACAGGCAACCCATTCATACCATTTTTTAATATCAATGCAAAACCTAATGTTGAACATAATTGGGTGAAATTCAATGCATTTTCCATTAAAAAGGGCCTAGGGGCGCTGCTGTACTTCAGAAAAGGGGTAGATGACTTTAGCATCAATTATTTCTGTTAGGGTACCCTAATGGATAATTTGGCCTGGTTTATTTCGAATAGACTGTATTTTCGAAAATGCCCTCAGGCTTCACCCCCCAATTTTCACAATGGGTTTTGTTGAAAAATGCTGAAATCAGCCATTTTTGGGACCCTGTGGCTCTGAGACCCTTTCCTGTAAAGGCGTTGGACTTGTGGCAAACTTTTCGTCTGTGTCTTCTGTACTTACCTGCAAAAAATCATTAGAAAATAATAAACACTTTGTTCTCAGCAACTCAAGAAATGTTGTCATTTTATTCATTTGTATTGCCCATGCCTATATAAAATTCTAAACAAGTGGTACAAAGATGAATTCATAGTTTTGGTGTCTTACGGGACAATGGGGCTCGGTAAATTTCAAGCCAAATTATTAGCTCCCGCCACCGAATCGGTGTGGGAGCTATGGTATCGGGCTCAATGCGTGTCCCCTTCTACAAAAACTTCGACATTTTGCTTTATCTCATGGACTATTTCAGTTACAGGCTCCTAATTTTCACTGGACATTCATCTCATAAATGTTTACAAATGACGTGCCTAAAGGTGACCTTGGCCTATTTTTTCAAGGTCACTGCCCTAAAAATATCACCATAAACTTTGACATTTTGCTTTATCTTATCAAGTAAATCAGTTACAAGCTCCTAATTTTTACTGGACATTCATCTGATGAAGCCCTACAAATGACATGCCTAAAGGTGACCTTGACCTATTTTTTCAAGGTCACTGGCCTAATAATATCACCAAAAACTTCGGCACTTTGCTTTATCTCAAAAATATTTCAGTTACAGGCTTCTAATTCTTACTGGACATGCATCTCGTAAAGGCCTACAAATGACGAGCCTAAAGGTGACCTTGGCCTATTTTCCAAGGTCACTGGCCCAAACATATCACCAAAAATTTTGACATTTTGCTTTATCTCATCAACTATTTCAGTTACAAGCTCCTAATTTTTACTGGACATGCATTTCATAAATTCCTACAAATGACGTGCCTAAAGGTGACCTTTGCCTATTTTTCAAGGTCACTGGCCTAAAAATATCACCAAAAATTTTGACAGTTTGCTTTTTCTTATCAACATTTTCAGTTACAGGCTCCTAATGAGCTCCCGCTGCCCGAGTGGCGTGGGAGCTATGGTATCGGGCTTAGTCCGTGCGTCCTTCCATCAACAAAAACTTCAACATTTTGTTTATCTTAACGGCGGGAGCTTCTGGGGCCGCTAGTGCCCTATATTTCTACATTCCAGAGGTTTCCTTTAAGAACTTTCCAACGTATTATTAAAACCTGGAAGGATAGTGGTGAACCATCACCTTCGAGGACAAAATTTGACGGAAAAAAACCTTAAATGATTGTGATCAGAGATCACTAAACACTTGGTGAAATCAATTCGTAGAAAATCAACAGTGGAATTCATGGCTATATTTAATGGTGAAAGCACGAGCATTTTAATGTGCACAATGCAAAAAGAACTCAAGGGAATTGGACGAAACAGCTGTTTAGACTTAGCCTCACTGATAAGTGGTTTTTCTGAATGAAAAAGAAGGCTTAAATTTGCTAAGAGGCATAAAGATTGGACTTTTGAGCAATGTCAAAAGGTCATGTGATCTGATGAGTCCAAATTTACCCTGTTCCAGAGTGATGGGGGCATCAGGGTAAAAAGAGAGGCGGATGAAGTGATGCGCCATCATGCCTAGCACCTTCTGTACAAGGCTGTGGGGGCAGTGCTATGATCTGGGGTTACTACAGTTGGTCAGGTCTAGGTTCAGCAAAGATATGCACCTAAAAACTGAGGTCTGCTGAATACCAGAAAATACTGAATGACCAGGTTTATCCATCTCTGCATTTTTCCTTCCCTGATGGCAAAGGCATCTTCCAAGATGACAGTGCCAGGATTCATCTGGCTCAAATTGTGAAAGAGTGGTTCAGGGAGCATGAGACCTCATTTTCACACAGGGATTGGCCACCACAGAGTCCAGACCTTAACCCCACTGAGAATCTCTGGGATTTGCTGGAGAAAACTTTACACAGCGCTCCGATACTCTCCCATCATTAATACAAGATCTTGGTGAAAAATAAATGCGGCTATGGACAGAAATAAATAAATGTTGTGATATTGCTTATTAAAACAAAGCCATGGTGAGTGCGCGTCGTACTTAAAGCTAAAGGCGGTCAATCAAAATTTAGGAGTGCGTGACTTCTTTTTTTCACCAGGCAGTGTATATGTTACATGAAAGAGGAACTCCGTTACATGGGCTTTTGGCTCTGCGGTCTGGGGCTAACTCTGGCTTCGCTAATAACAGGTTCATGTGTGTGTGCTGGCCATCAGTGGATGGAGCATGTCTGCTGGTTTCAGTTTAGTACACAGGCGAATGCCCACATAGGCCTGCTAATTACCAGTACAGACAGCTCTGAGGTTTAACCTGTTGATAGTTTGGTGGGGTGAGTTTGAGTGGGAAGTGAGATACTGCAGATTGTTGCTGTATTTCCGGCAGTATTTGTCACTGAATAGAGGAATACACACACACACACACACACACACACACACACACGCACACTCACATTCTTAAACACAGCCACTGACACTCTCCCTCTCTCGCACACGCAGACACACAAATGTGCTCTTGCATACCCACACATTGCCTCAGGTTTAGTACAGTATACTTTGGCATTAGTAGTGCTGATGTGCTGCTTCTGAGTCATGTGGTTTTCCCTGCTGTTTCCAGGGCGACAGCGGAACAGGCTGGAGCCAATGGACACAATCTTCATCAAGCAGGTGAAAGAGGGAGGCCCCGCCCACATTGCTGGCCTCTGCACAGGTGACATGATCACACTGCTGTGACATCACAATGACATCATCAGGGCTGGAGTTACTGTGCACTCAGCGACATTCTAATATGCAGAAGTGACACACTTCCCTGCAGAACAGGGGAACATCAGAAATTGTGTGCGTGTGGTCAGTAGCAGCCAGGTGATCTGTGTGTTTCTGTGACAGGTGATCGCTTGGTAAAAGTGAATGGTGAGAGCATCATCGGTCGGACTTACTCCCAGGTCATTGCCCTGATACAGAGCAGGTACAGTATCCTGAACACCCGGGACATCTACGTTAAAACCTATACTCTCTTACCCGAGTACACTACAACATCTTACTCAAGTACACTACACTCTGTTACCCGAGTACACTACAACCTCTTACCCAAGTACACTACACACTCTTACCCGAGTACACTACACACTCTTAGCTGAGTACACTATAACCTCTTACCCAAGCAAACTACACTCTCTTACCTGAGTATACTACACTCTCTTACCCAAGTACACTACACTCTCTTACCCGAGTACACTACACACTCTTACCTAAGTACAGTACGCTCTCTTACCAAAGTACACTACGTTCTCTTACCCGAGTACACTACATTCTCTTACCTGAGTACACTACGCTCTCTTACCCGAGTACACTACGCTCTCTTACCCGAGTACACTACGTTCTCTTACCCGAGTACACTACACTCTCTTTCCCAAGTACACTACAACATCTTACTCGAGTACACTACACTCTGTTACCCGAGTACACTACAACCTCTTACCCAAGTACACTACACACTCTTACCCGAGTACACTACACACTCTTACCTAAGTACAGTACGCTCTCTTACCAAAGTACACTACGTTCTCTTACCCGAGTACACTACATTCTCTTACCTGAGTACACTACGCTCTCTTACCCGAGTACACTACGCTCTCTTACCCGAGTACACTACGTTCTCTTACCCGAGTACACTACACTCTCTTTCCCAAGTACACTACAACCTCTTACCCGAGTACACTACAGCCTCTTACCCGAGTACACTACAACTTCTTACCCAAGTACGCTACACTCTCTTACCCGAGTACACTACAATCTCTTACCCGACTACACTACACTCTCTTTCCCAAATACACTACAACCTCTTACCCGAGTACACTACAACTTCTTACCCAAGTACGCTACACTCTCTTACCTGAGTACAGTACAACCTCTTACCTGACTACACTACACTCTTTCCCAAGTTCACTACAACCTCTTACTCGAGTACACTACACTCTCTTACCTGAGTAAACAACAACCTCTTACCCACGTAAACTACACTCTCTCACCCAAGTACACTCCAACTTCTTACCCAAGTACACTACACTCTCTTACTCATGTGTATGACACTCTTACCCGAGTACACTACAACTTCTTACCCGAGTACACCACAACCTCTTACCTGAGTGCACTACACTCTCTTACCTGAGTACACAACAACTACTTACCCAAGTACACTCCACTCTCTTTCCCGTGTATACGACACTCTCTTACTTGAGTACACTACAACTTTTTACCCAAGTACACTACACTCTCTTACCCGGGTACACTACAACCTCTTACTCGAGTACTCTACACTCTCTTACCCGAGTCGCTACAACCTCTTAACTGAGTACACTACACTCTCTTACCCGAGTGCACTACAACCTCTCACCCTACTACACTACACTCTTTTTCCCAAGTACACTACAATCTTTTCTCTGAGTACACTACAACCTCTTACCCGAGTACATTACAACCTCTTAACCAAGTACACTACACTCTCTTACCCGAGTACAGCCTCTTACCCAAGTAGACTACACTCTCTTACCCGAGTACACTACAACCTCTTACTCGAGTACTCTACACTCTCTTACCCGAGTACACTACAACCTCTTAACTGAGTACACTACAACCTCTTAACCAAGTACACTACACGCTCTTACCCGAATACAGCCTCTTACCCAAGTAGACTACACTCTCTTACCCGAGTACACTACAACCTCTTACCCAAGTACACTACACTCTCTTACCCGAGTACACTACAATCTCTCACCCGACTACACTACACTTTGTTTTGCAAGTACACTACAATCTTTTATCCAAGTACACTACAACCTCTTACTCGAGTACACTACACTCTCTTAGCTGAGTACTCTACACACTCTTACCTGAGTACACTTCAACCTCTTACCCAAGTACACTACACTCTCTTACCCGAGTACACTACAACCTCTTACCCAAGTACACTACACTCTCTTACCCGAGTACACTACACACTCTTACCTAAGTACAGTACGCTCTCTTACCAAAGTACACTACGTTCTCTTACCCGAGTACACTACATTCTCTTACCCGAGTACACTACACTCTCTTTCCCAAGTACAGTACAACCTCTTACCCGAGTACACTACAACTTCTTACCCAAGTACGCTACACTCTCTTACCTGAGTACAGTACAACCTCTTACTTGACTACACTACACTCTCTTTCCCAAGTACACTACAACCTCTTACCCGAGTACAGTACAACTTCTTACCCAAGTATGCTACACTCTCTTACCTGAGTACAGTACAACCTCTTACCTGACTACACTACACTCTCTTTCCCAAGTACACTACAACCTCTTACCTGAGTACTCTACACTCTTACCTGAGTAAACAACAACCTCTTACCCGAGTAAACTACACTCTCTCACCCAAGTACACTACAACTTCTTACCCAAGTACACTACACTCTTACCCGTGAGTACGACACTCTGTTACCCGAGTACACTACAACTTCTTACCTGAGTACATCACAACCTCTTACCTGAGTACATTACACACTCTTACCTGAGTACACTTCAACCTCTTACCCAAGTACACTACACTCTCTTACCCGAATACACTACAACCTCTTAACCGACTACACTACACTCTCTTACCCGAGTACTCTACAACCTCTTACCCAAGTACACTATACTCTTACCTGAGTACACTACAACCTCTTACCAAGTACACTACACTCTTACCCGGGTACACTACAACCTCTAACTCGAGTACACTACACTCTCTTACCAGAGTACACTACAACCTCTTACTCAAGCACACTACACTGTCTTACTCGAGGACACTATGTTCTCTTTCCGAAGCATACTACAACCTCTTACCCGTGTATACGACACTCTCTTACCCGAGTACACTACAACTTCTTACCCGAGTACATCACAACCTCTTACCTGAGTACATTACACTCTCTTACCTGAGTACACAACAACCTCTTCCCCAAGAACACTACAGTCTCTTACCTGAGTAAACTACAACCTCTTACCCGAGTAAACTACACTTTCTTACCCAAGTACACTACAACTTCTTACCCAAGTACACTACACTCTCTTACTCGTGTATACGACACTCTCTTACCCGAGTACACCACAACCTTCTACCTGAGTACGCTACACACTCTTACCTGAGTACACTACAACTTCTTACCCAAGTACAGTACACTTTCTTCCCTGTGTGTACGACACACTTTTACCCGAGTACACTACAAATTCTTACCCGAGTACACCACAAACTCTTACCTGAGTACACTACACACTCTTACCTGAGTACACTACAACCTCTTACCCAAGTACACTACACTCTCATACCCGGGTACACTACAACCACTTACTCGAGCACACTACACTGTCTTACTCGAGGACACTATGTTCTCTTTCCCAAGTACGTTACAACCTCTTACCCGACTACACTACTCTCTCTTTCCCAAGTACACTACAACTTCTTAGTACACTCTCTTCCCCGTGTGTACGACACTCTCTTACCCGTGTACACTACAACTTCTTACCCGAGTACACCACAACCTCTTACCTGAGTACACTACACTCTCTTACCTGAGTACACAACAACTTCTTACCCAAGTACACTATACTCTTACCCGTGTACACTACAACTTCTTACCCGAGTACACCACAGCCTCTTACCTGAGTACACTACACTCTCTTACCTGAGTACACAACAACTTCTTACCCAACTACACTACACTGTCTTACCCGTGTATACGACACTCTCTTACCCGAGTACACTACAACTTCTTACCCGAGTACACCACAGCCTCTTACCTGAGTACACTACACTCTCTTACCTGAGTACACAACAACTTCTTACCCAACTACACTACACTGTCTTACCCGTGTATACGACACTCTCTTACCCGAGTACACTACAACTTCTTGCCCGAGTACACCACAACCTCTTACCTGAGTACACTACACTCCCTTACCTGAGTACACTACACTCTCTGCAGCTGGGTTCAAATTTTTTACCAGAGTACACTGCACTCTGTGTAGCTTGGTTTAAATCTCTTACCCGAGTACACTACACTCTGCGCAGCTGGGTTTCAATCTCTTACCCAAGTACATTGCACTCTGTGCGGCTGGGTTTAAATCTCTTACCCGAGTACACTACACTCTGTGCGGCTGGGTTTGAAGCCAAGTTAGCTCCGACCTGGTTACATTTCTGGCACCTGCTTAAGGTTCAGTGGGCGCGTCTCAATTTTGTTCCCTAATTTTAGAGATTTTAGCTATTGTGTCTATTATCGCTGTCTCTGCTTTATGAGGTAAGATGGCGTTCATATGAAATCTTCACACAGGTATTATAAACAGAGTGTGATAACATTTGGCTCTAATGCATGTCTCTGTCTGCTGTGGTCGTTTTGTTAATGCATTCGGTCTGTTTTGTAGTATCGAGTGTTAATGTTTTCGGTCTGTAATACAGTGTTCATGTGATTGTTGAATATGCCAGTATAGGATGTTAATATATTCAGTGCGTATTAGAACATTGGGTATTCCTGTTTTCAGTTTGTATTACAGTGTGAATATGTTTGGTCCATTTTACAGGATTGGGTGTGAATGTGTTTCGTCTGTGTTGTTGTTTTATTGTGCTTGCTGTGTATTGCAGTGTTATTCTTTTGATCTGTACTGTGTTATTGTGTTTGATTTGTATTACAGTGTTAATTTACTTGGTCTGTATTTCTGTTTTTTATTTTTGGTGTGTATTACAGGGTTATTGTGTTTGGTTTGTTCTGCAGTGTAAAAGTGTTTGGTCTGTATAGCGGTGTTATTATGTTTCGTCTGCATTGCCATGTTGGTGTGTTTGGTCTGTATTTCAGTGTCAATATGTTTTGTCTGTATTGTAGTGTTGGTGTGTTTGGTCTGTATTTCAGTGTTTATGTGTTTCGTCTGTATTGCAGTGTTGGTGTGTTTGGTTTGTCGTCGTCGTCGTCGGCCTCCATCCGTCTGGTAAGACGATGAGATGCACCGGATTCAGCCACACTTCTTGGTGTGGCTATACAGGCCAATGCGGGAGAGACAGTCTCTTTGGCATATAGCGCAGAAGTAGACTGATGGTTCTTGATTTGAACACTTGTGTGAAGACTTGCGTGCTGCTCTTTTCCGCTTAAGATTGGCAATGCGTGACTGCTCGGCTACTTCGGTTCCACTTGAAACGGCAGCTTTCCATAGAGTTCTTGATTCAGCAGTGGTCTCCCAAGACTGAGCGCTGATCCCAGCAGATTTCAGGTCGCGCTTGCAGGTGTCTTTGAAGCGTAGCCTTGGGCGACCATGAGGTCTAGAGCCTGATGAGAGCTCGCCGTACCGTAGATCTTTGGGTATTCTACCGTCATCCATGCGGCGTACATAGCCCAGCCAGCGAAGACGGCGTTGGCTGAGGAGCGTGTAGATAGATGGAAGTTCTGCACGCTCGAGCACATCGGTGTTAGGGATTTTATCTTGCCAGCGGATGCCGAGGATGCGTCTGAGGCAGCGAAGATGGAAGCTGTTAAGTCTTCTCTCCTGCGCGGAGTAGGTTGTCCAAGTTTCGCTGGAGTAGAGAAGTGTGCTCAAGACACAAGCTCTGTACACCTGCATTTTGGTACTGATGGTGAGGTTGTTGTTGGACCATACTCTGTTGTGGAGCTTAGACATAATTGCTGAGGCCTTTCCTATTCTAGCATTGATCTCTGGTTCTAGCGACAGATTTGCGCCAATTATGGACCCAAGGTACTGGAATTTCTCGGCTGAGTTGAGCTCATGGTTTCCAAGATAGATGCTTGGCGGGTGGTCAATGCCTTGACCCATCACCTCAGTCTTCTTAATGCTGATGGTAAGACCGAACTCATCACAAGCTTTAGAGAAAAGGTTGATCAGTCTCTGCAGAGCGTCGCCTGAGTGGGTCGCTAGAGCAATGTCGTCTGCAAAGAGAGCCTCTCTGATGGTGACATGTCTGACCTTGGTCTTAGCGCAAAGTCTTGCTAGGTTGAACAGTTTGCCGTCACATTGCGTGTGAAGGTAGACACCATCTTCGTTGTTCCTGAAGGCGTGTGCTAGAAGCACTGAGAAGAATATCCCGAACAGTGTTGGCGCGAGAACACAGCCCTGCTTGACTCCACTTTGAATAGGAAATGGTGTTGACATTTGCCCGTTGTAGCAGACAGTACTGTACGTATCTGTGTGGAAGGACTCTATGATGGAAAGCAGCTTAGGGGGGCAGCCGATCTTCTTCAGGATGAGGAAAAGCCCGCTTCTGCTAACAAGGTCGAACGCCTTAGTTAGGTCAATGAAGCCGAGGAAGAGTGGTTGGTTCTGCTCCCGACATTTTTCCTGCAGTTGCCTGACGGAGAAGATCATATCGATAGTGGACCTGCCAGCCCTAAAGGCACACTGGGCTTCAGGGTAGACGCGAGTTGCTAGAACATACAGTCTCTCCAGGACTACTCTAGCTAGGATCTTGCCCACTATGCTCAGTAGGGAGATGCCCCTATAGCAGTTACAGTCACTGCGGTCACCTTTGTTCTTATAAAGGGTTATGATCTTGGCGCCACGCCAGTCCTGCGGAACGGAGCCCTCCCTCCAGACCAGTATAAGTAGATCGTACAGGTCAGGGATAAGTGCGTCTTTGCCATGCTTGATCACTTCGGGGGGAATACCATCCTTGCCTGGGGCCTTGCCGCTCGATAGGGAGTCAATAGCCCTACTGAGTTCTTGCATTGAAGGCTCCTCATCCAGTTCTGCAAGAATGGGCAGCTGGCTGATGGCGTCAAGGACAGCATCCGTAACTACGTTTTGGGTAGAGTACAGTTCTAGATAGTGCTCCACCCAACGCTCCATCTGCTTCTTCTGGTCGGTGATGAATTCTCCAGATTTGGATTTCAGTGGGACACTCTTTGTAGCTGATGGTCCTGTGGCCTTTTTAATGCCTGCGTACATGCCACCAGTGTTTCCACAGTCGGCATCGGACTGGATCTTCTGACTTAGCTTCATCCAATAGTCATTGGCGCAGCGTCGAGCCGTCTTTTGGCATCTACTGCGTGCGGCTCTCAATGCATCCCTTGTAGCCTGACATGAATTGCTCACGTGGGCTAGATGTGCAGCACGCTTTGCCTCTACTACGGGCTCCATTTCCTGCCGGTTGGCTTCGAACCAGTCCTGGTTGCGTTGTTCCTTCCTTCTGAATGCTTCGAGCCCAGATTGGTAAAGGGCGGAGCGTAATAGAGTCCGTTTCGATTCAGCTGTCTCTGCAGATGAGTGGGCGTTTCCCAAGGATGTTTTTAGGGAATCGAGAAGCATTTGTACTCTGAGTGGACATGAGGCTCGGCTGGCATTAATACGCGGGAGGCACTTCGTCTTGGAGTGGTGTATCTTACGTGGGACAAGGCAGACGACAGAGCGAACAAGGATGTGGTCTGTGTCGCAGTCAGCGCTGTGCATGCTTCTGGTGTTGTGCACGTGGTTCAGGTCTCTTTTCCTGGTGAGAAACAGGTCTAGCCGGTGCCATCGATTGTATCTTGGGTGGCGCCATGAAACTTTGTGCCTCTCCTTGTTCAGGAAGAAGGTGTTGGTCACCACAAGGTTGTGGAAAGAGCAGAGCTCTAGAGGCCTTTGGCCATTCTCGTTTATCTTGCCAACGCCGTGATGGCTGATGACAGACGGCCAGGCTTCAAAGTCAGCCCCAACCCTAGCGTTGAAGTCCCCCATAATAAAGAGTCCTTCCTTGCTGGGCACACTCTTGATGGTAGAGTCCAGGGCATCGTAGAACTGGTCTTTCTCTTCCGCGGTGGAACATAAAGTTGGAGAATAAATGCAGACAAAGTTGACTACACCTGTTCTAGTTGTCATCCATATGGTCAGAAGTCTCTCCAAGCCTCCTGATGGCGGCTCAATGGTGGATAGCAAGGAGTTCTTAACTGCAAAGCCTACGCCATGTAGTCAAGGCTCGTCGATTCTTTTCCCCTGCCAGAAAAATGTGTAATTCTGTTCTCGTAACGATCCCACATCAGGCAGTCTAGTCTCTTGCAATGCTGCGATGTCAATGTTGAGACGGCGGAGTTCTCTGTCTATTACAGCAGTCTTTCGAAGGTCGCCCATGAACTGAGGGTCTCGATTGAAACCGGGACACATTGTTCTTACATTCCAGCTAGATATCTGAAGAGCTGGCGTCTTCAAATTATGAGAATGATGTTTGCCACGTGCTGGGATTTACAACCTGCCTGTCGATTTTGTCCTAGCTCTAAGCACCCAATGGAGCAAGCAGGTTGTGGCGGGGTAGTACCTTATTGTCCGAGGGCTGCCCGGATTTAGGCGGGCGGTAACCACCCAGTGGAATTAGAAAATTCCTCCCACCGTCGAGAGCAACCCCTAGCGCCCAGCTCTACGCCAATTGAGCATGGATTTATAACTGGTAGACTGCTGCTCCCCGTGTTGTGCCTACGCTGAAAGACAGCGAAGTTGGAGTGTCCTCTCCAGGTGCAAGCCTGGGCAGATTGATATGGAGGACTAACTGTTGCCCATGCAGTAGGTCCCCCCTCTCCTTGCGGCTGATGGGGTCCAGGGGAAATGCAAAGCAGGTACGCCTGGCATCAGGGCGACGCAGGAGTTGCCGGGACGATGTTGTAACAACAACGACCCGCCTAACGGACTCCACTTCCGGATTTATCCTCTGGGTTCACTCCCGAAGTCTCACCCATGAATGGGTAGGTTGCAAGACAGCAACGGTTGATTTTGGAGTTTTCTCTCCTAGATGAGTTGCCAGCAAAGGCTAACGAGCCTCATCGGCCCAAAAATTTTCACCTATACCCTGGCAAGGGAGGCTAAGAGGTTACTATGGCTTGCCTTAGGCCACACCTCAGGACTCCGGTGGGAAGGGGCGTCTTACTGTCCCTATTCACAGGCTACTGGCCCAACCAGGTCCTGTGCCGTACCCTTGTTTGGTTTGTATTACTGTGTTAATGTGTCTGGTCTGTATTGCAGTTTCAGTTTGTTTGGTCGGCATTGCTGTGTTAATGTGTTTGGTCTGTAGTGCTCTGTTAATATGTTTGGTCTGTACTACTGTGATAATGTGTTTGGTCTGTTTTGCAGTGTTGATGTGTTTGGTCTGTATTACTGTATTAATGTGTTTGCTCTGTATTACTGTGTTAATGTTTTGGTCTGTATTTCAGTGTTAATGTGTTTGGTCTATTTTATTGTGTTTACGTGTTTGGTCTGTATTACTTTGCTAATGTTTTTGGTCTGTATTTCAGTGTTAATGTGTTTGGTCTGTATTACTTTGTCAATGTGTTTGGTTTGTATTTCAGTGTTTATCTGTTTGGTCTGTATTATTGTGTTTATGTGTTTGGTCTGTATTACTTTGTTAATGTTTTGGTCTGTATTTCAGTGTTAACGTGTTTGGTCTGTATTATTGCGTTTATGTATTTGGTCTGTATTACTTTGGTAATGTTTTGGTCTGTATTTCAGTGTTAATGTGTTTGGTCTGTATTATTGTGTTTATGTGTTTGGTCTGTATTAATTTGTGAATGTTTTGGTCTGTATTTCAGTGTTAAAATGTTTGGTCTGTATTATTGTGTTTATGTGTTTGGTCTGTATTAATTTGTTAATGTTTTGGTCTGCATTTCAGTGTTAATGTGTTTGGTCTGTATTATTGTTTTTATGCGTTAGGTTTGTATTACTTTGTTAATGTGTTTGGTCTGCATTTCAGCGGTTCGGTGCTTGATCTGTGCGTGATGCCCAAAGATGAGGATGTCCTGCAGCTGGTGAGCACTATTTCTTTCTCTTATCTATCTTCTGTTTGTGTTACATGGATTTCAGGTCTGCATTTAGTTAAGTTATGCTTCAAATTTAGTCCCTTAGTGTGGAATGCCGCACTGTCTTCATTAGCACAAACTGTGCTTGTAAGCAGTGCTCTGGATTGCACAAATCATTCAGAAGTTGTCCTAATTAGCATAGCATCCTTGCTTGCCAGGTTTTTTCTTGGTTAACAGTGTGTCCTGGTTAGGGGGCATTATCCCTGTTAGCACAGTGTCGGTGTTAGCTTGGATTTTCCTGGTTTGCACTATAGCATTAGCCTAGCATATCCTCAATAGCACACTTTGTCCTCTCAGGCAGCGTGGCCTGTTGAGCACAGTGTGTCCTGGTGAGCTGTGCTGTCAGCTCTTAGGGCTGATTTTGGACTCTGCGCTGAATCTGCGTCAGATATAAGTGTGGATGTGGGAGGCGTGGGTCAGAACAGACAGTTTTGGTTGTTCCTTTGTAGATTTTTTTTGTATGCACACTATTTTTGCATGTCCTCCTGCGCTGTACCCCAGGGAACTCCAGACCTCAGGTGCTGAAGAAACAGCTGCTGCATTTTAGATCCCATCGCTGTAATGGATGAGAGAGAGAGAGAGAGATGTTTTCATGAAAATAAGCATATTTATGCAGCAGCTCTTTTCTCAAAGTATATTCAAAATGCTGCCTCCTCTTAGGTTCAGGTCATTGTGGACGATCAGGGAGCGTGTGACTGAGTTCGGTCATTGAGTATATTTTGCCCTGTGTCGTATTCACTACTGATGTCTATTGCTTCCTCTCAGTATTGCTGTGTTATGAGTAACTGAGAGGGAATTGTACAGACAGTCAGAGAGCAAAGAGAGAATGAGAATGGCTGGATGGAAATAATTTGAGCGGGAAAAGGTTTTCTCGCGCCATCCGTGGATTGGTACACTTCCTGAACAGACCCGCGGCAGTCACACGCGCACTGTCTCTGCTGCTCCGACTGCCACACCCTCTATACTCATGCTACACCCTATTCTGTGAAGCTACACACTCTCAGCTAATGCTACACCCCCGACTGTAATGATAAACGCTCTCAGCTAATGCTAAATCCCCTCTGACAGTGCTGCACTCTCTCCTTTAATGCTACACGCTCTCTGCAAATGCTAAACCCTCTCCACTAACGCTTAATCTTCTTCTCTCATGCTGCTCAAATTCAGCTAATGCTGAATGACCTTTCCAAACACTACATCCTCTCCTCTAATGCTAAACCCTCCCTTCTAATGCTGCACACTCCCTGCTAATGCTAAACCGTCCCCTCTAATGCTGCACACTCCTTGCTAATGCTTAACCCTCCCCTCTAATGCTGCACACTCCCTGCTAATGCTAAACCCTCCCCTCTAATGCTGCACACTCCCTGCTAATGCCAAACCTTCCCCTCTAATGCTGCACACTCCCTGCTAATGCTAAACCCTCCCCTCTAATGCTGCACACTCCCTGCTGCTGCACACTCCCTGCTAATGCTAAACCCTCCCCTGTAATGCTGCACACTCCCTGCTAATGCTAAACCCTCCCCTGTAATGCTGCACACTCCCTGCTAATGCTAAACCCTCCCCTCTAATGCTGCACACTCCCTGCTAATGCTAAACCCTCCCCTCTAATGCTGCACACTCCCTGCTAATGCTAAACCCTCCCTGTAATGCTGCACACTCCCTGCTAATGCTAAACCCTCCCCTGTAATGCTGCTCACTCCCTGCTAATGCTAAACCCTCCCCCTAATGCTGCACACTCCCTGCTAAAGCTAAACCCTCCCCTCTAATGCTGCACACTCCCTGCTAATGCTAAACCCTCCCCTCTAATGCTGCTCACTCCCTGCTAATGCTAAACCCTCCCCTGTAATGCTGCACACTCCCTGCTAATGCTAAACCCTCCCCTGTAATGCTGCTCACTCCCTGCTAATGCTAAACCCTCCCCCCTAATGCTGCACACTCCCTGCTAAAGCTAAACCCTCCCCTCTAATGCTGCACACTCCCTGCTAATGCTAAACCCTCCCCTCTAATGCTGCACACTCCCTGCTAATGCTAAACCCTCCCCTCTAATGCTGCACACTCCCTGCTAATGCCAAACCCTCCCCTGTAATGCTGCACACTCCCTGCTAATGCTATACCCTCCCCTCTAATGCTGCACACTCCCTGCTGCACACTCCCTGCTAATGCTAAACCCTCCCCTCTAATGCTGCACACTCCCTGCTAATGCTAAACCCTCCCATCTAATGCTGCGCACTTTTTGCTAATGCTGCAGGCTCTCTGCAAATGCTAAACGCTCTCCACTAATGCTACACCTTCCTCTCCGATGCTACACACTCTCTGTTAATGCTGAACCCCCTCTGCTATGGCTACAACCTCTGCTCTCATGGTGCTCTCCCTCAAATTCTACACACTTTCTGCTAATGCGAAACCCTCTCCTCTAATGCTGCACCATCTGTAATGCTGCATACTGTCAGCTAATGCTAAACCCTTTCCGCCAACACTACACCCACTCCTCTATTGTTGCAAATGTGTAGCTAATGCTTAATCCTCTCTGCTAACTCTGCTCCCACTCCTCTAATGCTGAATATTGCCAGCTAATGCTAAACCCTCTATGCTAGTGCCACACCCTCTCCCTTTAAGCTACACACTGTCTGCTAAGGCTAAACCTTCCCCTCAAACACTATGCCTTCTTCTCTAATGCTGCACGTGGTCAATATTGATAATCCTTCTCTACTAACACTACACCCTCTCCTTTAAGCCTAATCACGGTCAGCTAACGCTAATCCCTTTCCTCTAATGCCATACTCTCTGTTAATGGTAAACCAACCAGGCTAATGCTATATGCACATTGCTATTGCTGCTCTATGCTGCACCCTCTCCAGTTATGCTAAACCCTCACCTTTCATGCTGTATCCACTCTGCTAATGCAACAAACTCTCAGCTATTTCTGCATCCACTTTGTTAACCCTGCTCTCCCATTAGTAACACTACACTCTCAATTAATGCTACGCTCTCTTTCCAACAACACTACCCCTGCTCTACTGATACTACACTCATTCTGCTAATGCTTCACACTCTATGCTAATGCTACGCTCTCTTTCCAACAACACTACCCCTGCTCTACTGACACTGCACTCATTCTGCTAATGCTTCACACTCTATGCTAATGCTACACTCTCTTTCCAATGACACTACCCCTGCCCTACTGATACTACACTCATTCTGCTAATGCTTCATACTGTATGCTAATGCTATGCTCTTTCTAACAACACTACCCCGATCTACTGATACTGCACTCATTCTGCTAATGCTTCATACTGTATGCTAATGCTATGCTCTTTCTAACAACACTACCCCTGATCTACTGATACTGCACTCATTCTGCTAATGCTTCACACTCTATGCTAATGCTTTCGCTCTCTTTCCAACAACACTACCCATGATCTACTGATACTGCACTCATTCTGCTTATGCTTAACACTCTATGCTAATGCTATGCTCTTTCCAACAACACTACCCCTGCTCTACTGATACTGCACTCATTCTGCTAATGCTTCACACTCTATGCTAATGCTACGCTCTCTTTCCAATGACACTACCCCTGCTCAACTGATACTGCACTCATTCTGCTAATGCTTCACACTCAATGCTCATGCTACGCTCTCTTTCCAATGACACTACCCCCGCTCTACTGATACCACACTCATACTGCTAATGCTTCACACTCTATGCTAATGCTACACTCTCTTCCAATGACACTACCCCTGCTCTACTGATACCACACTCATACTGCTAATGCTTCACACTCTATGCTAATGCTACACTCTCTTTCCAATGACACTACCCCTGCTCTACTGATACCACACTCATACTGCTAATGCTTCACACTCAATGCTAATGCTACACTCTCTTTCCAATGACACTACTCCTGCTCTACTGATACTGCACTCATTCTGCTAATGCTTCACACTCTCTGCTAATGCTACGCTCTCTTTCCAATGACACTACTCCTGCTCTACTGATACTGCACTCATTCTGCTAATGCTTCATACTGTATGCTAATGCTATGCTCTTTCTAACAACACTACCCCTGATCTACTGATACTGCACTCATTCTGCTAATGTTTCACACTCTATGCTAATGCTACGCTCTCTTTCCAATGACACTACTCCTGCTCTACTGATACTGCACTCATTCTGCTAATGCTTCATACTGTATGCTAATGCTATGCTCTTTCTAACAACACTACCCCTGATCTACTGATACTGCACTCATTCTGCTAATGCTTCACACTCTATGCTAATGCTACGCTCTCTTTCCAACAACACTACCCATGATCTACTGATACTGCACTCATTCTGCTTATGCTTAACACTCTATGCTAATGCTACGCTCTCTTTCCAATGACACTACTCCTGCTCTACTGATACTGCACTCATTCTGCTAATGCTTCATACTGTATGCTAATGCTATGCTCTTTCTAACAACACTACCCCGATCTACTGATACTGCACTCATTCTGCTAATGCTTCATACTGTATGCTAATGCTATGCTCTTTCTAACAACACTACCCCTGATCTACTGATACTGCACTCATTCTGCTAATGCTTCACACTCTATGCTAATGCTACGCTCTCTTTCCAACAACACTACCCATGATCTACTGATACTGCACTCATTCTGCTTATGCTTAACACTCTATGCTAATGCTATGCTCTTTCCAACAACACTACCCCTGCTCTACTGATACTGCACTCATTCTGCTAATGCTTCACACTCTATGCTAATGCTACGCTCTCTTTCCAATGACACAACCCCTGCTCTACTGACATTGCACTCATTCTGCTAATGCTTAACACTCTATGCTATTGCTACACTCTCTTTCCAATGACACTACCCCCGCTCTACTGATACCACACTCAAACTGCTAATGCTTCACACTCTATGCTAATGCTACACTCTCTTTCCAATGACACTACTCCTGCTCTACTGATACTGCACTCATTCTGCTAATGCTTCACACTCAATGCTCATGCTACGCTCTCTTTCCAATGACACTACCCCCGCTCTACTGATACCACACTCATACTGCTAATGCTTCACACTCTATGCTAATGCTACACTCTCTTTCCAATGACACTACCCCTGCTCTACTGATACCACACTCATACTGCTAATGCTTCACACTCTATGCTAATGCTACACTCTCTTTCCAATGACACTACCCCTGCTCTACTGATACCACACTCATACTGCTAATGCTTCACACTCAATGCTAATGCTACACTCTCTTTCCAATGACACTACTCCTGCTCTACTGATACTGCACTCATTCTGCTAATGCTTCACACTCTCTGCTAATGCTACGCTCTCTTTCCAATGACACTACTCCTGCTCTACTGATACTGCACTCATTCTGCTAATGCTTCATACTGTATGCTAATGCTATGCTCTTTCTAACAACACTACCCCTGATCTACTGATACTGCACTCATTCTGCTAATGCTTCACACTCTATGCTAATGCTACGCTCTCTTTCCAATGACACTACTCCTGCTCTACTGATACTGCACTCATTCTGCTAATGCTTCATACTGTATGCTAATGCTATGCTCTTTCTAACAACACTACCCCTGATCTACTGATACTGCACTCATTCTGCTAATGCTTCACACTCTATGCTAATGCTACGCTCTCTTTCCAACAACACTACCCATGATCTACTGATACTGCACTCATTCTGCTTATGCTTAACACTCTATGCTAATGCTCACTCTCTTTCCAATGACACTACTCCTGCTCTACTGATACTGCACTCATTCTGCTAATGCTTCATACTGTATGCTAATGCTATGCTCTTTCTAACAACACTACCCCTGATCTACTGATACTGCACTCATTCTGCTAATGCTTCACACTCTATGCTAATGCTACGCTCTCTTTCCAATGACACTACCCCTGCTCTACTGACATTGCACTCATTCTGCTAATGCTTAACACTCTATGCTAATGCTACACTCTCTTTCCAATGACACTATCCCCGCTCTACTGATACCACACTCAAACTGCTAATGCTTCACACTCTATGCTAATGCTACACTCTCTTTCCAATGACACTACCCCTGCTCTACTGATACTGCACTCATTCTGCTAATGCTTCACACTCAATGCTCATGCTACGCTCTCTTTCCAATGACACTACCCCCGCTCTACTGATACCACACTCATACTGCTAATGCTTCACACTCTATGCTAATGCTACACTCTCTTTTCAATGACACTACCCCTGCTCTACTGATACCACACTCATACTGCTAATGCTTCACACTCTATGCTAATGCTACACTCTCTTTCCAATGACACTACTCCTGCTCTACTGATACTGCACTCATTCTGCTAATGCTTCACACTCTCTGCTAATGCTACGCTCTCTTTCCAATGACACTACTCCTGCTCTACTGATACTGCACTCATTCTGCTAATGCTTAACACTCTATGCTAATGCTACACTCTCTTTCCAATGACACTACCCCCGCTCTACTGATACCACACTCAAACTGCTAATGCTTCACACTCTATGCTAATGCTACACTCTCTTTCCAATGACACTACCCCTGCTCTACTGATACTGCACTCATTCTGCTAATGCTTCACACTCTATGCTCATGCTACGCTCTCTTTCCAATAACACTACCCCTGCTCTACTGATACCACACTCATACTGCTAATGCTTCACACTCTATGCTAATGCTACACTCTCTTTTCAATGACACTACCCCTGCTCTACTGATACCACACTCATACTGCTAATGCTTCACACTCTATGCTAATGCTACACTCTCTTTCCAATGACACTACTCCTGCTCTACTGATACTGCACTCATTCTGCTAATGCTTCACACTCTCTGCTAATGCTACGCTCTCTTTCCAATGACACTACTCCTGCTCTACTGATACTGCACTCATTCTGCTAATGCTTAACACTCTATGCTAATGCTACACTCTCTTTCCAATGACACTACTCCCGCTCTACTGATACTACACTCAAACTGCTAATGCTTCACACTCTATGCTAATGCTACACTCTCTTTCCAATGACACTACCCCTGCTCTACTGATACTGCACTCATTCTGCTAATGCTTCACACTCAATGCTCATGCTACGCTCTCTTTCCAATAACACTACCCCCGCTCTACTGATACCACACTCATACTGCTAATGCTTCACACTCTATGCTAATGCTACACTCTCTTTTCAATGACACTACCCCTGCTCTACTGATACCACACTCATACTGCTAATGCTTCACACTCTATGCTAATGCTACACTCTCTTTCCAATGACACTACTCCTGCTCTACTGATACTGCACTCATTCTGCTAATGCTTCACACTCTCTGCTAATGCTACGCTCTCTTTCCAATGACACTACTCCTGCTCTACTGATCCTGCACTCATTCTGCTAATGCTTCACACTCTATGCTAATGCTACACTCTCTTTCCAATGACACTACCCCTGCTCTACTGATACTGCACTCATACTGCTAATGCTTCACACTCTATGCTAATGCTACACTCTCTTTCCAATGACACTACCCCTGCTCTACTGATACCACACTCATACTGCTAATGCTTCACACTCAATGCTAATGCTACACTCTCTTTCCAATGACACTACTCCTGCTCTACTGATACTGCACTCATTCTGCTAATGCTTCACACTCTCTGCTAATGCTACGCTCTCTTTCCAATGACACTACTCCTGCTCTACTGATACTGCACTCATTCTGCTAATGCTTCATACTGTATGCTAAAGCTATGCTCTTTCTAACAACACTACCCCTGATCTACTGATACTGCACTCATTCTGCTAATGCTTCACACTCTATGCTAATGCTACGCTCTCTTTCCAATGACACTACTCCTGCTCTACTGATACTGCACTCATTCTGCTAATGCTTCATACTGTATGCTAATGCTATGCTCTTTCTAACAACACTACCCCTGATCTACTGATACTGCACTCATTCTGCTAATGCTTCACACTCTATGCTAATGCTACGCTCTCTTTCCAACAACACTACCCATGATCTACTGATACTGCACTCATTCTGCTTATGCTTAACACTCTATGCTAATGCTATGCTCTTTCCAACAACACTACCCCTGCTCTACTGATACTGCACTCATTCTGCTAATGCTTCACACTCTATGCTAATGCTTCGCTCTCTTTCCAATGACACTACCCCTGCTCTACTGACATTGCACTCATTCTGCTAATGCTTAACACTCTATGCTAATGCTACACTCTCTTTCCAATGACACTACCCCCACTCTACTGATACCACACTCAAACTGCTAATGCTTCACACTCTATGCTAATGCTACACTCTCTTTCCAATGACACTACCCCTGCTCTACTGATACTGCACTCATTCTGCTAATGCTTCACACTCAGTGCTCATGCTTTCGCTCTCTTTCCAATGACACTACCCCGCTCTACTGATACCACACTCATACTGCTAATGCTTCACACTCTATGCTAATGCTACACTCTCTTTTTCAATGACACTACCCCTGCTCTACTGATACCACACTCATACTACTAATACCACTAATGCTACACTCTCTTTCCAATGACACTACTCCTGCTCTACTGATACTGCTCATTCTGCTAATACTGCACCATTCTGCTAATGCTTCACACTCTCTTTCCAATGACACTACTCCTGCTCTACTGATACTGCACTCATTCTGCTAATGCTTCACACTCTATGCTAATGCTACACTCTCTTTCCAATGACACTACCCCTGCTCTACTGATACTGCACTCATTCTGCTAATGCTTCACACTCTATGCTAATGCTACACTCTCTTTCCAACGACACTACCCCTGTTCTATTTACACTGCACTCATTCTGCTAATGCTTCACACTCTATGCTAATGCTACACTCTCTTTCCAATTACACTACCCCTGCTCTACTGATACTGCAGTTATTCTGCTAATGCTTCACACTCTATGCTAATGCTACGCCCTCTCTCCAATGACTCTACCCCTGCTCTACTGATACTGCACTCATTTGCTAATGCTTCACACTGTATGCTGATGCTATGCTCTCTTTCCAATGACACTACCCCTGTTCTCCGGATACTGCAGTCATTCTGCTAATGCTTCACACTCTATGCTAATGCTATGCTCTCTTCCCTAAAGCCATACCGTGTCTGCTGATGCAACACTTACTTGAGTAATGCTAGATTCACTGTGCTAATGCCCCATCCTCTCAGCTACTGCTGCGCTCTCGCTGCTAATGTTACGCTATTTCAGCTCATACTACATGCTCTCTTCTCATGGTACTATATTCTCTCCATTTATTCTACAGTCCCTCCACTGATGCTCCCCCATTAACACCATTACATTTTTAATACTGTATTCGAGGGGCCCTCAAACTTAGCCAGAAAGGGCTTTTGTTTGTGCAGGCTCTAATTTCAACCACTAGACTGTATAAAAAGATGGACGAGGCAACCGTGACGTCATCCATTCTTTTCAGCATACCATTGAGGAAGCCTCAATTTTGACAATTTTAATTGCGCCATTTTGTCATTTTGAAACCGGATGTGATTCCTATTGGACGAGAGCGTGAACTGAATACCCGGGGAGAAGCGAGGGGTGGATCGTACCGTATCAGACAAGGACCAGAGGATAGCCATGCCCTTAATGCATATACTGGCTTTATCCTTTATTCTAGTCTATTTCTGAACATAATTTTCAAAAATTAACACCATGATATATTGGAGGAGACTTGAAACTTGCGATTGATACAGCAAAGTCATGTGGAAAATCATTATTTAAATTATAAATCAGGTGGGAAAGTAGGATCATTTTCTCATAGACTTCTATAGGATTGAACTTATTTCTGCAACCACTGACGTCGCCATCTGCTGGCCATTAAATAGAATGCAAATTTTGGAGATTTTCGCATTGGCCGCAGTTTTCAGGCCCGAGTGCTGCGTCCATCTTCTTATAAATTCTATGTTCCAACCATGCAGTTACACACTTGATTTTAATAATCAATCCCTCAATTGATTATCACATTAGAATTAGAGTCCTATATGATTAGATTCAGGTTTAGCTGTTTTTTTGGGGTGGGGGGGTTGGGCTGCATTTAGCATGGTTTAGGATGGGTTTAGCTTGGTTTGGGTTGCGTTTAGCTGGGTTTAGGCATGGTTGATCTGGGTTTGAGCTACGGTGGCCGACGGGAAAATTCACTTCAACGGCCAAAAATATCTCAAATTGGAGAAACGCGCTGCAAAAACAGAAATGATGCAAATTCAAAAACACGCAAACCACAAAAGCAAATGCAAAAGAAAACCGCTGCATATCCATGTTAACACATACGCGCTGCAACGGCCCAAAACATTTCCATTTGGAGAAACGGGCCGCAAAAACAGGAAAGATGCAAAGCTTAAAACGCACATACCAAAAGGCAAATGCAAGAGAGAAAAGCGCTGCATTTAGATATCAACACGACGGAAGTGCTCCTAGTCGCTATGGGGAGCGCCAACTAAAACAGCTTTTACTTCTGTCCTGAGCAAGACTAGCCAGCTAAGCCTTTCTGGCTAGCTAGCCAGCTACCTAGCTGACGTTAGTTCGCTTGTTTAGCTGGCAAGTTTGCTAGCCTAGCTGGCCAACATTTTGGTGCACGGAAGTCAATAGAAAATAAATGAATAAAAAATCTGTTATTTTGCCATCTCACTTAGCTAGAGTTGAACCACGAGCATTTATGTTATACTAAATATAACTGTTAGCTAGCTAGGCTGGCGAACCAGCTAGCTAAGCAAGCAAACTAATGTTAGCGAGCTAGCTAGCGAGCAGTTATATTTGATATAACATAAATGACCGCGATTAAACTCTAGCCAAGTGAGATTGTGAAATAATGGATAATTTTCATTCATTTATTTTCTATTGAATTTTGCGCACCAAACTGGTGGCTAGCTAGGCTAGCGAACTAGCAAGCTAAGCAAGACTAGGGAGCAGCTATATTTGGTATAACATAAATGCTCACGGTTCAACTCTAGCTAAGTGAGATAGCAAAATAATGGATTTTTTTAATAATTTATTTTCTATTGACATCTGTGCACCAAACTGTTGGTCAGCTAGGCTAGCAAACTTGCTAGCTAAACAAGCGAACTAACGTTAGCTAGGTAGCTGGCTAGCTTGCCAGAAAGGCTTAGCTGGCTGGTCTCGCTCAGGACAGAAGTAAAAGCTGTTTTAGTTGGCGCTCCCAATAGCGACGAGGAGCACTTCCGTCGTGTTGATATCTAAATGCAGCGCTTTTCTCTCTTGCATTTGCCTTTTGGTATGTGCGTTTTAAGCTTTGCATCTTTCCTGTTTTTGCGGCCCGTTTCTCCAAATGGAGATGTTTTGGGCCGTTGCAGCGCGTATGTGTTTACATGAATATGCAGCGTTTTTCTTTTGCGTTTGCTTTTGTGGTTTGCGTGTTTTTGAATTTGCATCATTTCTGTTTTTGCGGTGCGTTTCTCTGATTGGAGATGTTTTTGTCCCTCGCAGTGCGTTTGCCCCTGTCGGCCACTGTATTAAGCCGAGTTTAGGTTGGGTTTATTTGTGGGTGGGTAAACTCAGTAGGAGTTTGGCAAGTTTAGACAAGTTCAGTTTCTCCTGTGACTCATCAGTGACTGACCATTAAATTGAAAAATGTTTGCAAAATGTTTGCAATGCGGCTTCTGCAGTTTGATCATCTGATTGGATGGTTTTTGGTGTGTTTTGTGATCGACGGAGAGACGGGCAGAATTAGGAAATTAAGTTTGAGGGAGAAAAATGGAGCTACACTACCGCGCACATTTAGGTCCACATTCTCTATTTCCTCACTTGCGTCACGGCAACCTGTCCATGTTTGTAAGTATGCCTTACACAGAGGAGAGCAGTTCAGTAACCTGGGAACAGCCCAGACAGTAATATCAGCGAGGACAACCACTCACTGAGAGTCAAAAATCTGCCCAAAACACGTCTGCCGACACTAAGCGTATTTGGCTGGACTCTGCCTGCTTTTAGGGAGAGGGAGAGAGAGAGGGAGAGAGAAGGAGTGAGAGAGGAAGAGGGAGAGAGCGAGAGTGGGAGCGAGGGAGAGAGGGAGAGATAAAGGGAGGGAGGGAGAGAGCGTGGGAGAGAGAGGGAGAGAGTGTGGGAGAGAGGGAGGGAGAGCGAGAGAGAGGGCGAGAGAGAGACAGAGAGAGATAAGGAGAGAGAAGGAGTGAGAGAGGAAGAGGGAGAGAGCGAGAGGGAGGGAGGGAGAGAGAGGGAGAGAGTGGGAGCAAGAGAGAGAGAGGGATAGAGAGAGGGAGAGATGAAGGGAGGGAGAGAGCGAGAGAGAGAGGGCGAGAGAGAGTGGGAGCGAGATAGAGGAGCCGCGTCCTCCTGAGCTGAATGTATAATCACATCTGCTGTCGTCACCGGAGAGGCTGGCAGCAGCTGAGAGAGAGAGTGTGTGTTTATGCGCGCGCGTGTGTGTGAAACAGACAGGCAGCTGCCTCCTGCCAGAGCTCGGGGTAACCGTAATCCCTCTGCAGACACAGACGGACGGACAGACCGCAGGGGATGGGGAGGGCGCCCCTCGGGCAGTACCGCGGGCTCTCTGTGGGGTAGCTGAGCGGCCCCAGGATTGGGGATCCGTGTGGAAGAGCGAACAGCAGCACTAGTGCTAACGCGCTAACACCACGGAGACCCTGCGCTGGATGTTCTCCTGGCTCTAACGCTAACGCTGCTGCTGGGATACGCTGTGCTTGGACGATGTGTCCATATTCTCTCCTCTCCTCCCCTCTCCCCTCTCCGTCTCTCCCTGACGCTCTGTCCATCTGCTCCCCCGCAGCTTACCAGGGAAACCAGCGCTCCGGTAAGCAGGAGAAACCTTCATCATCATCGTCATACTCATCCTCACCTGCTGCACCAGCAACAGTGTGGTGTTTTCATACTACGCGCATCGTACTGTGTCCGTCTTACTGTGCCCGTCTTACAGCTCCCGTCTTACAGTGCCAGAGTTACAATGCTCGTCTTACTGTGTCCGTCTTACACTGCCCGAGTTACAATGCTCATCTTACTGTGCCCGTCTTACTGTACCCGAGTTACAATGCTCGTCTTACTGTGCCCGTCTTTACAGTACCCGAAGTTACAATGCTTTCGCCTTACTGTGCCCGTCTTACAGTGCCCGAGTTACAATGCTCGTCTTACTGTGCCCGTCTTACAGTACCTGAGTTACAATGCTCGTCTTGCTGTGCCTGTCTCACACTGCCCGAGTTACAATGCTCGTCTTACTGTGCCCGTCTTACAGTACCTGAGTTACAATGCTCGTCTTGCTGTGCCTGTCTCACACTGCCCGAGTTACAATGCTCGTCTTACTGTGCCCGTCTCACAGTGCCCGAGTTACAATGCTCGTCTTACTGTGTCTGTCTTACAGTGCCCGAGTTACAATGCTCGTCTTACTGTGCCCGTCTTACAATGCCTGAGTTACAATGCTCGTCTTACTGTGCCTGTCTTACAGTGCCTGAGTTACAATGCTCGTCTTACTGTGTCTGTCTCACAGTGCCCGAGATACAATGCTCGTCTTACTGTGCCCGTCTTACAGTACCCGAGTTACAATGCTCGTCTTACTGTGCCTGTCTCACACTGCCCGAGTTACAATGCTCGTCTTACTGTGCCCGTCTTACAGTGCCCGAGTTACAATGCTCGTCTTACTGTGCCCGTCTTACAGTACCCGAGTTACAATGCTCGTCTTACTGTGCCTGTCTAACACTGCCCGAGTTACAATGCTCATCTTACTGTGTCCGTCTTACAGTACCTGAGTTACAATGCTCGTCTTACTGTGCCTGTCTCACACTGCCCGAGTCACAATGCTCATCTTACTGTGCCCGTCTCACAGTGCCCAAGTTACAATGCTCGTCTTACTGTGCCCGTCTTACAGTACCCGAGTTGCAATGCTCGTCTTACTGTGCCCGTCTTACAGTACCCGAGTTACAATGCTCGTCTTACTGTGCCCGTCTTACAGTGCCCGAGTTACAATGCTCGTCTTACTGTGCCCGTCTTACAGTACCCGAGTTACAATGCTCGTCTTACTGTGCCTGTCTCACACTGCCCGAGTTACAATGCTCGTCTTACTGTGCCCGTCTTACAGTGCCCGAGTTACAATGCTCGTCTTACTGTGCCCGTCTTACAGTACGCGAGTTACAATGCTCGTCTTACTGTGCCTGTCTCACACTGCCCGAGTTACAATGCTCGTCTTACTGTGCCCGTCTTACAGTGCCCGAGTTACAATGCTAGTCTTACTGTGCCCGTCTTACAGTGCCCGAGTTACAATGCTCATCTTACTGTGTCCGTCTTACAGTACCCGAGTTACAATGCTCGTCTTACTGTGCCCGTCTCACACTGCCCGAGTTACAATGCTCGTCTTACTGTGCCCGTCTTACAGTACCCGAGTTACAATGCTCGTCTTACTGTGCCCGTCTCACAGTGCCCGAGATACAATGCTTGTCTTACTGTGCCCGTCTTACAGTGCCTGAGTTACAATGCTCGTCTTACTGTGCCCGTCTTACAGTGCCCGAGTTACAATGCTCGTCTTACTGTGCCCGTCTTACTGTACCCAAGGTACAATGCTCGTCTTACTGTGTCTGTCTTACACTGCCCGAGTTACAATGCTCGTCTTACTGTGCCCGTCTCACAGTGCCCGAGATACAATGCTCGTCTTACTGTGCCCGTCTTACAGTGCCTGAGTTACAATGCTCGTCTTACTGTGTCCGTCTTACAGTGCCGGAGTTGCAATGCTTGGCTTACTGTGCCCGTCTTATTGTGCCCATGTTCCAGTGCTCGTCTTGCAGTGCTCTTCTCACTGTACCCGTCTTACAGTGCCAGTGTTTCAGTGCCTATCTTAAAAGTGCCCTTGTTACTGTGCTTGTCTTACTGTGTCTGTGCTCCAGTGCCCGTCTTGCAGTGCCCCTGTTACAGTGTTCTTATCATGCTCATCTTATAGTGCCTGTGCTACAGTGCCCATTTTACAGTGCCTGTCTCATAGTGCCCGTGTTATAGTGCCCATTTTACTGAGCCTGTCTTCCAGTGCCCATTTTACAGTGCCCCATCTTACAGTGCCCATCTTATAGTGCCCATCTTGTGTCTGTTTACCATCCTGATATTTTAATTGGACAGAACAATATCTACTGTAGAGCTTGGAATTATTTAATTTTCCCTGTAGAAGAGGTGAGTTTGTGCCCAATGTCATGCAAGACCACGCACATTATTGTGCTGTGCTGCAGACTACAGTGCAGGGGATCTCTCTATGAACTACAGATAGTATTTTGTGAAGTTCATTCCATGTAAAATGCTCATGTCAGAAAAAAAATTAAATACCTTAACTTCATAGCCTGCCAGACCTCAGGAGGATGTGCTCATATTTCTCATGATATATTAGATGCTGGACACGCAGATGCTCTTTATGGCTTAAAGTATCTGGACACTCCTCTGTTTTCGGCTGTTTTTCATTGGTCCGGATCGGTCTGTTATTTCCGCTGAAGTAAAATCTTGACACTGTAGCATTCTGTAACATTCTGGATTGCTTTTTTTCCACATTTGCAGATGGTCCTTTGCAGTTTGTGCAAGAGGGCACTGTCATTTGTCGAGTGAGGTCGATTCATAGTTTGTCGAGGTTGGTGTTGAGGAACTTCACTGGTCTGCATGAAGCCAGTAGGATAAACTGGAAAGCCAACTTTGAGCCGGGTTATATGCCGACATTTCTGCTCGACTGCTCAACTGCAGATCCCTGCAGCAATGTCTGAGCATTTCGTGCTAAAGCTTTTCTGTTGCACCGAAGCTGTTTCAGCTGTAAAGATAGACGTTCTCCATGTAAATGGCCTTGATTTTGCACCAAGATGTTTTTTTTTTAAATTATTTATTTAACCCTTATTTAACCGGGGAAGTCACATTGAGATTGAAATCTCTTTTTCAAGGGAGCCCTGGGGGTTGAGGTGGGGAGGGAGAGGACAAGTTGCTCAGCCAATTAGATCAGGGGATGATGAGGTGGCAGGTTGAAAGAGCCTTGAGGTTGGGAATTTCGCCATGACACCGGGGAACCCCCTACTCTTCTCGAGGAGTGTCATAGGATCTTTAGTGACCACAGTGAGTTAGAACCTCGGTTTAACGTCTCACCTGAAAGATTGCGTCCCCGTCACTGTACTGGGGCATTGGGGATTATTCCACCAGAGGGAACATTGCCACCTACTGGCCACCAACACCTCTTCCAACAGCAACTTTGTTTTCCCAGCTGGTCTCCCATCCAAGTACTAACCAGGCCCACACCTGCTTAGCTTCAGCCACACGGCTGCAGTAGATGGAGTAGTGGTACGACTGATGACATGTTGAATGAGCAGTTGTATACTCACAGTGAGCATGTCGAACTCTAGTACCCCCCAGTGATTGTGTAGTCTCCAATGCCCCCCTCAGTGAGTGTGTCAAACTCCAGTGTCCCCCCCAGTGAGTGTGTCGAACTCCAGTTCCCCCAGAGTGAGTGTGTAGAACTCCAGTGTCCCCTCAGTTAGTGTGCTGAACTCCAGGATGCCCACAATTAGTGTGTCAAACTCCAGTGCCCCCCCAGTGAGTGTGTGTGTAAGACTCCAGTAAACCCCCCCCCCCGTGAGTGTGGAAGACTCCAGAACCTCTCCAGTGAGTGGGAGAGAATCCAGTACCTCTCCAGTGAGTGTGTAAGCCTACAGTTACCCCCCCCAGTGACTGCTTAAGACTCCAGTACCTCTACAGTGAGTGTGTAAGACTCCAGTTACCCCCCCCCCCAAGTGACTGGTTAAGACTCCAGTACCTCTCCAGTGAGTGTGTGAGAGTCCAGTACCGCCCGGTGAGTGTGTAAGACTCCAGTACCTCTCCAGTTAGTGTGTAAAACTCCAGTACCTCTCCAGTGAGAGTGTAAGATTCCAGTACCTCTCCAGTGAGTATGTAAGACTCCAGTAACACCCTTATGAGTTGGTAAGACTCCAGTACCTCTACAGTGAGTTTGGAAGACTCCAGTACGTCTACAGTGAGTGTGTGAGGCTCCAGTACCTCTCCAGTGAGTGTGAGAGACTCCAGTACCCCCCTGTGAGTATGTAAGACTCCAGTACCTCTCCAGTGAGTTTTTAAGACTCCAGTACCTCTCCAGTGAGTGTGTTAGGCTCCAGTACTTCTCCAATGAGTGTGTAAAACTCCAGTACCTCTCCAGTGAGAGTGTAAGACTCCAGTGAGTTTTTAAGACTCCAGTACTTCTCCAGTGAGTGTGTAAGACTCCAGTACCTCTCCACTGAGTGTGTAAGACTGCAGTACCTCTCCAGTGAGTTTGTAAGACTCCAGTACCTCTCCAGTGAGTGTGTAAGACTCCAGTATTTTTCCAGTGAGTTTGTAAGACTCCAGTAGTTCTCCAATGAGTGTGTAAAACTCCAGTACCTCTCCAGTGAGAGTGTAAGATTCCAGTACCTCTCCAGTGAGTGTTTAAGACTGCAGTACCCCCCTGTGAGTATGTAAGACTCCAGTACCTCTCCAGTGAGTGTGTAAGACTCCAGTACTTCTCCAGTGAGTGTGTGAAACTCCAGTGCCTCTCCAGTGAGCAAGTAAGACTCCAGTGAGTTTTTAAGACTCCAGTACTTCTCCAGTGAGTTTGTAAGACTCCAGTACCTCTCCTGTGAGTGTGTCAGAATCCAGTACCTTTCCAGTGAGTGTGTAAGACTCCAGTACCCCCCAGTGAGTTGGTAAGACTCCAGTTCCTCTACAGTGAGTGCATAAGACTCCAGTACCTCTCCAGTGAGTGTGTAAGACTCCAGTACTTTTCCAGTGTGTTTGTAAGACTCCAGTACATCTTAAGTGAGTGTGTAAGACTCCAGTACCTCTATGCTGAGTGTGTTAGACTCCAGTACCCCCCCAGTGAGTGTATAAAACTCCAGTACCTCTCCAGTAACTGTGTAAGACTCCAGTACCCTCCCCCTCCAGTGAGTGTGTAAGACTCCATTACCTCTCCAGTGAGTGTGTAAGTTTCCTGTTCCTCTGCAGTGAGTGTGGAAAACTCCAGTACCTCTCCAGCGAGTGTGTAAGACTCCAGTACCTCTACAGTGTGTGTGTAAGTTTCCTGTACCTCTGCAGTGAGTGTGGAAAACTCCATTACCTCTCCAGTGAGTGTGTAAAACTCCAGTACCTCTCCAGTGAGTGTGTAAGACTCCAGTAACCCCCCCGTCTCCCCCCCCAGTGACTGGTTAAGCCTCCATTTCCTCTACAGTGAGTGTGTAAAACTCCAGTACCTCTACACTGAGTGTGTAAGACTCCCGTACCTCTCCAGTGAGTCTGAAAGACTCCTGTAACCCCCCTATGAGTTGGTAAGACTCCGGTGCCTCTTGAGTGAGTTTGTAAGACTCCAGTACCTCTACAGTGAGTGTGTTAGGCTCCAGTACCTCTACAGTGAGTTTGTAAGACTCCAGTACGTCTAGAGTGAGTGTGTGAGACTCCAGTACCTTTCCAGTGAGTGTTTGAGACTCCATTACCTCTTCAGTGAATGTGTAAGACTCCAATATCTCTCCAGTGAGTTTGTAAGACTCCAGTACCTTTCCAGTGAGTTTGTAAGACTCCAGTACATCTCAAGTGAGTGTGTTAGACTCCAGTACCTCTACACTGAGTGTGTAAGACTCCAGTATCCCCCCAGTGAGTGTATAAAACTCCAGTACCTCTCCAGTAACTGTAAGACTCCATTACCGCCCCCCTTTAGTGAGTATGTAAGACTGCAGTACCTCTCCAGTGAATGTGTTAGGCTCCAGTGCCCCCCAGTGAGTTGGTAGGACTCCAGTACCTCTACAGTGAGTGTGTAAGACTCCAGTATCTCTCCACTGAGTGTTTAAGACTCCAGTACCTGTACAGTGAGTGTGTAAGACTCCAGTACCGCCCCGAGTTGATAAGACTCCAGTACTTCTCCAGTGAGTTTGTAAGACTCCAGTACCTCTCCAGTGAGTGTGTAAGACTCCAGTACCTCTACACTGAGTGTGCAAGACTCGAGTATCCCCCCAGTGAGTGTATAAAACTCCAGTACCTCTCCAGTAACTGTGTAAGACTCCAGTACCCCCCCCCCTCCATTTAGTGTGTGAGACTCCGTACCTCTACAGTGAGTGTTTAAGACTCCAGTACCTCCCCAGTGAGTGTGTAAGACTCCAGTACCTCTCCAGTGAGTGTGTAAGACTCCAGTACCTTTCCAGTGAGTGTGTAAGACTCCAGTACCTCTCCAGTGAGTTTTTAAGACTGCAGTACCTCTCCAGTGAGTTTGTAAGACTCCAGTACCTCTCCAGTGAGTGTGTAAGAATCAAGTACCTTTCCAGTGAGTGTGTAAGACTCCAGTACCTTTCCAGTGAGTTTGTAAGACTCCAGTACCCCCCAGTGAGTGCATAAGACTCCAGTATCTCTCCAGTGAGTGTGTAAGACTCCAGTACTTTTCCAGTGAGTTTGTAAGACTCCAGTACCTCTACACTGAGTGTGTTTGACTCCAGTATCCCCCCCCAGTGGGTGTATAAAACTCCAGTACCTCTCCAGTAACTGTGTAAGACTCAAGTACCCTCCCCCCTCAGTGAGTGTGTAAGACTATATTACCTCTCCAGTGAGTGTGTAGGTTTCCTGTTCCTCTGCAGTGAGTGTGGAAAACTCCAGTACCTCTCCAGTGAGTGTGTAAGACTCCAGTACCTATCCAGTTAGTGTTTGAAACTCCAGTACCTCTCCAGTGAGAGTGTAAGACACCAGTACCTCTCCAGTGAGTAAGTTTCCTGTACCTCTGCAGTGAGTGTGGAAAACTCCAGTACCTCTCCAGTGAGTGTGTAAGACTCCAGTAACCCCCCCAGTGACTGGTTAAGACTCCAGTACCTCTACAGTGAGTTTGTAAGACTCCAGTACGTCTAGAGTGAGTGTGTGAGACTCCAGCACCTCTCCAGCGAGTGTGTAAGACTCCAGTACCTTTCCAGTGAGTGTGTAAGACTCCCATTACCTCTTCAGTGAGTGTGTGAGACTCCAATACCTCTCCATTGAGTGTGTTAGACTCCATTACCTCTTCAGTGAGTGTGTAAGACTCCAGTACCTCTCCAGTGAGTGTGTAAGACTCCAGTACCTTTCCAGTGAGTTCGTAAGACTCCAGTACATCTCAAGTGAGTGTGTTAGACTCCAGTGCCTCTACACTGATTGTGTAAGACTCCAGTATCCCCCCAGTGAGTGTATAAAACTCCATTACCTCTCCAGTAACTGTGTAAGACTCCATTACCGCCCCCCTCCAGTGAGTATGTAAGACTGCAGTACCTCTGCAGTGAATGTGGTAGGCTCCAGTGCCCCCCATTGAGTTGGTAAGACTTCAGTACCTCTACAGTGAGTGTGTAAGACTCAAGTACCCCCCGAGTTGATAGGACTACAGTACCTCCCCAGTGAGTTTGTAAGACTCCAGTTCCTCTCCAGTAAGTTTGTAAGACTCCAGTATCTCTCCAGTGAGTTCATAAGACTCCAGTACCTCTCCAGTGAGTGTGTAAGACTCCAGTATCCCCCCAGTGAGTGTATAAAACTCCAGTACCTCTCCAGTAACTGTGTAAGACTCCAGTACCCCCCCCCCCTCTATTTAGTGTGTGAGACTCCAGTACCTCTACAGTGAGTGTTTAAGTTTTAATATTTAGCGACATAGGCATACACCAACAACGTTATTCTACCTTTATTTTTCTGTCGCAATCTAGATATTTGTGTGTGCAGATGATATTCCTATCCCACCTTATTTTATCTTCCGCGAAGCAGGTCATTAAACATAACTGTTCACTTCTTGCAGTACCACTTCACTGTGAGGTAATTAAAGTACGCACTTAAATTATTTCATCTACATGTACATCGGCCGCATAATCGGTTTGTGCAGATTTATTTTAACAAAAATCCTAACAAAATAATTTATGGTCTAATCGTGCTAGCAAAACACATTTGTTACTTAATTGTTAGTCTAACACAATATTTTGTTAAAACAGCAACAATTTTACTTTGTTAATAAAACGAACTAATTTGTTAGTTCCTGAATAAATTTATTTTGTTGAATTGATTTTAACAAATTAATTTGTCATCTCTCATGGAACAAATTAGCTAATTTGTTAAATATTTTGTTAAAAGTAACAAATTCATATTTTGAGTGTAACGGTCATCGGATTATTATTAAACTGGTCAAAAAAAGATTCATTAGTCTGTGATTATCGTATTTATCCGATTGAGAGGTTTACCGGCTCTGTTAAATTTAGAGTTTTGGACCGATCGATTGGGACCGTGGGGTGTGTTTAAGGATAGCTATATTATCACACATACAGAAATGAAAAACCAAACTGTTCTGTTAACAATGCAACCCTGCGTGACATTATTTTTATAATGCTATTCTTGATTAATGAGTAGATGTCCCTTTGCACTCAAGTGTTTCATGCCACCTGTGAAAAAAGCCACATCTTAGATAACACAAAGGCCGCGAGTTCTAGATGTCAAAATGGAGAAGGAGTCGTTTTTTTAATCCGCAGTTTGAGGCCCGTTCATCAGTCCTTTAAATTCATAATCTACGTAATGAGCAAAATTATCATTCAGTAAGCAAGATGTCAGTAGAGAAGATACGTCGTATTTCCCCTTATTTAGGAGCGCGTATGTCTCTGTATGAAAATCAAGAAACGCCGTCGCACGTAAGAAGGGATATCCATTCAAACTAAATCCATCAAACTGTCCATACAGAGGCAAAATCTATACGCCAAACAAATATCAAACTAATAATTACTGTACACTTAACCAATTCCAATTGAAGGAAAAAAGACATGGAATGTGAGCTCTGTCGTTTTCAGGATACTGCAACAAGGCGTCGCTTTAAATATAATTTGACATGTGAGTCGATAGATTTGTTGCTTTATTTATGACACAATGAGACGTGCACAGAAAATATTCTACGGTGCATTTACAGTTGTCCTATAAATGTTTAAGAATAAACCAACATCGTCAAACAGAAGGCTATCAAACAGCATACATAAAACGAGTTATTTCCCTCTACCACATGACCTGAAATAAATGCAAAATTACAATCTACATGTATGTAGCACATTATGTTTTATTCAGACCAGCGGTACATGTAAACTGAGATTTTACAAGTGATTCTTCAACTGCTGCTGGATATCGTTTACTCTTCTTCAGCCCACCCTCGATTTTCACGGATTAGTGATTAGCGATTCCCAACAACCACGCAGCAATGCAACAACGCATTTTATCTATTAAATCCACATATAAAATTAAATTCTCAGCAACAACTGTGCATAGGCCTAATTCGGACTACATTACGTTGCGCATTTGGCAGACTGTGTTAGACTCCAGTACCTCTCCAGTGAGAGTGTAAGACTCCCGTACCTCTCCAGTGAGTGTGTAAGACTCCAGTGCCTCTCCAGTGAGTGTGTAAGACTCCAGTGCCTCTCCAGGGAGTGTTTAATACTCCAGTACCCCCCCAGTGAGTGTGTAGGACTCTGGTACCCCCCCACGCCCCCAGTGACAGTTAAAGACTACAGTACGCTCCCCTGTGAGTGGGAGGGCCTCAGGCTCTTTCTTAGTTCCTGATTGATCCTGGCTTTTACAGCAGGTGTTTTTGTGTTTACAGAAACCCCACCCCCTCTGCTCCATAATCTATGGCGCCTCTTCTCCGCTCTGGGGAGAGCCCTTTGGCCCCGGAGTGAGGGAGCAGGAGAGCGAGCGAGAGAGGTGGGGGTGGAGTTGCGCACTTGAGCCCAGACGTGTGCTGATCGCTGCACGAGTAGAGGGCGGTCCGACACACACAGCTGACAGCGGCGTAAAGTCCGCCAGCCTTTTCCTGTCCTGTCCGTCTTCAAATTCCTCACCTGTGGAGCTCTATGCTTTCACTTAAAACCAAATCCTGACACCGGGGGAGAGAGGACGGTGCTGTGAATGGCTTCGGTCAGATATTCTGGTGTCACAGCCGTGTCAGCTCCAGCAGATATGGAGGCTGATCGCCTGTAGTCAGTCCGTTGGCACAACAGCAGGATTGCATGTGTTGTGTTCCTCTGTTGTCAAATCATTCAGCGGTGAAACGCTGCTCATGCGCGTGGCTTACTGTGGAGTTCGGGTGGGGTAACGTTAAAGATGATTACGGAGGTCTCCTTCAAGTCAGTGCGGTACGATGGGCAGGGCCGAGGTCTAACTGTTAACCTTCGTTCATGCGTGCGACCCCTGACCCCAAGGTTACAGGTGAGTGGAGCCGAGTTGCTGCCCCTGGGCATTTGCCACTTTATATGCAGCTGGTCACTTGACTGTCCCTATCCAATCAGAGCCCACTAACCCTGCAGATCTGCCTCACTGTCTCCTCCCATATGCCTCTTTGGTTTCTTTCATTCCAGTTTCCTGGTAACTTCTTTATGCATTAGCCTTGGAGGTGGTTTATTTACTCTCACTGCTTTGTCAGTTTTAGGATCAAAGGCCATTTTTCTGCCGCATTGTTTGGTTATTTGTCTGGTCATTTCTGCGCTTTGATTGTCCTGATGGTGCTAATGAACTAATGAGTCCTTGGGTTGTTTTTGGTTGTGGTTCTTTAATGAAGTTTTTCAATGGTAATATGAGGACTGCGTGCAGTGCAAATCCCATGATTCCTTGTGATTGTGACGTACTCCTGGGATTGACATAAAGTTCCATCACAGAAAGCCCAACAGTTACTCCCCTACTGGGTCGTGTGCCTTTCGTGCTCAGGCTGCGTGGTGTTGAATGATGTTTAGAGTGCTTGCAGTGTTATTTGTTTTTTGGACTGCTGGTTGTGTTCTATGGTTTTTAGGGAGCCAATCATGTTGTATGGTGTTGTCGGTTGATTTGGGAGCTGCGTTGTTTGGTGTTTAGAGAGGTTCTGGAGTTGAGTAGTGTTAATTGTGGTATCGGGAGATGAGCGTGTTTGGTGTTTCGAGAGCTTTTTCTGTCACACCGAGTTTTTAGAGCTTTTGCGTTATATGGTGTTCAGATAGCTCGTGGTGTTGTGTGGTATTTTATGACATTTAGCGAGCCAATTCTGTAGTTTGGTGTTTAGAGAGCTAGTAGTGTTGTATGGTGTTTTGGGAGCTGATATTGTATGGTGTTTTGGGAGCTGGTATTGTATGATGTTGTAAGGTCATTTATCATCACACAGGTGTTTGACTCCTTTTTTAAATCATAATGATGATTTAAATCACCCAAACGGCCCAGATCATAAGTTTACATACCCTTGAATATTTGACCTTGTTAAATAGACACAAGGTGACACACTCAGGTTTAAATGGTTATTAAGGGTTCCACACCTGTGGCTTTATAAATTGTAACTAGTGTCTGTGTAAAGTCATTGAGTTGGTAAGCTCTCGAGTGGATGCACAGATCTGGCTGGACACTGAGCCATGGGAAGCGGAAAAGAACTGTCTGAGGACCTTCGTAACAAGGTAGTTCAACTTTTTAAAGATGGGAAAGGATATAAAAACATATCCAAAGACCTGAAAATGCCAGTCAGTACTGTTCAGTCTGTGATTAAGAGGTGGAAAATTAGGGGAATATGTTGATAGCAAGCCAAGGTCAGGTAGGCCAAGAAAGATTTCATTCCAAACCCAGAATTGTTCGGGACACAAAGAAAAATCCATAAGCTACCTCGAGAAATACAGGATGCTCTGGAAAAAGATGGTGTGGCTGTTTCAAGGAGCACAGTAAAGAGGTGCTTTAACAACAATGAGCTGCATGGTCAGGTTGCTAGAATGAAGCCATTATTGCGCCAATCCCATACTCTATGTTTGGAGAGCAGTCAACAAGGCCTCTGGTGAAAAATACACCATTCCCACTGTAAAGCATGGTGCGGCTCTCTGATGTTTTGGGGGTGTGTGAGCTCTAAAGGCACAGGGAATCTTGTGAAAATTGATGGCAAGATGAATGTATCATGCTATCAGAAAATACTGGCAGTCAATTTGCATTCTTGAGCACGAAAGCTGCGCATGGGATGCAGTTCGACTTTCCAGCATGACAATGATCCAAAGCACAAGGCCAAGTTGACCCTCCAGTGGTTACAGAAGAGAGAGGTGAAGGTTCTGGAGTGGCCATCACAGTCTCCTGACCTCAATATCATCGAGCCGCTTTGGGGAGATCTCAAACGTGCAGTTCATGCAAGACGATCAAACAATTTGCAGGTGCTGGAGGCATTTTGCAAGGAAGAATGGGCAGCTATACCGCCTGAGAGAATTAGAGGCCACATTGACAACTGTCACAAAAGACTGCACACGAAATGCTAAAGGGGGCAATACACAGTATTAAGATCTAAGGGTATGTGAACTTTTGAACAGGGTCCATTTATTTTTTCCCCTAATTGCCATGTTTTATTTGGTGATTGTACCATTCTACATGACCAAGAGTTGGATATGAGGCCAATAAGAAATAAAAGAAATGTATTTTGCCTGGCCATTCAGGTTTTCTTTAAAAAAAACTCCAGACCCCAGCCCATCAGGGGTCATATACTCCAGACCCCGCACATCAGGGGTCATATACTCCAGACCCCGCACATCAGGGGTCATATACTCCAGACCCCGCACATCAGGGGTCATATACCCAGACCCCGGCACATCAGGGGTCATATACTCCAGACCCGGCACATCAGGGGTCATATACTCCAGACCCTGCACATCAGGGGTCATAGAATCCAGACCCCAGCACAGCAGGGGTCATAGACTCCAGACCCCGGCACATCAGGGGTCATATACTCCAGACCCCGGCACATCAGGGGTCATATACTCCGGACCCCGGCACATCAGGGGTCATAGACTCCAGACCCCAGCACATCAGGGGTCAAATACTCCGGACCCCAGCACATCAAGGGTCATATACTCCAGACCCCGGCACATCAGGGGTCATATACTCCAGACCCCGGCACATCAGGGGTCATAGACTCCAGACCCCAGCACAGCAGGGGGTCATAGACTCCAGACCCCAGCACATCAGGGGTCATATACCCAGACCCCGGCACATCAGGGGTCATATACTCCGGACCCCAGCACATCAGGGGTCATATGCTCCAGACCCCGGCACATCAGGGGTCATATACTCCAGACCCCGGCACATCAGGGGTCATATACTCCAGACCCCAGCACAGCAGGGGTCATAGACTCCAGACCCCAGCACATCAGGGGTCATATACTCCAGACCCCGGCACATCAGGGGTCATATACTCCGGACCCCGCACATCAGGGGTCATATACCCAGACCCCGCACATCAGGGGTCATATACTCCAGACCCCGCACATCAGGGGTCATATACTCCAGACCCCGCACATCAGGGGTCATAGACTCCAGACCCCGGCACATCAGGGCTCATAGACTCCGGACCCCGGCACATCAGGGCTCATATACTCTGGACCCTGGCACATCAGGGCTCATAGACTCCAGACCCCGGCACATCAGGGGTCATATACTCTGGACCCCGCACATCAGGGGTCATATACTCTGGACCCCGCACATCAGGGGTCATATACTCCGGACCCCGCACATCAGGGGTCATAGACTCCAGACCCCGACACATCAGGGCTCATAGACTCCGGACCCCGGCACATCAGGGGTCATATACTCCAGACCCCGGCACATCAGGGGTCATAGACTCCAGACCCCGCACATCAGGGGTCATATACTCCAGACCCCGCACATCAGGGGTCATAGACTCCAGACCCCGCACATCAGGGGTCATAGACCCAGACCCGGCACATCAGGGGTCAAATACTCCGGACCCCAGCACATCAAGGGTCATATACTCCAGACCCGGCACATCAGGGGTCATATACTCCAGACCCCGCACATCAGGGGTCATATACTCCAGACCCCGCACATCAGGGGTCATAGACTCCAGACCCCGCACATCAGGGGTCATATACTCCAGACCCCGGCACATCAGGGGTCATAGACTCCAGACCCCGGCACATCAGGGGTCATAGACTCCAGACCCCGGCACATCAGGGGTCAAATACTCCGGACCCCAGCACATCAAGGGTCATATACTCCAGACCCCGCACATCAGGGGTCATATACTCCAGACCCCGCACATCAGGGGTCATAGACTCAGACCCCGCACATCAGGGGTCAAATACTCCGACCCCAGCACATCAAGGGTCATATACTCCAGACCCCAGCACATCAGGGGTCATATACTCCAGACCCCGGCACATCAGGGCAGAGGCGCAGGCCTTGGAGGGCTTGTGACAGATGGGGTGATCTGCTCAAATTATTTGTGATCTTAGTCTTGTATTCTTCTGCTTTGTTTATCTCTTTATCTGCTGTGGGTATAGTAGGATCTGCAAGTTCTGGCTGCATATGCTGTTATATGACCTAGTCTAACGCTCTGGGTCTGTGCAGTGAGTGTGAGGGCAGGTTGCGCACTAGTTGTTAAGACTGTTGAAAGGCTGGCAGGTCGGCTGTCTAATCATTTCATTCCGGCTGAATCAATGATTGAACCGACTTATTACGGGCCAGTGACAGCCACAGGCACTGGATTTTTGTTCTTTTAAATTTCAAACCATTTAATTTAATCAAATAATTGCAGCCCCCGGACGAAGTTTGGCGGCTACTATGGATTCACGCGTCGTCTCCACTGCCGCCACCGCGTCTGCGTCCGTAAACATTTTTTCGTGGACGCTCTACAGGCTGTAATTTTTGACTGATTTCTTTCATATTTGGTATGAACGTGTGTTGTACGTCACTTAGGACACCTAGTGATTTTGGTTGCCATGGTGACAGTATTGGCCGCGCAATACGCAAATTAGTGGCAAAACATTCAGATTTCCTTGGGGATGCAGCACAGGCTGCAATTTATGGCCGATTGCTTTCATATTTGGTATGGACATGTGTTACACTTCACTAATGACACCTATTGATTTTAGTTGCCATGGTGACAGTATTGGTTGCATAATATGCCAATTAGTGACAAAACATAGATTTCCTTGTGGATGCAGTTCAGGCTGCAATTTTTTTTCTTTTTTTAAAACAAATTTGGCATCTCCAATCCCACCCGAATCTGGAGTGCCCGACTGGGGAACTATGTATAACACTTGCTCATATGCGACCTCATGCTGCCAACTCAGGACAGTGAAGACAGTTCGCAGCTCTCCTCCGAAGCACGCGCCTGTCAGCCACTGCTTCTTATGCATTCATTGGTTGAATCCTCGCAAGTTCAGAACGAGGGCGGAGGATACCCGAACATGAACAAGCTTAGAATCTTCCTGACGAGCGCCTGCCCGGGCAACAGGAGGCGCTTAAGCTATGAACAAAGCTACCATTTGTTTATTACCCTTCCCGGCAGACCCTTCCCAATTTGCATCCCTGTAGTGCATTGGCCAATTGTGCGCTACTTCTGAAAAAGCTGCCGACCACTGCCGGTTGGTACGACCGGGGCTCGAACCCGCGCAGTGGTAGTCACTTCTGCTCCGCTTTAACCGAGTGAGCTATCCAACAGCTCTACAGGCTGCAATTTTTTGACAAATTACTTTCATATTTGGTACGCACATGCGTTATACTTCACTTATGACACCTATGGATTGTGGTTGCCATGGCGACAGTATTGGCCAAATAATGTGCAAAAAAGGGGAGGAGCGTGCTTTCGGGGGCTACACCCATGCGGTTGCAGCCTACCGGACTGTCTAGTTTCTGTTGGGAAATTTCAGAGAATTTCAGTAAACATAACATGCTTGAAAAATAAACATAACATAAAAATGCTTGAAAAATTAACATAACATAAAATGCTTTAAAAATTAACATAACATAAAATGCTTTAAAAATAAACATAACATGAAAGTGCTTTAAAAATAAACATAACATGAAAGTGCTTTAAAAATAAACATAACATGAAAATGCTTTAAAAATAAACATAACATAAAAATGCTTTAAAAATAAACGTAACATAATAAAAATACTTTAAAAATATCTCACTTCTTCTGTCTTTAAAACTGCAGTCCGTAACTCAGCACTAAAGCGCAAGAGAGAGATTGATTATTAACACCACCCCTCCCTCCTTCTCTCCCTCCTGTAGCCCCTCCCTCCTCCTCTCCCTCCTGGTGCCCCTCCCTCCTTCTCTCCCTCCTGTAGCCCCTCCCTCCTCCTTTCCCTCCTGTAGCCCCTCCCTCCTCTCCCTCCTGTAGCCCCTCCCTCCTTCTCTCCCCTCCTGTAGCCCCTCCCTCCTCTCCCTCCTGTAGCCCCTCCCTCCTTCTCTCCCTCCTGTAGCCCCTCCCTCCTCTCCCTCCTGTAGCCCCTCCTCCTTCTCTCCCCCTCCTGTAGCCCCTCCCTCCTTCTCTCCCTCCTGTAGCCCCTCCCTCCTCTCCCTGCTGTAGCCCCTCCCTCCTTCTCTCCCTCCCTGTAGCCCCTCCCTCCTTCTCTCCCCTCCTGTAGCCCCCTCCCTCCTCTCCCCTCCAGTAGCCCCTCCCTCCTCTCCCTCCTGTAGCCCCTCCCTCCTTCTCTCCCTCCTGTAGCCCCTCCCTCCTCTCTCTCCTGTAGCCCCTCCCTCCTCCTCTCCCTCCTGTAGCCCCTCCCTCCTCCTCTCCCTCCTGTAGCCCCTCCCTCCTTCTCTCCCTCCTGTAGCCCCTCCCTCCTTCTCTCCCTCCTGTAGCCCCTCCCTCCTTCTCTCTCTCCTGTAGCCCCTCCCTCCTTCTCTTCCTCCTGTAGCCCCTCCCACTAAGCTTTATCACTAGTTCAGTTCACTTTGTGATATACAATGTCTTATTGTGATTGATTATTAACACCACCCCTCCCTCCTTCTCTCCCTCCTGTAGCCCCTCCCTCCTCCTCTCCCTCCTGTAGCCCCTCCTCCTTCTCTCCCTCCTGTAGCCCCTCCCTCCTTCTCTCCCTCCTGTAGCCCCTCCCTCCTTCTCTCCCTCCTGTAGCCCCTCCCTCCTCCTTTCCCTCCTGTAGCCCCTCCCTCCTCTCCCTCCTGTAGCCCCCTCCCTCCTCCTTTCCCTCCTGTAGCCCCTCCCTCCTCTCCCTCCTGTAGCCCCTCCCTCCTTCTCTCCCTCCTGTAGCCCCTCCCTCCTTCTCTCCCTCCTGTAGCCCCTCCCTCCTTCTCTTCCTCCTGTAGCCCCTCCCACTAAGCTTTATCACTAGTTCAGTTCACTTTGTGATATACAATGTCTTACTGTGAAGTTAAAAACACTGGTAATAACAAAATGTAAAAATAAAACGTATAGAAGTTATTCATGGATATATCATTGTAATTGTGCATGGTTATCAGAAGCTGAAATAAGGAGGCTGTAAATCAGCCAAGTAAGGGAGCTAACTAACATTATTTACATGACATTTGCATCAGCTACCATGCCCAGTAAGCAGCTGTATGTATTACCAGTGTTACCTCGTGACAAATCGATGGCCTCATGCAAGAAGGGCGTTAGTGACATTTTGCAGATTTTACAGGAGAGCCAAAAAACTGCCACAGCACCACCTGTCAAATAATTTGCCTGCAGATATTACTTTTTTAAAAGGCATTTTAACCCCAATAGGTTAGGAATTGAGACTTCAGACTTGGTCAGGAGATGGGCTAGTCTCAGTTTTTCCAAAACAACCAAAAAAGTCATTTTTGACCGAAGTGCCACTTACGCCCTTCTTGCATGAGGCCATCGAAATGTCGTTAAACATTTTTTTTTTACATTATTAGAGTATACATGATGAGAGCCTTGGCTCCGGTCATAACTGCACTCCAGGCTTAAAAAGTTGACAAGGGAAGTGGATTGACTACAAGAAGACAAGCAAGCTGCTTTGCATTCCTCTACACTAGAATAATGTCCACCTCCCTGATGCTAGCTCCCTAGCTGCTGATCTAGCTTTATGTGGACTATTATTTTCACGGCCTCACTGGGCTTGGCTACGCAAAGCAACGGTGGTACACTTGGCTATCAAACACATGTAGGCCCGGGTTATTAGACCTCCTCGTTTCTAAGTATGACAAGTTTTCGACTATTCTGTTATGGACGAATTGCTTTTGCATTATTATAACTGAAACCCAGTCACTGTAGATAAGCGTGTGGACCAGTGCTGATGGAGAAGCGTGCTAACACCCTACTCACCGACACAGTGCCAGTAGGTTCACCGTACACTTGGGTCTGATGATTCTGGCCGGTGCCATGAGAAGCAGTGAGAGGAGCCAAATCGACCCGAGTTTGTGACAGATCATTTGTCTCGTGTACTACGCTGAGTATAGAGTAACAGTTTCAGCAAATAAGAAAAATGTTATTTTTATAAACGTTACCGACTGGATTTTTAAATGTAATGATGTTATGAAATTAAATTGGCTATGTGAGTGATGTAAGTGCAGTGATGTTATGTAATCACAGCGCCTAATGGAATGATGCAAGTGGTGTGATGTTAATTCATTTGAGTCTGAGCGATTTAAATTTGGAAATAATGTGTAAGTAATGTGTGTGATCTATGTAAGGGCTGTGATGTGTAATTAAAGTGGCTTTGTGAGTGATGTTCATGTTGTAATGTTGTGGAAATAGTGTGTGAGTGACGTAAGTGTTGTAATGCTGTGTTATTAAAGGGACTGAGCGATGTAAATGTAGTGATGCTGTGTAATTATACTGACAGTGTGAGTGATGTAAATGTAGTGATGCTGTGTAATGATAGTGACAGTGTGAGTGATGTAAATGTAGTGATGCTGTGTAATTAAAGGGACTGTGAGTGATGTAAATTTAGTCATGTTGTGTAATTAAAGGGACTGTGAGTGATGTAAATGTAGTGATGCTGTGTAATTAAAGGGACTGTGAGTGATGTAAATGTAGTGATGCTGTGTAATGATAGTGACAGTGTGAGTGATGTTAAATGTTGTGATGCTGTGTAATTAAAGGGACTATGAGTGATGTAAATGTAGTGATGCTGTGTAATGATAGTGACAGTGTGAGTGATGTTAAATGTAGTGATGCTGTGTAATTAAAGGGACTGTGAGTGATGTAAATGTAGTGATGTTGTGTAATTAAAGGGACTGTGAGTGATGTAAATGTGGTGATGCTGTGTAATGATAGTGACAGCGTGAGTGATGTAAATGTAGTGATGCTGTGTAATTAAAGGGACTGTGAGTGATGTAAATGTAGTGATGCTGTGTAATGATAGTGACAGTGTGAGTGATGTTAAATGTAGTGATGCTGTGTAATTAAAGGGACTGTGAGTGATGTTAAATGTAGTGATGCTGTGTTATTAAAGGGACTGTGAGTGATGTAAATGTAGTGATGTTGTGTAATTATACTGACAGTGTGAGTGATGTTAAATGTAGTGATGCTGTGTAATTAAAGGGACTGTGAGTGATGTTAAATTTAGTGATGCTGTGTAATTAAAGGGACTGTGAGTGATGTAAATGTAGTGATGTTGTGTAATTATACTGACAGTGTGAGTGATGTTAAATGTAGTGATGCTGTGTAATTAAAGGGACTGTGAGTGATATATATGTAGTAATGCTGTGTAATTATAGTGACCGTGTGAGTGATGTAAATGTATTAATGCTGTGTGATTATAGTGATTGTGTGAGTGATGTTAAATGTAGTGATGCTGTGTACTAGAAGGGACTGTGAGTGATGTAAATGTATTGATGCTGTGTAATTATAGTGACCTTGTGAGTGATGTAAATGCTGTGTAATTATAGTGACAGTGTGAATGATGTTAAATGTAGTGATGCTGTGTAATTAAAGGGACTGTGAGTGATGTAAATGTATTGATGCTGTGTAATTATAGTGACCTTGTGAGTGATGTAAATGTATTAATGCTGTGTAATTATAGTGACAGTGTGAGTGATGTAAATGTAGTGATGCTGTGTAATTAAAGGGACTGTGAGTGATGTAAATGTAGTGATGCTGTGTAATGATAGTGACAGTGTGAGTGATGTTAAATGTAGTGATGCTGTGTAATTAAAGGGACTGTGAGTGATGTAAATTTAGTGATGTTGTGTAATTATACTGACAGTGTGAGTGATGTTAAATGTAGTGATGCTGTGTAATTAAAGGGACTGTGAGTGATATATATGTAGTAATGCTGTGTAATTATAGTGACCGTGTGAGTGATGTAAATGTATTAATGCTGTGTGATTATAGTGATTGTGTGAGTGATGTTAAATGTAGTGATGCTGTGTAATAGAAGGGTCTGTGAGTGATGTAAATGTATTGATGCTGTGTAATTATAGTGAGTGTGAGTGATGTAAGTGTAGTAATGCTGTGTAATTACAGTGACAGTGTGAGTGATGTTAAATGTAGTGATGCTGTGTAATTAAAGGGACTGTGAGCGATGTAAATGTAGTGGTGCTGTGTAATTATTATGACCTTGTGAGTGATGTAAATGTATTAATGCTGTGTAATTATAGTGACAGTGTGAGTGAGGTAAATGTATTAATGCTGTGTGATTATAGTGATTGTGTGAGTGATGTTAAATGTAGTGATGCTGTGTAAGAGAAGGGACTGTGAGTGATGTAAATGTATTGATGCTGTGTAATTATAGTGAATGTGAGTGATGTAAATGTAGTAATGCTGTGTAATTACAGTGACAGTGTGAGTGATATTAAATGTAGTGATGCTGTGTAATGAAGGGGACTGTGAGTGATGTAAATGTAGTGGTGCTGTGTAATTATAGTGACCTTGTGAGTGATGTAAATGTATTAATGCTGTGTAATTATAGTGTGAATGATGTTAAATGTAGTAATGTTAAATAGAGTAATTCCATAGGGTTTCAACAAATTGGAGAATATTTTCCCACCTGACCCCCTCAGATTTGTCTGAAAAAATTATAAATCAAAGCTTTATTAGCATATAGGAACTGTGCAAAATGTCAGATCTGTATCTGTTGTAGTGTTTGCAATAAAAAGCATAAAAGGAAGCAATATTTAGCCATTTTTGGGACGTGTTTTAGAGTCAAGAAATGAAATCCAGTTTTTGAATGCTCTCATATCTCAACAACTATGACAGGGATGACCCTGAAATTTGGTATGCTACATATATGGCACTAGCACAGTTGATATGTGCAGTATGAAATGTATTGATGTAATTTCTACAATGTTATGTCTGTTTGAAAATGCTTTTCCATTTTTCGCTGTTGTATGAAATACCATTTTTAATGGGCTGTAACTTCAACAATAATCAATGTAGAGGTTTGCAATTTTTCTGTGTGATTATAGTGACTATGAGTGATTAAATGTAGTAATGCTGTGTAATTTTAGCGATTGTGTGAGTGATGTAAATGTAGTAATGCTGTGTGATTATAGTGACAGTGTGAGTGACGTAAATGTAGTAATGCTGTGTGATTATAGGGATTGTGTGAGTGATGTAAACGTAGTAATTCTGTGTGATTATAGTGACAGTGTGAGTGACGTAAATGTAGTAATGCTGTGTGATTATCGTGATTGTGTGAGTGATGTTAAATGTAGAAATGTTGTGTGATTATAGTGACAGTGTTAGTGATGTAAATGTAGTAATGCTGTGAGATTATAGTGACAGTGTGAGTGATGTAAATGTAGTAATGCTGTGTGATTATAGTGATTGTGTGAGTGATTTAAATGTAGTGATGCTGTGTGATTTTAGTGACGGTGTGAGTGGTGTAAATCTAATAATGCTGTGTAATTATAGTGATTGAGTGAGTGGAGTCAATGTAGTAATGCTGTGTAATTATAGTGACTGAGTGATGTACATGTAGTGATGCTGTGTAATTATAGTGACTGAGTGATGTAAATGTAGTGATGCTGTGTAATTATAGTGACTGAGTGATGTAAATGCAGTAGTACTGTGTGATTATAGTGATTTTGTTAGTGGAGTAAATGTAGTAACGCTGTGTGATTGTAATGACTGTGAGTGATATATATGTAGTAACTCTGTGTGATTGTAGTGACTGTGAGTGATATATATGTAGTAATGCTGTGTGATTATAGTAACTGTGAGTGATGTAAATGTAGTGATGCTGTGTGATTTTAATGACGGTGTGAGTGATGTAAATGTAGTGATGCTGTGTAATTAAAGTGACTGTGAGTGATGTTAAATGTAGTAATGCTGTGTGATTATAGTGATTGTGTTAGTGGAGCAAATGTAGTAATGCTGTGTGATTGTAGTGACTGTGAGTGATATATATGTAGTAATGCTGTGTGATTGTAATGACTGTGAGTGATATATATGTAGTAATGCTGTGTGATTATGCTGTGTGATTGTAATGACTGTGAGTGATATATATGTAGTAATGCTGTGTGATTATAGTAACTGTGTGAGAGACTTAAATGTAGTAATGCTGTGTGATTTTATTGATTGTGTGTATGATGTAAATGTAGCGATGATGTGTAATTAAAGTGACTGTGAGTGATGTTAAATGTAGTAATGCTGTGTGGTTTTAGTGATTGTGTTAGTGGAGTCAATGTAGTAATGCTGTGTGATTGTAGTGACTGTGAGTGATATATATGTAATAATTCTGTGTGATTTTAATGATGGTGTGAGTGATGTAAATGTAGTGATGCTGCGTGATTTTAATGACTGTGTGAGTGATGTAAATGTAGTGATGCTGTGTAATTAAAGTGACTGTGAGTGATGTTAAATGTAGTAATGCTGTGTGATTATAGTGATTGTGTTAGTGGAGTAAATGTAGTAATGCTGTGTGATTGTAGTGACTGTGAGTGATATATATGTAGTAATGCTGTGTGATTATAGTAACTGTGAGTGACGTAAATGTAGTAATGCTGTGTGGTTTTAATGACGGTGTGAGTGATGTAAATGTAGTGATGCTGTGTAATTACAGTGACTCTGAGTGATGTTAAATGTAGTAATGCTGTGATTATAGTGATTGTGTTAGTGGAGTAAATGTAGTAACGCTGTGTGATTGTAGTGACTGTGAATGATATATATGTAGTAATGCTGTGTGATTATAGTAACTGTGAGTGATGTAAATGTAGTGATGCTGTGTAATTAAAGTGACTGAGTGATGTTAAATGTAGTAATGCTCTGTGGTTATAGGGATTGTGTTAGTGGAGTAAATGTAGTAATGCTGTGTGATTGTAGTGACTGAGTGATATATATGTAGTAATGCTGTGTGATTTTAATGATGGTGTGAGTGATGTAAATGTAGTGATGCTGTTTGATTTTAATGACGGTGTGAGTGATGTAAATGTAGTGATGCTGTGTAATTAAAGTGACTGTTAGTGATGTTAAATGTAGTAATGCTGTTTGATTGTAGTGATTGTGTTAGTAGAGTAAATTTAGTAATGCTGTGTGATTGTACTGACTGTGAGTGATATATCTGTAGTCATGCTGTGTAATTATAGTAATTGTGTGAGTGATGTAAATGTAGTAATGCTGTGTGATTTTAATGACTGTGAGAGTGATGTAAATGCAGTGATGCTGCGTAATTAAAGTGACTGTGAGTGATGTTAAATGTAGTAATGCTGTGTGATTATCATGATTGTGTTAGTGGAGTAAATGTAGTGATGCTGTGTGATTGTAGTGACTGAGTGATATATATGTAGTAATGCTGTGTGATTTTAATGACGGTGTGAGTGATGTAAATGTAGTGATGCTGTGTGATTTTAATGACTGTGAGTGATGTAAATATAGTGATGCTGTGTAATTAAAGTGACTGTGAGTGATGTTAAATGTAGTAATGCTGTGTGATTATATTGATTGTGTTAGTGGAGTAAATGTAGTAATGCTGTGTGATTGTAGTGACTGTGAGTGATATACGTATATGTAGTAATGCTGTGTGATTACAGTAACTGTGTGAGTGATGTAAATGTAGTAATGCTGTGTAATTATAGTGACTGTGTGAGTGATGTAAATGTAGTAATGCTGTGTGATTTTAGTGACGGTGTGAGTGATGTAAATGTAGTGATGCTGTGTAATTATAGTCACTGAGTGATGTTTAATGTAGTAATGCTGTGTGATTATAGTGATTGTGTTAGTGGAGTAAATGTAGTTATGCTGTGTGATTTTAGTGATTGTGCGAGTGGAGTTAAATGTAGTAATGCTGTGTGATTATAGTGACTGTGAGTGATGTAAATGTAGTGATGCTGTGTGATTATATTGACTGAGTGATGTTAAATGTAGTAATGCTCTGTGGTTATAGGGATTGTGTTAGTGGAGTAAATGTAGTAATGCTGTGTGATTGTAGTGACTGAGTGATATATATGTAGTAATGCTGTGTGATTTTAATGATGGTGTGAGTGATGTAAATGTAGTGATGCTGTGTAATTAAAGTGACTGAGTGATGTTAAATGTAGTAATGCTCTGTGGTTATAGGGATTGTGTTAGTGGAGTAAATGTAGTAATGCTGTGTGATTGTAGTGACTGAGTGATATATATGTAGTAATGCTGTGTGATTTTAATGATGGTGTGAGTGATGTAAATGTAGTGATGCTGTTTGATTTTAATGACTGTGTGAGTGATGTAAATGTAGTGATGCTGTGTAATTAAAGTGACTGTTAGTGATGTTAAATGTAGTAATGCTGTTTGATTATAGTGATTGTGTTAGTAGAGTAAATTTAGTAATGCTGTGTGATTGTACTGACTGTGAGTGATATATATGTAGTAATGCTGTGTGATTATAGTGACTGTGAGTGATGTAAATGTAGTAATGCTGTGTGATTATAGTGACTGTGAGTGATGTAAATGTAGTAATGCTGTGTGATTATAGTGACTGTGAGTGATGTAAATGTAGTTATGCTGTGTGATTATAGTGACTGTGAGTGATGTAAATGTAGTAATGCTGTGTGATTATAGTGACTTTGAGTGATGTAAATGTAGTAATGCTGTGTGATTATAGTGACTGTGAGTGATGTAAATGTAGTAATTCTGTGTAATTATAGTGATTGTATGAGTGATGTAAATGGAGTAATCCTGTGTAATTTTAGTGACTGATGTTAAATGTAGTAATGCTGTGTGATTATAGTGATTGTGTTAGTGGAGTAAATGTAGTTATGCTGTGTGATTTTAGTGATTGTGCGAGTGGAGTTAAATGTAGTAATGCTGTGTGATTATAGTGACTGTGAGTGATGTAAATGTAGTAATGCTGTGTGATTATAGTGACTGTGAGTGATGTAAATGTAGTAATGCTGTGTGATTATAGTGACTGTGTGAGTGATGTAAATGTAGTAATTCTGTGTAATTATAGTGATTGTATGAGTGATGTAAATGGAGTAATCCTGTGTAATTTTAGTGACTGTATGAGTAATGTAAGTGCAGTGATGTTGTGTAATTTTTGCGACTGTATCTAGTAATGTTGTTTAATGAAAGTGCTTCCAGATTCATCTCCTGCATTTGGAGTATCCAAAAAGGTGTTGGGATGTTTATCAAACTCTCTCTCTGAAAGATCTCAATATATCCAATTTGATGGGCTTACTTCTGACTGGTTCAATAGTAGAGATGGTGTACCCCAGGGTCTGTTTTGCGACCTCTGCTATTTGTCAATTTTCAGGTTGAAAATCTAGTTAAAACATTGGGACTGAATTTGTGGTTTTATTATAGAAAAAAGTCCTGTTTCTCTTACCTGGCTAGAAAGAAGCTGGTTTCTGCTACTTTTTTATCGGTTATTGTTTATGGTGACCTTTTATACATGCATGCACATTGCTTGCAAAAGTTAGATGGTGTTTATCACAGTGCATTGAGTTTTGTGACCAACTGTAAAGCCCTTACTCACCATTGTACTCTTTATGCCAGGGCTGGTTGGCCATCTTTGACCATACGTCGGCTCAGTCATTGGTATTTGTTTATTTCTAAAGCTATTTTAGGTAAACTCCCTTATATTTGTTCATTGATTGATCTGAGATCTGACTGTAGATATAATTTGAGATCTAAAGATGTGATTTTATTGTCTGTCCCAAGTGCACGGAGAAATTTGGGAATGAAAGCTTTTAAGTGCTCTGTTCCCCTCACCTGGAATAGCCTTCAAAACGATTTGAAACTAAGGGAATTGGTCTCTTTGTCTGATTTTAAATTTCTTATCAGTATAATGGTGAAAAAAATCTGTTGGTACTCGTTTATACCCATAGTTATTTAATGTAAGTCCACAGTTGAATGAATGAATGAATGTCTATTATAACCATCGGTGTATTAAGTTGTCTACTACTTAGTGTTTACAGTGTATATATTCTTGATATTGTCATGTTGTCTGTATCACTTTATGCTACCATTTTTCCCTTTGAAAAAGAGATCATTGATCTCAATTGGACTACCTGGTAAAATATGGGTTAAATAAAGTAAAATACATAAATCTCTCACCCTTGCAGGCATACTCGCAGGACGCCTATCAGAAGGGCCATGAGGCTTACAGTGGGAACGCATACGACATCCCGGAGCCCCCACCCCTGCGCTACCCTCGCTTAGAGCAGCTGCAGCCCCTGGGGATGGCGCAAAGCCTCGACCCACCCGCCACACACCCCACCCCTGCGCCTGCCCCGCCCTGCGTCCCGCCAGAGCTGGGGTATCGAGTGGAGATCCCAGTACCGCCCTCTCCCCCCGAGGGGCTCCCTCGCCATGCCTCAGGTGCGCGACACCATCCGGAGGAGCGCAGGTGTGAGGAGGGGCGCTCAGACCAGCCCCCCACGCACCCGCGGGACACCGCCCCCAGCTCTGTCAGATCCTCATTGGCAGAGCCTCACTCTGGCCCCGCCAATCACTATGCCCCTCCCCCATCTTCCTCCAATCAGGCACCGAGGATAGACTGGCGGACCTATAAGACCTATGGGGAGTACGTGGACCACAAGCGCATCCGGGCGTACAGCTGCCGGACCATCCAGGAGCGTCTGCACAGCCTGCGAGCCGCCGAGTTTAACCCGAACCACCCGCCATCTTTCCCCCGCGGCTCCTCCCCCTGCCACCCGCCATCTTACCCCCGCAGCTCCTCCCACGATCGAGCCGTGTCTCTCTATCCCAGCCACGGCCGGTGCCCCGCCTTCCTCCGCCCCAAACCACGCGCCCGCTCCTTCGACTTCCTGGAATCTCAGGAGAGGCGGGGCCTGAGGAGCGTGGAGATTGATGATAGGCAGCAGCAGAAACATCCTCTCAACACTCAACCCCACCCCCCGCAAAAACAGCCGGTCACATCCCAAACCCACCACGGAGCCATGCCCACGGACGGCCATGTTCCAAGCCACGTAGCCTCCACAGGAATGAAATGGCAGCTGGGAAATCATTCGAGCCAATCAGAAGCTCCAAAGGTCCAAGAAAATCATTCGAGCCAATCAGAAGCTCCAAAGGTCCAAGAAAATCATTCGAGCCAATCAGAAGCTCCAAAGGTCAAACAAAATCACTCAAGTCAAGCAGAAGCGCCAAAGGTCCAACGACAGGCAGCTATCAAAATCAATCATCTCCCTCCTCGTGCCCGAGCCAAAACCACCACTGTGCACCCCCCAAAAGAGGCGGGGCCAAATGCAACCTCCTGTCCGGCCTCTTTTAGTAACGACTCCGCTCCCTGCTCCAATAGCGCGACGGCTGTCAAAACCTCAACCAAGGAGAAAGAGCTGGAGCCTGCAGTGGTCCTGCGGGAGAAACCGCCCACTGGCCACACCCCCCAGCCCTTCCGACACCCATCCTACATCCTAGCTATTGGCCAATCGGATGCCTGCCCCACCCCTGCGCCAGCAGACTCCGCCTGCTGGTTACCCAATGACGCGCGGCGGGAGCTGCGAATCAGGCAGCAGCAGAGCCTGCCCTCGGGCCCCGCCTCCGACAACCTGGACCAATCACTGGACGCCATCCCCTTCATCGGTAAGAGTTGCAAGGGTTTCCGTGGAAACAGAGCTGGGATGTGTGCAGTCAGGCAGAGGTTTGGGGGCGGGGGGAGCTGATCAGGAGGGTAAATGGCTGGTGATGAAGGGAGCTCTAGACTAAAGCTTCACGATGATCAGAAAAGTGAAGTGTGTTTAATATGAGATGTATTTCCTGTCCTTCTGTGAGTCAGCTCTCCGTCACACGGGTAATTCTGCCCACAGCACCACACTCCTCACCACCTAAGGCCCTTTCTCTCATTCAGTGTCTCGCCTCGGATGGGCAGTTACACGTCGCTCTGTGAGCTGTACTCCAGTGCCCTGATTTAGCATGTCGGTTATTTCATGTGAATTATTTTGTATGTGTGTTTTGGCAGACTAATCCGCACCAAGTAGGTTGGCTCAGGAGTCGATGTTTGCGTGTGTCGCTGCAGGGTGTTGAGTGGGCGCTTGAGTGGGCAATGTAGAGTTTCATATTCATTTTACGCACCAGAGCAGGGGTGCTCACACACACACACGCGCGCATGCACGCACACACACACACACACACACACCACACGCTGCACATCGCGCATGGTGTGTAGTGTGTGTGTGTGTGTGTGTGTCTGTACACTAATGTTTGTGTGTGTTTGTGTGTGCACACGCTTGTATGTATGCATATTTTATGTCTTTGTATGCTTAACTGTACTTGTAGGGACTGCACAAGTATAGTGATGTCTGAATACACAGTAATGTGACATTTATGTTAAAATTGGGCTTATAGTTGGGACTACATCTAGTTTTAAGGTTAAGGGGAGGAGAAATCCAAAAAAGTGGTTTTTCACAATTTTTTTCAAAATTTTAATTTTGGTCTTAATTAAAAGTTTAATCATTCATAATTAAGAGCAGATGGATGCGTCGCACGTTAGGGGGGGAGAGAAGGCCAACCTAGACTCTGAAAAAGCCAAAAGAAAGAGCAAATCACTTCAATCTGCTCAAGAACAGGACAATCAGAGGGAGCAGGAGGGAGAAGTTTATGCCTCAGGGGCATTTTAATGTTCTGAGTTGACTGTTACAATGATTTGTAGGTGTACTTTGACTTTAACCTGGATTTTCTCAAAACCTGATTTTTGCCCCGATTGCTATCATTTAAGGCACTATATCTCACTTATTTGTGGAGCTTTTCTCATGAAATTTTGACAGAAGTCTGTGTACATATCAGGAAGTCTACTGAACTAAAAGTTTTGGTTTAGCACTTTGGGTCTGTGAGTTATGGTGATTTATATTTCATATTGAGGGGGCGAAAAATGGCAAAATCCTCTTTTACCCCACTAAATCTCTAGTATTACGTGTAAATGCTTTATTCTAGTTCAGAAGAAGGTGTAAACATACCTAAATCTAATAAAAAAAACCTGATTCAAATATCTTGCTTCAGTCCTGAGATATAAGGCAAAGAAATAATGGTGAAATTGGGGTGGCGGCCATCTTGAATCACATGACCTTATTATGCAAATTAGGTCAAATTCATATTTTGTGTATTTCAGGTCATATACTGTCAATACACCAAGTATGAATGATTTCTATCCAAAAATGACAATTTTTTTCCAAAAGGTTTCTCCTCCCCTTAAGTACTAGAATTTTGCTGTAGGTTGCGGTCCATCCATCCAATCTCTATACCGTTTCTTCCTCGCAATAGGATAGGATAGGATAAAGATATTGATGGATATAGTTTAGAGTGGTAGGATAAAGATATTGATAAATTTTGTGCAGAGTGGCAGGATAAAGATATTGATGGATGTAGTTTAGAGTGGTAGGATAAAGATATTGATAAATTTTGTGCAGAGTGGCAGGATAAAGATATTGATGGACGTAGTTTAGAGTGGTAGGATAAAGATATTGATAAATTTTGTGCAGAGTGGCAGGATAGAAATATTGATGGATGTTGTGCAGAATGGCAGGATAAAGATATTGATGGATGTTGTGCAGAGTGGCAGGATAAAGATATTGATGGATGTTGTGCAGAGTGGCAGGATAAAAATATTGATGGATGTTGTGCAGAATGGCAGGATAAAGATATTGATGGATGTTGTGCAGAGTGGCAGGATAAAGATATTGATAAATTTTGTGCAGAGTGGCAAGATAAAGATATTGATAAATTTTGTGCAGTGGCGGGATGAAAATACTGATGGATGTTGTGCAGGGTGGCTGGATAAATATATTGGTAAATTTTGTGCAGAGTGGCAGGATAAAGATATTGATAAATTTTGTGCAGAGTGGCAGGATAAAGATATTGATAAATTTTGTGCAGAGTGGCAGGATAAATGTATTGATGGATGTTGTGCAGAGTAGCAGGATAAAGATATTGATAAATTTTGTGCAGAGTGGCAGGATAAAAATATTGATGGATGTGCAGAGTGGCAGTATAAAGTCATTGATGGATGTAGTGCAGAGTGGCAGGAAAAAGATATTGATGGATGGTGTGCAGAGTGGCAGGATAAAGTTATTGATGGATGTAGTTTAGAGTGGCAGGATAAAGTTATCGATGGATGTAGTGTAGTGTGGCAGGATAAAGTTATTGATGGATGCTGTGCAGAGTGACAGGATAAATTTATTGATGGATATAGTTCATAGTGGCAGGATAAAGATATTGATGGATGTAGTGCAGTGTGGCAGGATAAAGTTATTGATGGATTTAGTTTAGAGTGGCAGGATAAAGTTATTAATGGATGCTGTGCAGAGTGACAGGATAAAGTTATTGATGGATATTGTGCAGTATGGCAGGATAAAGTTATTGATGGATTTAGTTTAGAGTGGCAGGATAAAGTTATTAATGGATGCTGTGCAAAGTGACAGGATAAAGTTATTGATGGATGTTGTGCAGAGTGGCAGGATAAAGATATTGATGGATATTGTGCAGAGTGGCAGGATAAAGATATTGATGGCCGTCCAGAGTGGCAGGATAAAGTTTTTGATGGATGTTGTGCAGAGTGGCAGGATGAAGATATCGATGGGTGTAGTGCAGAGTGGCAGGATAAGGTTATTGATGGATGTAGTTTAGAGTGGCAGGATAAAGTTTTTGATGGATGTTGTGCAGAGTGGCATGATAAAGATATTGATGGATGGTGTGCAGAGTGGCAGCATAAAGTTATTGATGGATGTAGTGCAGAGTGACAGGATAAATTTATTGATGGATGTAGTTCAGAGTGGCAGGATAAAGATACTGATGGATGTTGTGCAGAGTGGCAGGATAAACTTATTGATGGATGTTGTGCAGAGTGGCAGGATAAAGATAGTCATGGATGTTGTGCAGAGTGGCAGCATAAAGTTATTGATGGATTTAGTTTAGAGTGGCAGGATAAAGTTATTAATGGATTCTGTGCAGAGTGACAGGATAAAGTTATCGATGGATGTAGTGCAGTGTGCCAGGATAAAGATATCGATGGATGTAGTGCAGAGTGGCAGGATAAAGTTATTGATGGATGTAGTGCAGAGTGGCAGGATAAAGATATTGATGAATGTAGAGCAGAGTGGCATGATAAAGATATCGATGGATGTAGTGCAGAGTGACATTATAAATTTATTGATGGATGTAGTTCAGAGTGGCAGGATAAAGATACTGATGGATGTTGTGCAGAGTGGCAGGATAAACTTATTGATGGATGTTGTGCAGAGTGGCAGGATAAAGATAGTGATGGATGTTGTGCAGAGTGGCAGCATAAAGTTATTGATGGATTTAGTTTAGAGTGGCAGGATAAAGTTATTAATGGATTCTGTGCAGAGTGACAGGATAAAGTTATCGATGGATGTAGTGCAGTGTGGCAGGATAAAGATATCGATGGATGTAGTGCAGAGTGGCAGGATAAAGTTATTGATGGATGTAGTGCAGAGTGGTATGATAAAGATATCGATGGATGTAGTGCAGAGTGGCAGGATAAAGTTATTGATGGATGTAGTGCAGAGTGGCAGGATAAAGATATTGATGGATGTAGTGCAGAGTGGTATGATAAAGATATCGATGGATGTAGTGCAGAGTGGCAGGATAAACTTATTGATGGATGTTGTGCAGAGTGACAGGATAAATTTATTGATGGATGTAGTTCAGAGTGGCAGGATAAAGATATTGATGGATGTTGTGCAGAGTGGCAGGAAAAAGTTATTAATAGATGTAGTGCAGAGTGGCGGGATAAAGTTATTGACGTATGTAGCGCTTAGTGGCAGGATAAAAATATTGATGAATGCTGTGCAGAGTGGCAGGATAAAGATATTGATGGATGTTGTGCAGAGTGGCAGGATAAAGATAGTGATGGATGTTGTGCAGAGTGGCAGCATAAAGTTATTGATGGATTTAGTTTAGAGTGGCAGGATAAAGTTATTAATGGATTCTGTGCAGAGTGACAGGATAAAGTTATCGATGGATGTAGTGCAGTGTGGCAGGATAAAGATATCGATGGATGTAGTGCAGAGTGGCAGGATAAAGTTATTGATGGATGTAGTGCAGAGTGGCAGGATAAAGATATTGATGGATGTAGAGCAGAGTGGCATGATAAAGATATCGATGGATGTAGTGCAGAGTGGCAGGATAAAGTTATTGATGGATGTAGTGCAGAGTGGTATGATAAAGATATCGATGGATGTAGTGCAGAGTGGCAGGATAAAGTTATTGATGGATGTAGTGCAGAGTGGCAGGATAAAGATATTGATGGATGTAGTGCAGAGTGGTATGATAAACTTATTGATGGATGTTGTGCAGAGTGACAGGATAAATTTATTGATGGATGTAGTTCAGAGTGGCAGGATAAAGATATTGATGGATGTTGTGCAGAGTGGCAGGAAAAAGTTATTAATAGATGTAGTGCAGAGTGGCGGGATAAAGTTATTGACGTATGTAGCGCTTAGTGGCAGGATAAAAATATTGATGAATGCTGTGCAGAGTGGCAGGATAAAGATATTGATAGATGTTGTGCATAGTGGCAGGATAAAGATATTGATGGATGGTGTGCAGAGTGGCAGGATAAATTTATTGATGGATGTAGTGCTGAGTGGAAGGATAAAGATATCGATGGATGGAGTGCAGAGTAGCAGGATAAAGTTGTTGATGGTTGTAGTTTAGAGTGGCAGGATAAAGATATTGATGGATTTTGTGCAGAGTGGCAGGAAAATGATATTGATGGATGACCTTTTTATATTATTAACACATGATCTGCTGAGTGTACTTCAGGGTGTGTTTGGATGCTTATGTGTGTGTGTGTGTGTGTGTGTGTGTGTCTCAGGGTTTCCCACATGTAGACCATTGTGTGGTGGGCTGCCACAAATTGATTCCGTCCCGCATTCTCATCTGCTTCCGCGCAAAGAAAAAAAAAAACGGTGAAATTAAAACTACTGGAAGACGCATAATGTGGGCAATATTAGTGCCATGCTCCCCCGGTCAACAAATGGAAGGGCATTTTCTCCCCCCTCCCAGCTCAACAAAATAAGAAGCAGCAACTGAAACCCTTGTGCATGGAGGTTTATCAGTTTCATGTGCGTTATGGTGGATTTCATCACTAGTTATTGGAAACAGATTATGACTCCGGACTTCTCGCGCTTTTCTTTACTCAGGGATTGGAAGTAATGCATGTGTTTCTTTATCGTTTAAATAGTTTGAATGAAATAAGATCATTTGAAACGTCTTTATGCAATTCCATTGCTTCCAGCCCTGAGTAAAGAAAAGCGTGAGAAGTCCAGAGTCATAATCACCATAACGCATGTGAAACTGATAAACCTTCATGTGCAATGACTTCAGTTCCGCACGAGAATTTCTTACATATGCGTTGATTGAATAATTGCTGACTACAGCAGGGGAACGTAAATATGCCACTTAAACTCACACCGAATGCATGAGAGTTGACAGGTATGCGTTATTAATAAAAACTGACCACACCTGATAATGTTGAGAGTTTTCAGAGTTTCTGAGATTGTAATTTAAATAAATGTTTGAAAACAGGTCATGACCAATCATTAATTTTAAGGGATGGTTTGAGCCTCCTCTATCGCCCGTTCACCAGCCGCCTCTGACACATGCATAAATTATGTGTTCTTCATACAGTAGAATTCATTGTTGCCCCCATCCCCCATATCAGTCTAAAGTCAGCCTGCATTATGCAACAGATTTCTGCTTTCGCCATGGTGCATGTGTGAGTCTGAGCTGAGTTTGTGTGGGCGTTTTTCTCACTGTGCTATTAGTCACTGTATTTTTTTTTAACAAACATGGAACAGAAAATGTTTCTGATGGCGAAGTTGCTGCTTGCTCTTCTTGTAGGAGGAGTTGTGGCATTTTCTTGCCGTTTGGCTGAGGAACAGGTGTGGACTGCGTTGTCATTACTGGAGTCCTCTCATAACCCTGTCCTCATTCTCATGCAGGACAGACCCGTGCTCTGGGCGGCTTTTAACAGGACGCAGCGCCCACCCCGAGCAATGTCTGTCTGTGATTGGCTCAGTCAGGGTGGGCAGGGTGGAGTCTGGATGAAAGGCGGGTCTTTGAGGACAGAATGGGGCGATACCTGTAGAATGGAGAGGAGGAGGCATGGTGGTGGGCGGGGCTTAGCCGTTATCTGGCCACAGAAAGTTGAAAGTAGGCCATGAGCTTTAATTTTAGCTCCCGCCACCCTGGGGCAGCTTCGGAAAAGTTCTGCACTGTGCTGTGTTCTGTCCTGCCAGCTTTTATTAGCCAAAAAAGAGAGGGTGTACAGAATATAGAAACTTTCTATTTCTGAAAAGCAGGGCATGTCAAAAAAAGCAGGTAATATTGAACATGTCCTTGTTCAGGGCACTGTCTTAGTTTTTCTGGTCATGTTAGAAGCTTAAAGCCCTTTCTCAGCTGTAGTATGTTTCGCTGAGACTTTATTAGATGCAGTTTGACATTTCCTTCAATTTGTGAAAGTCCTTTTCTACACATGGAGGCAACATGTGGAATGTAATTTGGTAATTGCTTGAGCCAAGGCTGTGTTTTGTGAATATACTTTGATTGAGGACCCTGGACGGGGCGATATAAATGTGCTTTCAGAATTCAAGCTCACCACTCTGTCTTGTGCTGTTTGTATTGGCAAATGCACACATCTGAATTCCCTGCGCATATGCGGAGCTCTCACTCCGTGTCTGCGGTGTTTCATGATTGAGGGAGACAGGTTGGGAGTGATTTGGCAGTGTTGTCCTGAATAAAGTCACACTGACGGTGTCAGGATTTCCTCAGACATTCCACCCATGGCTGATGTGCTAGTGCATCTGCCTTTACTGGCCACAGCGTTGCCTCATAAAACACTTAGCATGTTCTGGACAGTGGGATTACTGTGGCCTACCTAAGTATTACCTCAAAAACAAGGATTACCCCCTGAAAAACAACTCCACTTACCACCCTTAAAAACCCTCTGACCCACTTTAACTTTCTGAAGCCCAACATCCCCCTCGCAGTAACTCCAGCGTTACGGGATTCTCAAATGATGTGCTGTGAGCCTCTCACCCTTAAACACGTAATTGCTTTCAAGCTGTTCCTGTTCAATATCGCTTGATTAATAATCACTCAATTTATTTACTGAATAATCAAGACCAATATATACTGAACAACAAAAGAAATGCAAGTTAACACAAGAATCAGAATCTAAGATTGTGAGACCATGCAAGTGCCTTCTAAACACGTAATTGCATTTCAAGCTTTTGTTGCCTGTTATGTATAAGCCTGTGATTAATAATCACTAATCAGATTTACTGAATCTAACTGACAATGTGCCAATATATACTGAAACAAAAAAAAAAAAAAAAGTTATATATATAATATATATATATATATATATATATATATATACAGTTGACCATGCAAAATTATTCTAACTTGCTAATTTTGCATTTTTTTTGTTGATATTTTTGACAAATCAAATTTATTCTTGCAGAAATGACAGGTCAGTAAGTTGACATAAGGCTGTTGTACGGATCTAAAAACAGTAAAAAATTCTTCAATATAAATATATACAATACTTTTGGTATTTTATTTGATAGATTTACAAAAAATGCCATGTCCAGAATTATTCATACCCTTTTCTCAGTAATTGATGGCAAAGCCTTTATTCACGATTACAGCCTCCAAATGTGTCCTGTGGTTGATCACAAGGTTTCTACATGTTTCCACGGGGATTTTGGCCCACTCCTCTTTGGCGAACTTCTCCAGATCCTTAAGGTTTAAGGGTTTCCTTCCCATGACCTTGGTCTTCAGTTCCCTCCGCAGATTCTCGATAGGATTGAGGTCGGTGCTCTGGCTTGGCCGCTCCAAAACGTTCACTTTGTTGTCCACTAACCATTTCTTGACAGATTTGGCTGAGTGTTTAGGATCATGATCCTGTTGGAAGGTCCATTCCTGCCCAAGACCAAGTTTTTCACCGGATTGCTTGATGTTTTTACTGAAGATCTGGATATACTGGTCCTGTTTCATGATGCCATTAACTTTAACAAGGTTTCCGGGCCCATTCGCTGAAAAGCAACCCCAGAGCATGGTACTCCCGCCACCTTGTTTGACTGTTGGGACCATGTTTTTCAGGTTGGACGCTTCACCTTTCTTATGCCAAACAAAAGCTCCCTCTCTGTGCCTAAACAGCTCCATCTTTGTTTCATCCGTCCATAACATTTACATCCAGAAGCTTATATCTTCATCCAGGTGAGCTTTTGCAGGCTAGAGGAGCTCTTGTGTGTCTGGGTTGGAGAAGTGTAAGTGGCGTGAGAAAGGTGAAGTCTTCCACCGAAAAACATGGTCCCAACAGTCAAATACAGTGGCGGGAGTATCATGCTCTTGGGTTGCTTTTCAGCGAATGGGCCCGGACACCTTGTTAAAGTTAATGGCATCATGAAACAGGACCAGTATATCCAGATCCTCAGTGAAAACATTAAGCAATCCGCCGAAAAACTTGGTCTTGGGCAGGAATGGACCTTCCAACAGGATCATGATCCTAAAAACTCAGCCAAATCTGTCAAGAAATGGTTAGTGGACAACAAAGTGAACGTTTTGGAGCGGCCAAGCCAGAGCACCGACCTCAGTCCTATCGAGAATCTGTGGAGGGAACTGAAGACTAAGGTCATGTCAAGGAAACCCTTAAACCTTAAGGATCTGGAAAAGTTTGCCAAAGAGGAGTGGGCCAAAATCCCCGTGGAAACATGTAGAAACCTTGTGATCAACCTCAGGAAGCGTTTGGAGGCTGTAATCGTGAATAAAGGCTTTGCCATCAATTACTGAGAAAAGGTTATGAATAATTCTGGACATGGCATTTTTTGTAAATCTGTCAAATAAAATACCAAAAATTATTGTATTTCTTGAAAAATTGTTTACTGTGCTTCTTACAGCCTTATGTCAACTTACTGTGTCATTTGTGCAAGAATAAATTTGAGTAGTCAAAAAATATCTCGAAAAAAAACAAAAATTGGTAGGGGTATGAAATTTTGGGCGCGACTGTATATATATATATAGATATACACAATGTGTGTATATATATATATATATATATATAACCGACTGCTTTTCCTGAATTCCATCTCCTGTTCTAGGATTTTTCCAGCAGTGCAACTTAATTTATTTTAAGATTTCACTTAATCATAATGTTTTCAGCATTCAAAAGAATAGGTTTCATTTGCAGGGAAGCGTAGTTGCACACCGGTTGCCACACCAAGCGATAATAATTTATTAAATTACCAATGCTTCTTGTGTCAAAGCATTGGTAGTTGAATAATTTAGTGTATTGGTTATTAGTGGATCGTGAAAGTTCTACGCATGGCATGCATTTAAAGTCATTTAATATGCAAACCATACGCCTACCTTTTAAGGTAGCAGAGTCATTCATGAGATCTTTATACTCCAGCTCCAGGAAGGGCAATTATCTAATTAAACTAAATCAAACTTATCTAAATACCAGCCTCAGCAGCATTTACTGCATTACATTCTACTTCAGTTCATTGCTGTCCAAGCAATCTCATTTTCTAGCCTACCTTGTGGATGCAAAGATGTATGTCTTAATTGTTAATGGCAATGCAGCTCATTGGAAGCCAATTTGCTTTGTAAATGAATTCAATCTATTTCCTGATTCTTCCTCGGAAATAGGTTGAGTGTTAACCTGCATTATGTTAATGTCTCTGGTTGAAAAATAAAAGAGTGTTTTATTTTTACATGAGCAGTCTTTACATGCGGACCTGAGTCAGCAAAACCACATTTTTATTAACTTTTTCTTGGGTGTATCAAGCCGATCGGACAGGAGCGCAGAAAAAAAAAAAAAAAAAAAAAATGCTGTTATGTGAGCTGTTGGAATTCAGAAGCTTCTTAAGTCAGTGATACTTTATGTAAGGTCTACCATTAATGTGGATAGGAAAATGCTTCATAATTATAGCAATGAACAATAATACAAGCTTAGGGGAAATACACTACAGGCCAAATGTTTGGGGCCACCCTCAGATTTTTAAAAGAATCACACATCAACTGTTCTGTCCTTATTTTTTGCACATGAAATGACTTCAGTGCTTAAAATATAGGAAGCCAAAAGGTTTTGGGTGAATTCCAGACCTCAGACCACATTTTAAAGCTGTCTTGACTGATTGATCACTGACCACAATGTTTTATAATTGAGTTCCAATGCCTTTGTGCTGCATGATTTTATGTCACTAGGATGTGAACAATTTTATGTAACAAGACGGCATGCTGTATAAATGCCTTCCCCAAAAAACCAAGGGGTCACATTGCACTCGATGCACCATTAAAAATCTGAGGGTGGCCCCAAACTTTTGGCCTGTAGTGGAGATACAGATTGATTCTTGCAACTGAACAAATTAGCACTTAGTTGTTGAAACATAATAGGGAACGGGTTTGGAGATGTAGTGGCTTTAACCCTTTAAGGCCTAATGCAAAAAATCCCAGCAGAGAATCATGCTGCCATGTTTACCATAGTAACCTGTATTTGGGCTGAAGCACAGCTTCTCAGCTTTCAGGAACAGTTGGAATTTTTTTCTATTGCGCAAAACTTACAGTAATTACGGTACTTTCAAAATTACGCGCATATCTGTGTCGGCAATGACACGTTCTTAAAATGCGCACATGCTGTCCCGGTTTAAATGGGTTAAGGCAAGGTGAGAGCAGTGCCAGGATCCCTCTGATCGCAACGCCGGAGTGGAAGAGGTTAAAAACGCTGATAACAGTCTTTAGAAACAATAATTACTTACTTTGAAAATGCTGATTACCACCTTGAAAAACAATGATCACCAGCTTTAAAAATGCTGAATACAGCCTTTGGGGGGGAATTAACAGCACTGATTATCAACTTTAAAGCACAAATTATTGCTTTTAAAAGCACTGATTATCACTTTTAACCACACTGATTGTCACCTTTAACAGCACAAATTATTGCTTTTAAAAGCACTGACTATCCCCTTTAACAGCACCGATTATCACCTTTAACGGCACTGATTATCAACTTTAAAGCACAAATTATTGCTTTTAAAAGCACTGATTATCACCTTTAAATCAATGATTATCGCCTTTCACGACACTGATTATCAACTTTAAAGCACAAATTATTGCTTTTAAAAGCACTGACTATCCCCTTTAACAGCACTGATTATCACCTTTAACAGCAAAGATTATCACCTTTAAATCACCGATTATCACCTTCAACGGCACTGATTATCAACTTTAAAGCACAAATTATTGCTTTTAAAAGCACTGATTATCACCTTTAAATCAATGATTATCGCCTTTCACGACACTGATTATCAACTTTAAAGCACAAATTATTGCTTTTAAAAGCACTGATCATCACCTTTAACAGCACAAATTAACACGTTTAAAAGCATTGGTTATAATCTTAAAAAAGCATTGGTTTTCACCCATGGACATGCTGATTATCACCTTTAAAAGCACTTATTATTACCAATCATTGACTATCACCTTAAAACACCTCTTATGATCTCAGGAACACTTATTACTACCTGTAAAAGCCTTTTTCACTGCCTGATTACCTGATTACTGATTACCTGCTACCAAGCGCTGATTTCCTTATGAAGCACTCTTTACCACTTTTAAATTCTCAAACTACTCCCTAGAAAGTGTGGATTTTCACCTTATACAGCACTAATTGTAATCCAGAATTTCCACCAGGAATGAATGAAGATTACATTTATTCAGCACTTTCTCATTGGAACCTAAAGCGCTTTACTGTCTTTGGGGGAATCACAGCTCTTCACCTGAGTGAGGTACGAGAACACTCACCTGCGTGATGCACGATTATCTGTGCTTTATAGGTTGAAATCGGTGTTCAGTGAGGTTGAGAATTCAGCCAGGACACTAGGGAACCCCCTACTCTTATCGAAGAGTGTCATAGGATCTTTAATGACCATAGTAAGTCAGGACCTCAGTTTAACGTCTCATCCAGATGACAGCGTCTCCTTCAGCACAGATTTTTTTGATCAGAGGAAAGATCGACGCCTACTGGCTCACCAGCGCCACTTACGGCAGCAACTCATTTTCCCAAGTGGTCTGTCATTCAAGTACTAACTAAGCCCACACCTGCTTAGCTTCAGTCATGTGGCCGGAGCAGATGGAATGGTGTTATGGCTGCTGGCTAATCTTTAACATCACCATCTGTTACAACAGTGATTATAACCCTGATTCCCGCCTATGAAGCACTGATAATCATCTTAAAAACACCAATTGCCATCTTTAAAACCACTAATTAGCTCCTTTAAAAACCAATTACTAACTTTAAAAGTATTGATCATCACCTTAAAAACACCAATTACCACCATTAAAACACTACGTGTGTCCTTCAAAAGCACTGATTATCACCTTAAAAATACCAATTAATATTTTAAAACACTGATTATCTGCTTTGAAAAAATTGATGTCATCTTTAAAAGACCAAAAATTACCACCTTCAGAACCCTCCTTGCTGTCTCCAAACGCTGATGAACTTCCTTAAAGGAGCTGTATGTAAGTTTGTGGCCAAAACTGGTACTGCAATCACATTCAAAATACTGCAGAGCGCAGTATCCTCTCCTCCTCTCCCCCAGACGAGAGGTTGCCAGCTAGGTTGCCGAATCCAGCAAGAACGTCTCCTACACGGAGCTACCATGGCTACGTTTCAATATCACCAATGAATTACTCTCACAGGGTTGTGTTCAGTTCAGTTCAGTTCTGAAAAGATCAAGACTAATGACTAACTAACTTTAGCAATGGTCATATTGGTCAACTTGCTCGTCACTCTTCTGTGTGGATAGCCCACTAAAGTCCATACTGTAATATGCGTAAAGAATGAATGAGGACTCATTTGACCGATGTACTGTCTCAATTACATTTCATATTGCCATAATGGCTGTGCTAATGTTGGAATGGTTTCCACAGCATCTCAGCATTAAGCCAGAGAAACGGACTCTAATAACGCATTGCTAATGTCAGCAATGAAGAGCCACCGTTTTTATTTCTCAAATAATTTGTGACCTAGTCAATTCGATGACCCACCTGCATACGCACCATGTACCATACCACATAACGTACCATGGATGAACATACATAGCGTTATTCGACTGTAGAGAATATTTGAAATGTCCGTGCCTACATTAAATAGAATTAAGTTAGCCAAACTTAGCTGAATCTTACCTGCCCAGGAGAAAATTAGCAACTTCGGCGTCGGTCTTCAAATTCTTCTCTGCTTTAAGCCGTCTCCATCTTTCAAAGGCATGGCCTATACAGATCCTTGTTTTGTTTCTGACTTTGTCACGACGTATTTCGGAATCACAACGAGGCCTTTTAGGTTTAGTAACGTCAGACATTTGTGCTCCGAAACGCTGGTAGCTGCAGCTCAGTGGTGACTGGCAACCTGGATGCCGAAATGCTACTGACTTCGTGATTGGGAGATAGGTGGAGGGCGGTGCAACAGGCCAAAACACAAAATGACAACATCAACATTAGTTGTGGGCTGCAACTTCGCTTTTGTAATGAGAATATTGTGGCTGGACTACTGTTGTCAGTGATATAAGTATTTGAAATTAACATCATTCCTTAATGTCTGGTGATATATCTGGGCCATTTCATGAGTAATCAACATACATTTCTTACATACTGCTCCTTTAAGGCTCTGGTATTCCTGCCGACCAGGTACGGGTGACGTGATGGCGTGTGGACAGTACGTTTGACATTAATGTCGTCATCAGGAAAGGCCGTTCAGCCTAGATTTCGTGAGCACTGGACCTGTGCTTAGTGAAAGTGGATGCGTGGAAATCTTGGTGCACTGTTAATTTTAGCCTTTAGTTGGCAATACACTTTTTTTTTTCTTTAAAGATTATTTTTTTGGGAATTTTTCCTTTATTCGATAGTTATACAGTGTAGAGAGACAGGAAGGTTGGGGAGAAGAATGGGGGAAGACATGCAGCAAATGACCCGAACCGGATTCAAACCCAGGTCGCTGCGGGAAGGACACAGCCTTTATGGTACACGCTCTTAGACCGATGAGCCACCGGGCCGCCCCAGTTGGCGATACACTTTGATCTCTGTAGTGTAGAGGAAATCCTGTAAAGGACGGATTTCACAGTGCAGTCGCAGTGCACATCACTTTAACTTTGTCTGAGTACTCACACGGCTGCAGACTCGAAATTGAGCATACTTATAGAGACCCCAGGCGCTCGCTTCCCTCTGCATTGCGAAATAGTATGCACTTCTCGTGCACTGGAGCTTTTAAAAACACTGATTGCTGCATCTATAAACACTGAGTTTCACCTTTATATCCCCAAAGACCACAAGAAAAGCAGATTTTACCATATTTAAATATTGTTTACTCCCATTAAAGCACTTACCACCTGTAAGCACCGATTACCACCTTTAAAACACTGAGTACCACCTTAAAACTGTAGAGTTGTAGAGGCACAGATCTGTGCTTTGAAAACAGTGAAGACCTCGTATAAGCTGTGATTACCATATTAATCACTACTTTAAATGCACTGAATACCACCTTAAAGCACTGAGTACCTCCTTAAAACACTGAGCTCTGCCTTAAAAACTCTTGAGTGCTCCCTAAAAAATGCTGATTGATGATAGTAATAATCATGTCTGCTGGTTATGTATTTAGATGTTCTGGTGAAATAGCCCTGTTCCACATGTGTGCTGCTCGTTGTTAAGACAATTCTGGGAGATATAAATATAGCTCAGTCTCCTAAGGTGTTCCACAAATACACTGCCCGGCCAAAAAAAAAAAGTCGCACACTCAAATATTTGTTGGAACCCCTGTAGCTTAGATTACAGTGCATATTCGTCTTGTCATTGTTTTGACAACTATATGCAATGCCAGAACATTTATATTCGAACAGAAATGCCATAATTTTTGGCCGAGATCTTGTCTTCTCGACATAATGGTTGAACCCCTCGCTGGTCTTTCCTGAGCACATCCCAATAACTTAATGTGTTTAAGGTCAGGACTTTGTGATGGCAAATTTGTTTGTGAAAATGATTCCTCATACTTGTTTTTGTCATTCATGGTTTTCTTTGCTAAATACAGGCCAATAACTTGCCCGTTCTGAAATACTGTAACATCTTTTCCACCATCAGGGGATGTGTCTTCCGACATGATTTAAATGATTATTGCCAGCTGAAACATATTAATAACCGCAATAATAATCCAATTATAGAATTTGTTCATTAATTTCCAAACGGTGACTGACTTGGCCGGGCAGTGTAGATTATCAAGAAATTTCCAAAATTAGTCTATTTTGGCAAAAATAAATAAATAAATAAATAAATAAATTGTTGAGCTGTATGCACAATTTAGATTTAGGGTGAGCTCTGTGTGGTTTTTGGAGAATGTGCCAGCTGTCAGCTTTTTTTCACCGAGATCAGCATGTGTGACACTCACCTGAGATCAGCGTGTGAGACAATGACCCGAGATAAGCGTGTGTGACACTGACCCGAGATAAGCGTGTGTGACACTGACCCGAAATCAGCATGTGTTACACTGACCCGAGATCAGCATGTGTGACTCTGACCCGAGATCAGCGTGTGTGACACTCACCTGAGATCAGCATGTGACACTGACCCGAGATCAGCGTGTGTGACAGTGACCCGAGATCAGCGTCGTGACACTGACCTGAGATCAGCGTGTGCGACACTCACCTGAGATCAGCGTGTGTGACTCTGACCTGAGATCAGCGTGTGACACTCACCCGAGATCAGCGTTTGTGACACTCACCCGAGATCAGCGTGCGTGACACTGACCTGAGATCAGCGTGTGTGACACTCACCTGAGATCAGCGTGTGTGACTCTGACCCGACATCAGCGTGTGTGACACTCTCCCGAGATCAGCGTGTGACACTGACCGAGATCAGCGTGTGTGACTCTGACCCGACATCAGCGTGTGTGACACTCACCCGCGATCAGCGTGTGACACTCACCCGAGACCAGCGTGTTTGACACTCATCCGAGATCAGCGTGTTTGACACTCACCCGACATCAGCGTGTGTGACACTGACCCGAGATCAGCGTGTGACACTCACCCGAGATCAGCCTGTGTGACCCTGACCGAGATCAGCATGTGTGACTCACCGAGATAAGTGTGTGTGACACTCACCCAAGATCAGCATGTGTGACACTGACCCGAGATCAGCGTGTGACACTCACCCGAGATCAGCCTGTGTGACCCTGACCCGAGATCAGCATGTGTGACTCACCCGAGATAAGTGTGTGTGACACTCACCCAAGATCAGCGTGTGTGACACTGACCCGTCTTCAGCGTGTGACACTCACCCGAGATCAGTGTGTGTGACACTGACCTGAGATCAGCATGTGTTACACTCACCCGAGATCAGCGTGTGTGACTCTGACCTGAGATCAGCGTGTGACACCCGAGATCAGTGTTTGTGACACTGACCCGAGATCAGCGCGTGCGTGACACTGACCTGAGATCAGCGTGTGTGACACTCACCTGAGATCAGCGCGTGTGTGACACTGACCGAGATGAGCGTATGTGACACTGATCCGAGATGAGCATGTGTGACACTCACCCGAGATCAGCATGTGACTCTGACCCGAGATCAGCGTGTGTGACACTCACCCGAGATCAGTGTGTGTGACTCTGACCTGAGATCAGCATGTGTTACACTCACCCGAGATCAGCGTGTGTGACTCTGACCTGAGATCAGCGTGTGACACTCACCCGAGATCAGTGTTTGTGACACTGACCCGAGATCAGCGTCGCGTGACACTGACCTGAGATCAGCGTGTGTGACACTCACCTGAGATCAGCGTGTGTGACTCTGACCCGACATCAGCATGTGTGACACTCACCCGAGATCAGCGTGTGACACTGACCCGAGATCAGCGTGTGTGACTCTGACCCGACATCAGCGTGTGTGACACTCACCGAGATCAGCGTGTGACACTCACCCGAGATCAGCGTGTGTGACACTCACTCCAGACCAGCGTGTTTGACACTCATCCGAGAACAGCATGTGACCCTGACCCGACATCAGCGTGTGTGACACTCACCCGAGATCAGCGTGTGACACTCACCCGAGATCAGCCTGTGTGACCCTGATCCGAGATCAGCATGTGTGACTCACCCGAGATCAGTGTGTGTGACACTCACCCTAGATCAGCGTGTGTGACACTGACCCGGGATCAGCGTGCGTGACACTGACCTGAGATCAGCGTGTGTGACACTCACCCAAGATCAGCGTGTGTGACACTGACCCGTCTTCAGCGTGTGACACTCACCCGAGATCAGTGTGTGTGACACTGACCTGAGATCAGCATGTGTTACACTCACCCGAGATCAGCGTGTGTGACTCTGACCTGAGATCAGCGTGTGACACCCGAGATCAGTGTTTGTGACACTGACCCGAGATCAGCGTGCGTGACACTGACCTGAGATCAGCGTGTGTGACACTCACCTGAGATCAGCGTGTGTGACACTGACCCGAGATGAGCGTATGTGACACTGATCCGAGATGAGCATGTGTGACACTCACCCGAGATCAGCATGTGACTCTGACCCGAGATCAGCGTGTGTGACACTCACCCGAGATCAGTGTGTGTGACTCTGACCTGAGATCAGCATGTGTTACACTCACCCGAGATCAGCGTGTGTGACTCTGACCTGAGATCAGCGTGTGACACTCACCCGAGATCAGTGTTTGTGACACTGACCCGAGATCAGCGTGCGTGACACTGACCTGAGATCAGCGTGTGTGACACTCACCTGAGATCAGCGTGTGACTCTGACCCGACATCAGCATGTGTGACACTCACCGAGATCAGCGTGTGACACTGACCCGAGATCAGCGTGTGTGACTCTGACCCGACATCAGCGTGTGTGACACTCACCCGAGATCAGCGTGTGACACTCACCCGAGATCAGCGTGTGTGACACTCACTCCAGACCAGCGTGTTTGACACTCATCCGAGAACAGCATGTGACCCTGACCCGACATCAGCGTGTGTGACACTCACCCGAGATCAGCGTGTGACACTCACCCGAGATCAGCCTGTGTGACCCTGATCCGAGATCAGCATGTGTGACTCACCCGAGATCAGTGTGTGTGACACTCACCCAAGATCAGCGTGTGTTACACTGACCCGGGATCAGCGTGCGTGACACTGACCTGAGATCAGCGTGTGTGACACTCACCTGAGATCAGCGTGTGTGACTCTGACCCGACATCAGCGTGTGTGACACTCACCCGAGATCAGCGTGTGACACTGACCCGAGATCAGCGTGTGTGACTCTGACCCGACATCAGCGTGTGTGACACTCACCCGAGATCAGCGTGTGACACTCACCCGAGATCAGCGTGTGTGACACTCACCCGAGACCAGCGTGTTTGACACTCATCTGAGAACAGCGTGTGTGACCCTGACCCGACATCAGCTTGTGTGACACTGATCCGAGATGAGCATGTGTGACACTCACCCGAGATCAGCATGTGACTCTGACCCGAGATCAGCGTGTGTGACACTCACCCGAGATCAGTGTGTGTGACACTTACCCGAGATCAGCGTGTGACACTCACCCGAGATCAGCGTGTGTGACACTCACCCGAGACCAGTGTGTTTGACACTCATCCGAGAACAGCATGTGTGACCCTGACCTGACATCAGCGTGTGTGACACTCACCCGAGATCAGCGTGTGACACTCACCCGAGATCAGCCTGTGTGACCCTGACCCGAGATCAGCATGTGTGACTCACCCGAGATCAGTGTGTGAGACACTGACCTGAGATCAGCATGTGTGGCACTGACCCAAGATCAGCATGTGACACTCACCTGAGATCGGCGCTTGTAACACTGGCCCGAGATCAGTATGTGTGACTCTGACCCGAGATCAGCGTGTGTGACACTCACCCGAGATCAGTGTGTGTGACTCTGACCTGAGATCAGCATGTGTGACACTCACCCGAGATCAGCGTGTGTGACTCTGCCCCGAGGTCAGCGTGTGTGACACTGACCCGAGATCAGCGCGTGTGACTCTGACCCGAGATCAGCATGTGTGACACTGACCTGAGATCGGCGTGTGTGACTCTGATCCGAGATATGCGTGTGACACTGACACGAGATCAGCGTGTGTGACTCTGACCAGAAAACCACATTATTAAGGGCACTGATTCAGGTTTCATTCTTGATGAAAAGTTTTTAAACACCTTTAACCAAACGGGCGATCTCCTGTAAATGACGTTTCCTCACAAATCAAGCCACAGAACTTGAGTGGTGAAGTACTGAGTATGTAACATCTTCAGAAATTACAAATATAGCAAATTACCAAAAAGCTATTTATTTCTCAAAGAATCAATCCAGAATTTTTTGCTAAAATTTTTGGTTGCAAAACCTTTAACTGTATCGACATGCCAAATGCATTCCAGCTGTGTACCAGCTGTGGTATGTGATGTTGACGGTTCTGTAACTAAATCAAGATAAAGACTTAATGAGACATTTGGCGGGTTTTACCATACTCTGTTAAAGAAATTTCTAACTGAATTTTGAGTAGATGGCATCTTCAATATTCTCTCCATTGCCCTCATTCCAGTGTTGACAAAGCTGGTGTATGTAACCTAAAAAGAAATATCTGGAAAATTACCCATTCTGTCGCCAGGCTGTGTTTGCCAATAGCTAGACCCCAGTTTTGCCTCGTGATTCCCTTTAGATGTTTTTTAGGAACTTCTATTCCTCCATTATATAAATTTTTGGAGGAAAAAAAAGTATTACATACTCGCAAGTGGTTCCAGTTTTATTGATGTGTTTTCTCTATAAAACTTTATGATCTGATATGATGAAATTCAGTAAACTGGAATTTGTAGCACCTTGATGAACTGACCAATGTAAGATATGTTTAGTGAAATAACCTGCTGAAGGTAACTGTAGTCCTTACCCTAACACCACTAAATTAAAATGAATCCTTTTTTTGGTAATTTCTCTTCCATTTGTCTGTATTTAGTTAACCCACACCTCCCAAAATGCTTTGTTATTGGGGTGAGATGAACACGAGGTGCTCTGTGGGGTTTTACACTGTGCGTGCGTTCATATATATGTGCGTCTGTGTGTTTGGGGGGGGAGTTATGTGTGTGTTTTTGTATGTTGGGGGGTCTTTGTGTCTGAGGGTGTGTTTAATCACTGTTACAGACGAGCCCTCGAGTCCAAGTGCTGACCGTGATGCTGCAGACATTCCTGCTTCCGCTGTGATCTGCGTGTCTCCAACCAAACCGCCTTCCCCCATACGCAGACAGCTGTCACATGACCAAGGTAAGCCCGCCCCTGCTCGGGGGCCAAGTTATGACCCTCTGGTTTGTGTGTGTGTGTGGGTGTGTGGGTGTGTGTGTGTGTGTGTGTGTGTGCGTGCGCGCGCGCGTGTTTGTGCGGTGTTGAGCAGCTACCATCAGCTTTTAATGCATAATTACTGTTCTTGTTTCTGAGTGCTTGACGAACAATCAAGCAATTTACAGTGCCGTGAAAAAGTATTTGCCCCCTTCCTGATTTCTTACTTTTTTCCGTATTTTTTACACTTAAATGTTTCAGATCATCAAACAAATTTTAATATAAGACAAAGATAACCCAAGTAAATACAAAATGCAGTTTTTAAATGATGATTTCATTTCTTAAGGGGAAAAAAGCTACCCAAACTTCCTGGCCCTCTGTGAAACAGTAATCCCCCCCCCTTAAATCATGAATTAACTGTGATTAACCACATTTTTTGAGTCCAATTTCACCAGCCACACCCAGGCCTGATTACTGCCAGACCTGTTGAATCAAGAAATCCCTTCAATAGAACTTGTTTCACAAAGTTAAGTAGGCTAAAATATCTCAAAAAGCAACACATCATGCTGCGATCTTAAGAAATTCAAGAACAGATGAGAAACAAAGTAATTGACATTTGTCAGTCTGGAAAGGGTTACAAAGCCATTTCTATGGCTCTGGGACTCCAGCAAACCATGGTGAGAGCCATTATCCACAAATGGAGAAAACTTGGAACAGTGGTGAACCTTCCCAGGAGTGGCCGGCCTACCAAAATTACTCCAAGAGCGCATCGACGACTGATCCAGGAGGTCACAAAAGAACCCAGAACAACATCTACAGAACTGCAGGCCTCACTTGCCTCAATTAAAGTCAGTGTTCATGATTCAACAATAAGAAAGAGACTGGGCAAAAATGGCATCCATGGGAGAGTTCCAAGGCGAAAACCACAGCTAACCAAAAAGAACACAAAGGCTCATCTCACATTTGCCAAAAGTCATCTTGATGATCCCCAAGTCTTTTGGAAAAATATTCTGTGGACTGACGAGACAAAAGTTGAACTTTGTGGAAAGTGCGCGTTCCGTTACATCTGCCGTGGAACTAACACTGCATTTCACAAAAAGAACATTTTTTATTGATGAACACTAATTGTTAGTGGACAGCCAGGATGCGTTTAGGACAGACCGATCGACATCTATTGCACTAATGTACTTAATTGAAGAGAGTACCAGTTGTATTGATAACAAGAAGTATGCAGTGGGAATGTTCATAGACTTGAAGAAAGCATTTGACACATTAGATCATGAAATATTACTGAAAAAAATGGAGCACTATGGTATCAGGGGGGTGGTGTTAAATTGGTTAAGTAGTTACATTAAAAACAGACAACAGTTTGTGCAAATGGGTGACTTCTGGTCAAAAAGACCGGACATTCAATGTGGAGTCCCACAAGGGTCAGTTTTAGGTCCTAAATGGTTTATTTTGTACATAAATGACATCTTTAAAATATCAAGTATTCTGAAATTGGGGCTATTTGCAGATGACACCAACATTTTTTGCAGTGGAGAAGATTTACAACAGTTGTTGGATGTGGTCACTAAAGAAATGAGTAAACTAAAACTGTGGTTTGACAAAAACAAATTGTCATTAAATTTGGACAAAACTAAGTTTATGTTATTTTGTAATCGGAAAATAAATGCACAAATACAAGTGATGATTGATAATGTAAAGTTAGAAAGAGTAGACGAAATTAAGTTCTTGGGAGTAATACTTGACCACAAGCTATGCTTGAAAGCACATGTAAAATATCTGCATTTAAAGCTGGCTCGGAGCGTTTGAATTTTAGGGAAAACTCGGAACATTCTTAACCAGAAGGTAATGTTCATGCTGTATTGTTCACTTGTACTGCCTTATCTGATTTACTGTGTTGAGGTATGGGGCAATACCTACGAGAGTACACTGCAGACATTATGCACAATTCAGAAAAGAGCAATAAGGATAATAAATAAATAATGTAGGTTATTATGATCATACTAATGCATTGTTTTTAAAGTTACAGACATTGAAATTTATGGATCTGGTTCGATTCAAAACTGCACAAATACTTTTTAAAGCAAAAAATAATCTACTACCAAATAACGTACAAAAACTGTTCAAGGAAAGAGAGGAGGGGTACGATTTAAGGGGAAAAATGAAGTTAAAACAACCTAGCGTTCACACCACTCTCAAAAGTATGTGTATGTCTGTCTGTGGGGTGAAACTGTGGAATGGTCTGCCTGATGACATTAAATACAGTAAAAGTGGAACACAATTTAAAAAAAAGTACAAGCAAAATATTCTTGAGAATTACAGTCTAGAAGAAAGGGAATGTAATGTATACTAGTAGTGATAAATGATGGTTTCTGTTCCTTGATTGATTGATTAGTAAATGGCTGATTGTTAAATGAATTGTGGAGATTACATTGGTAATGAATGATATATTTGGACTGGTCTATGTATTTTGACTTGGTACTAGTAAAAGAAGTTAATTACATATGAAATGGAGGTTAAATGAGAAATGATATAGAAATAAGGGGTTAGACTTGAAAAGCATTCTGCTTCTTCTGACTCCTTTTCGGACACTGAGGGAAGAAATGTCCTTTTGACTCAGCATCACTGATCAGTTTGTCAGAACTTTATTTTGTGTATTGCATTATATTGCATGATTTTTCTCTTCTTATTTCATTGTTATTATTTTTTCTTATTTGTTCGAAATTAAGTCTTACTTACTTACTTACTGACTTACATCACACCAAAAGTCAAACATGGTGGTGGTAGTGCGATGGTCTGGGGCTGCTTTGCTGCTTCAGGACCTGGACGACTTGTCGTAATTGATGGAACCATGAATTCTGCTCTCTACCAGAAAATCCTGAAGGAGAATGTCCAACCATCAGTTGGTGACCTCAAGCTCAAGCGCGCTTGGGTTATGCAGCAGGACAATGATCCGAAACACACCAGCAAGTCCATCTCTGAATTGCTTAAAAAAAACAAAATGAAGATTTTGGAGTGGCCTAGACTTAAATCCGCTTGAAATGCAGTGGTATGACCTTTAACAGGCCGTTCATGCTCAAAAACCCTCCAATGCGGCCGAATTAAAACATTCTGCACAGAAGAGTGGGCTAAAATTCCTCCACAGCGACGTGAAAGACTCCTTGGCAGTTATCGCAAACGTTTGATTGCAGTTCTTGTCACTGAGGGTGGCACAACCAGTTATTGGGATTTAGGGGGCAATTACTTTTTCATATAGGGCCAGGTAGGTTTCGATGGCTTTTTCCCCTTAATAAATGAAATCATCATTTAAAAACTGCACTTTGTATTTACTCGGGTTATCTTTGTCTAATATTAAAATTTGTTTGATCTGAGACATTTAAGCGTGACAAATAGGCAAAAAAATAAGAAATCAGGAAGGGGCAAATTCTTTTTCACGGCACTGCATTTACTGACAAATGAACACCAATGTAGCCTGTAATGATTTAAATATGATGATGAGAAGTGTTTGAAAACATATATACACATATTTATATAATAAACAACTCCAAATCAGAAAAAGTCAAGACCGTGTGTTAAATTAAAGTTTAAACCGATCACAGTCAATTGTAAATTCTATCTTGGACCTGTATTATGTCGAGGGAAAAAAATACTTTGGCACATTCTTTGATGTTTCAAAACTTTTATTTATTTTTTGAAATAAACACTTGCAACATATTTTTAAAAAATGGTACAGTAAAGCATTTATCACTTTATAATGTTTCTGTTGCTTTTCACAATACTTAACCCCATAAAACCTGTGGACCAACATATCGGTCTCTGTCAAATACAGCCTCTGTGTTCAAACTTGGGGAACTTCAGGCCGTTTTTAAATTCTTGTGAAGATTCTGAAGTTTCTTACTATTCCAAATATATTCAACTGAATTGCAAAGAAATGCATATAAAATGATGTACAAGATCTACACATTTTTCATTTTGTGTAGTGCTGTGGCCATAGAAACATGGCATCCTGGGTTTGTATATTTCTCTCAATAAAGTTTGATGTCGCTTCAGCAGACACAGAATATGTGTGATATTGTCCTACAATTTGGCAAAAAAGCTTTTTATGACTTTGAACCCACTTAAGGGGCAACTTCAGTGAAAACGTGGAGTCTCAGGGGTTAATAAACATTCAGGGATGGAAGACACCAGTGAATCAGTGTTTCAGGTGTAATTTTGTCCCACTTAAGACCTTGAAATAAGTCTTAAGGTGTGCAACAGTACAGGCTCTTTGTCTCATTTTACTCCACAAGTTCTCTGTTGGGGACAAGTCAGGACTGCGGGCGGGCCGGTCCAGCACCCGCGCCCTCTTACTCCACAGCCATGCTTCATAGTGACTCCTGACATGTTGATTCATCTGATTGCTTTACACATTTCCACAGCGTGATGGTCCATTGCAGATGTCTCCGAGCCTTGAGAAGTCATTGGAGCTTCTGTACTTTGTCAGTATATGACCTCCCTTTTGCACAGTAAAGTTTTAACTGGCATTTGACAAAGGTTTACCCAAATAATCCTGAGCTTGTTCACTTGGAGATAAAAATCGGTTCTTGATGCAGTGCTGTCTGATTGATCAGTGGTCATGTTTCCAGCTAATTGCCTTAATTGCTCGCGCCATTGCCTTTTATGCACAGAAATTCCCCGAGATTCCTTTAATCCTCTAATTATGTTTTGTGATATTGAGGGTGAAATGTCCAAATCCTTTCCAATCTTTTTTAAAAAACATTGTTTTTGCACAACAGTACAATGAATTTCTCAGGCATTTGCGGGCAAATCGGTGATCCACGGCCCATCTTTGCTTCTGAAGGACCAGGACTTTCCTTTAAATTGCATTTGTACCAAATCATGCATGCAGTCACCTGATGGTATCAGTTATCACAGCTGAGTGGAAAACATTCAGAACATTTGTTGACCAGAAAAAAACATTAAATATCTCATCTTCATGTTGTCTACAAGAGTAAATTAAGAAATCACTACTTTCTGTTTTCTTGTGCATTTACTGTACCGTCCCAATTTTTCCCCTTGTTGTGGGTTGTATAGCGTAAACTTTTATAGCATGTTTAGCCATTGTTGAATGTGAATTATAAATTTTTTTCTCTTTCATAGAAAATTGTTGTGTATCCTAAGCCTGGAAAATGTATTTACACAAATATGTCTCATGTTTGACACATAAAGTTCAGAATGCAACAGACAGAAAAGCTGTCTAAATATAAATTGCTCATAGTCCAAGGTTGAGAGTAATCATTGGTTAAAAGGTGGACAGTCTGCCTGCCCTGAAGTTTTGCTTCCATTTGCAGCGTCTCTGATTGGTAGTGACATCAGGGACGTTTCCTCTCCGTACAGCCAGTGACCAGCCAGAGACACTGTAATGCATAATGCGGATATGCAGTGGTGCTTGACGATACGGCTTAACTGGCCTTTCCAATGACCTCTAACCCCGCTGGTGCATGATGGGACTGAGGCCAGGGCTCCTTGCAGGCTGTTCTAACAGAGCTTGCATGCATCCCTGATATTAGGGAAACCCCTGTGTTTGCTGTGGACTGTTGTTAGCGTGGGCACCCAGTTTGACAGAGTATTGTGTGAAGAACAGAAGAGGCTCTGCATGGGCTGGATGGATTGTTGTTTGTAATGCGCAGGAGTGAGTTTGTGTCCCTCCCATCACGCTGCTGAATATCTGTACTCCCTGTGCCCCCCCCCCATAAAGACTCGCTCCGGACCCCAGTCCCACACACCCGGGCCAGCCCCAAAGCAGAGCGCTCCAAGTCATGTGACGAGGGCCTGGACGACTATAGAGAGGAGAGGAGGGTGTAAGTCTGAGCAACACACGGAGTACGCTCACACACATGCATGCACACATGCTCTGGAACACAGACACACACACACATGCCCTGGAACACACACACGCTAAGTACATACACACACACACACGCACACACATTCCCTGCAACACACACATGCGGAGTACACACACAAACACACACGGCGAGTACACACACACACACACGCACGCCAAATACATACAAACACACACATGCCTTGGAATACACACATGCCAAGTACACACACACACACACACGCTGAGTACATACACACACACACACGCCGAGTACATATACATACACACACACACACACACACACACGCCGAGTACATATACATACACACACACACACACACACACGCTGAGTACATACGCACACACATACACACACATGGTAAATACATACATACATGCACTAGAATACACACACAGGCACGCATACAGACACACACTGGAAGTGCTAAACCTGACATCTTCTTTCTCTGCCTCCCACACACACTCACACTCTCTCTCTCTCTCTCTCTCTCTCTCTCTCTCTTAGGAGGAGGTCCAGTAAGCAGCGAACCAGTTTAATGGGCCTGCGGAAGGTAAGTTGTGTGCAGTTTGAGGACATACAGCGAGGTCCTGAAGTATTGGGCCGGTAACACAGGTTTCGCCGGTTTTCTTCTGCTCAGCGCCGCAGCGGATTTGAAACGAATGAATCAAGATATGACTGAAGTGTAGACTTTCACCCTGAAATCAAAAGGTTTCACAAAAATCTTGCATTAACTGTTTAAGCAGGGTTTACACATAGGCACGATGCGTTATGAATATCATTTTCCCGTCATTCGTGGCACATTCGTGACATTCGTAACGTGACTTAACGCATCTGAATAGGGTTCTTAACAGCGCGTGTCGGTTCGTGACATTCGTGGAGCATGTTTTTGGCTGCCAAAAAATCTTCCACGAATGTCACGAATCACCGTCGATTCGTGGAGTTCGCAACTGAGCGTGTCAATTTGTGGTGATTAGTGGTGATTCGTAATAGAGCGTGACAGCATTCGAAGTGTATTCTTGCCATTCTTTGAGCCCATGCTGTCACGAGTCATTACGAATCGACACGGAGCTGTCTAGAACCGAACTGAATGACGCGTGACACCTCTGCCCCGAATCCTCAGATTCAATTGAAATTCGTTATCCTCGGTCGGGAATTTAGATTCGCGGCATTCGTGACTTGTCGTTGTTATGTGTGAACCCAGCATTACACATCACAGCCATCTTTCTACATAATCCTCCATTTTCATCCTCCATCCTCCTGTACATCTCTGTGTTCCTGACCCTGTACATCTCTCTCTGTGTTCCTGACCCTGTACATCTCTCTCTGTGTTCCTGACCCTGTACATCTCTCTGTGTTCCTGACCCTCTACATCTCTCTCTGTGTTCCTGACCCTGTGCATCTCTCTCTGTGTTCCTGACCCTGTGCATCTCTCTCTGTGTTCCTGACCCTGTACATCTCTCTCTGTGTTCCTGACCCTGTACATCTCTCTCTGTGTTCCTGACCCTGTACATCTCTCTCTGTGTTCCTGACCCTGTACATCTCTCTCTGTGTTCCTGACCCTGTATAACTCTCTCTGTGTTCCTGACCCTGTACATCTCTCTCTGTGTTCCTGACCCTGTACATCTCTCTGTGTTCCTGACCCTGTACATCTCTCTCTGTGTTCCTGACCCTGTGAATCTCTCTCTGTGTTCCTGACCCTGTACATCTCTCTCTGTGTTCCTGACCCTGTACAACTCTCTCTGTGTTCCTGACCCTGTGCATCTCTCTCTGTGCTCCTGACCCTGTGCATCTCTCTGTGTTCCTGACCCTGTGCATCTCTCTCTGTTATCCTGACCCTGTACATCTCTCTCTGTGTTCCTGACCCTGTACATCTCTCTCTGTGTTCCTGACCCTGTGCATCTCTCTCTGTGTTCCTGACCCTGTGCATCTCTCTCTGTGTTCCTGACCCTGTACATCTCTATCTCTCTGTGTTCCTGAACCTGTGCATCTCTCTCTGTGTTCCTGTCCCTGTACATCTCTCTCTGTGTTCCTGACCCTGTACATCTCTCTCTGTGTTCCTGACCCTGTACATCTCTCTGTGTTCCTGACCCTGTGCATCTCTCTGTGTTCCTGACCCTGTACCTCTCTCTCTGTCTGTGTTCCTGAACCTGTGCATCTCTCTCTGTGTTCCTGACCCTGTACATCTCTCTCTGTGTTCCTGACCCTGTACATCTCTCTCTGTGTTCCTGACCCTGTGCATCTCTCTCTGTGTTCCTGACCCTGTACATCTCTCTCTCTCTCTCTGTGTTCCTGACCCTGTACATCTCTCTCTGTGTTCCTGAACCTGTACATCTCTCTCTGTGTTCCTGACCCTGTACAACTCTCTCTGTGTTCCTGACCCTGTACATCTCTCTGTGTTCCTGACCCTGTACATCTCTCTCTGTGTTCCTGACCCTGTACATCTCTCTCTCTCTGTGTTCCTGACCCTGTACATCTCTCTCTGTGTTCCTGACCCTGTACATCTCTCTCTGTGTTCCTGACCCTGTATCTCTCTCTGTGTTCCTGACCCTGTACATCTCTCTCTCTCTGTGTTCCTGACCCTGTGCATCTCTCTCTGTGTTCCTGACCCTGTACATCTCTCTCTGTGTTCCTGACCCTGTACATCTCTCTCTCTCTGTGTTCCTGACCCTGTACATCTCTCTCTGTGTTCCTGACCCTGTACATCTCTCTGTGTTCCTGACCCTGTACATCTCTCTCTGTGTTCCGGACCCTGTGCATCTCTCTCTGTGTTCCTGACCCTGTGCATCTCTCTCTGTGTTCCTGACCCTGTACATCTCTCTCTGTGTTCCTGACCCTGTACATCGCTCTCTGTGTTCCTGACCCTGTGCATCTCTCTCTGTGTTCCTGACCCTGTACATCTCTCTCTGTGTTCCTGGCCCTGTGCATCTCTCTCTGTGTTCCTGACCCTGTGCATCTCTCTCTGTGTTCCTGGTCCTGTGCATCTCTCTCTGTGTTCCTGACCCTGTGCATCTCTCTCTGTGTTCCTGACCCTGTGCATCTCTCTGTGTTCCTGACCCTGTACATCTCTCTCTCTCTGTGTTCCTGAACCTGTGCATCTCTCTCTGTGTTCCTGACCCTGTGCATCTCTCTCTGTGTTCCTGACCCTGTACATCTCTCTCTGTGTTCCTGGCCCTGTGCATCTCTCTCTGTGTTCCTGACCCTGTGCATCTCTCTCTGTGTTCCTGGTCCTGTGCATCTCTCTCTGTGTTCCTGACCCTGTGCATCTCTCTCTGTGTTCCTGACCCTGTGCATCTCTCTGTGTTCCTGACCCTGTACATCTCTCTCTCTCTGTGTTCCTGAACCTGTGCATCTCTCTCTGTGTTCCTGAACCTGTGCATCTCTCTCTGTGTTCCTGACCCTGTACATCTCTCTCTGTGTTCCTGACCCTGTACATCTCTTTGTGTTCCTGACCCTGTACATCTCTCTCTGTTTTCCTGACCCTGTGCATCTCTCTGTGTTCCTGACCCTGTACATCTCTCTCTGTGTTCCTGACCCTGTACTTCTCTCTCTGTGTTCCTGACCCTGTACATCTCTCTCTGTGTTCCTGACCCTGTACATCTCTCTCTGTGTTCCTGACCCTGTACATCTCTCTGTGTTCCTGACCCTGTACATCTCTCTCTGTGTTCCTGACCCTGTGCATCTCTCTCTCCTGTGTTCCATCTCCCTGTGTTCCTGACCCTGTCTCTCTCTCTGTGTTCCTGACCCTGTACATCTCTCTCTGTGTTCCTGACCCTGTGCATCTCTCTCTGTGTTCCTGACCCTGTACATCTCTCTCTGTGTTCCTGGCCCTGTGCATCTCTCTCTGTGTTCCTGACCCTGTACATCTCTCTGTGTTCCTGACCCTGTACATCTCTCTCTGTGTTCTTGACCCTGTGCATCTCTCTGTGTTCCTGACCCTGTGCATCTCTCTGTGTTCCTCACCCTGTGCATCTCTCTCTGTGTTCCTCACCCTGTACATCTCTCTCTGTGTTCCTGACCCTGTACATCTCTCTCTGTGTTCCTGGCCCTGTACATCCCTCTCTGTGTTCCTGGCCCTGTGCATCTTTCTCTGTGTTCCTGACCCTGTGCATCTCTCTCTGTGTTCCTGACCCTGTGCATCTCTCTGTGTTCCTGACCCTGTACATCTCTCTCTGTGTTCCTGACCCTGTACATCTCTCTCTGTGTTCCTGACCCTGTACATCTCTCTCTCTCTGTGTTCCTGACCCTGTACATCTCTCTCTGTGTTCCTGACCCTGTGCATCTCTCTCTGTGTTCCTGACCCTGTACATCTCTCTGTGTTCCTGACCCTGTACATCTCTCTCTGTGTTCTTGACCCTGTGCATCTCTCTGTGTTCCTGACCCTGTGCATCTCTCTGTGTTCCTGACCCTGTGCATCTCTCTCTGTGTTCCTCACCCTGTACATCTCTCTCTGTGTTTCTGGCCCTGTACATCTCTCTCTGTGTTCCTGGCCCTGTGCATCTTTCTCTGTGTTCCTGACCCTGTGCATCTCTCTCTGTGTTCCTGACCCTGTGCATCTCTCTGTGTTCCTGACCCTGTACAACTCTCTCTGTGTTCCTGACCCTGTACATCTCTCTCTGTGTTCCTGACCCTGTGCATCTCTCTCTGTGTTCCTGACCCTGTACATCTCTCTCTGTGTTCCTGACCCTGTACATCTCTCTCTGTGTTCCTGACCCTGTACATCTCTCTCTGTGTTCCTGACCCTGTACATCTCTCTGTGTTCCTGACCCTGTACATCTCTCTCTCTCTGTATTCCTGACCCTGTACATCTCTCTGTGTTCCTGAACCTGTGCATCTCTCTCTTTGTTCCTGACCCTGTGCATCTCTCTCTGCGTTCCTGACCCTGTACATCTCTCTCTGGGTTCCTGACCCTGTACATCTCTCTCTGCGTTCCTGACCCTGTACATCTCTCTCTGTGTTCCTGACCCTGTACATCTCTCTCTGTGTTCCTGACCCTGTACATCTCTCTCTGTGTTCCTGGCCCTGTGCATCTCTCTCTGTGTTCCTGACCCTGTACATCTCTCTCTGTGTTCCTGACCCTGTTCATCTCTGTCTGTGTTCCTGACCCTGTACATCCCTGTCTGTGTTCCTGACCCTGTCCATCTCTCTGTGTTCCTGACCCTGTGCATCTCTCTCTGTGTTCCTGACCCTGTGCATCTCTCTCTGTGTTCCTGACCCTGTGCATCTCTCTCTGTGTTCCTGACCCTGTACATCTCTCTCTGTGTTCCTGACCCTGTACATCTCTCTCTGTGTTCCTGACCCTGTACATCTCTCTCTGTGTTCCTAACCCTGTACATCTCTCTCTCTCTGTGTTCCTGTTTCATTAAGGCTCTTGACGGACGGAAGTTCTCTGAAGTTTCTCGATCCAGGAAGGACTCCGCCTCTGACATCTTCAGTGACTCCTCCAAGGAGGGATGGCTGCACTTCCGACAGCTGAACTTAGAGAAAAACAAGGTTTGTATATGAGTGTGTGTGTGTGTGTGTGTGTTAGACTGTTTATACTTTCTGTCTGTCTGTGTGAATCTTTTGAGGCCTCTGTATGTCCGCGTCTGCCTAAGTTGTTTGTCTGTGTGTGTGCCTGTTTATGTTTATTTTTGTGTATTTTTAAATTAATTTGCTGTGTTATTCTGTGTGGCAGTTTCTTTGTGAGTCAGGGTGGGAACATGTGCAAAAAATTCTAAACGTCTACACGTGCCGTATAATTGCGTGTACACGTGTCTTCAGAGTTTGTGGATTTTGACCGCTATACAACCGTTAGAGGGCACTGTAACCATTCCATTAACATAGTCCACACATCCATTAACGCATTTATCAGCCAGATACGTTTTTTAAATCAATAGATGGTAACAGTGAATTTGTAGGTTACCCAGTACAAAATTACGGCCTACATCCGATAGACATAAAATCACAACTAAATGAATAATGTTACGAAAATCGTCATTTTGACAAGCGAGAAAATGGACATGAATGAATTCTAACAGTTTAGCTCTGCTTTTTTGTCATTGCCTTATTACTGTACCTTGTTTTTGGATAATTTGATTTGTAAACTTAAACAGCAAACTGCATCCCTCACTCACAGCGGGAGCTGCGTCTCACTATCGTTACGTTTCATAGCGTCATTAAAGTGAATTGTAATTGAGGAGGAAAAGCTGCTGATAAAGTAAAACTAAATTGAGAAACACTTTTTACATCCACGATGCTAAAACAAAAAGAAATGTAAACTGTGTTTTACTTGTTCTCATTCAAATAACAAAATGAATATGCTTTTCTTTTAATCAGCAGACGCGCTCATTTTCATATTTTCATATTTTTCATATTTTATATGCATGTATATGAGCCCAAGATCTAGCCCGAGTTTGATTTTGGGCATGCTGCCATTCTTGGTTTGGCCACCAGGTGGCTTTTTCTGCAAAATTTCAAACAGCTCTCGCTCCCTTATTCTATGAGCTAAGATGCTCAAGTTTTTTTTACTGTAGGGTGTTCTGCCAAGCGTTCATCATATATGTAATGGGTTTTTGATTTGACTTAATTTTAAAGGCTATATAGGTCAAAGGTCATAAAATGTGCCGGTTTCGTTTCAGTGCCATAGCGCCCTCAGTTCTCGATGGATCCTTTTCCTATTCTATATGCATGTATATGGGCCCAAGATCTAGCCCCAGCTGATTTTGGGCATGCTGCGATTCTCGGTTTGGCCACCAGGGGGCCTTTTCTGCAAAACTTCAAACAGCTCTATTTCCCTTATTCTACGAGTTAAGATGCTCCAATTTTTTGCCCGCTTGGCCAAAGGGCCCAATGGGCTTATGCTATGCTCGGGGTCTTTAGTGGTGGTATGTCGTGCATCCGTGCGTGCGTGCGTAAACTTTTGGCTTGTCTGCGCTCTAGCGTCTTCAGTTTTTCAACGATCCTTTTCATATTTCATATGTGTATATAGCATCTTAAGGTCCTGACCAAGTTCGATTTTCAGCCCAATCGGACCGATACTATGGCCAATAGGGGGCGTTCCATTTTGGCCACGTTTGGCCAAGCGGGAGCAGTGGCTTTGCCACTATTTTTTTAGAAAGGTTTATGATTGACTATCCGTTACACGTGTACACTTTTACAAAGTCCCACCACTATTTGTGAGTGTCTTTGAGTCTGTGTTGATGTTTGATTGCCTGTGTTATTCAGTACGTTTACATGCACAGTTAAGTCGAGCAATGGTTATCGCTTGTTAAGGCCATTTCATCGGGCTATGGTCCTTGTCCCAGTTTACTCATGTAATGGTGGAATCGGATTATTGACCGAAGCATGTCCATCTCCGCTACGATGGGTGGCAGTATGCCCCCTTTCAGCTTGTACATGTTCATGTCACAGATCAAACAATCGACAAGCAAGTTAGCTGGCAGCTAACTGGTGGCATGTCGAGTGGTGAAAACCTGGGCAATTTTCCGGCTCTATACATTTTGTACGTGCTGTATGCTATGTATGAGTTGGAAGCAGGGGGCAGCGCCGTATGTTCCTGGGGTGCTCTGACACCACGACCTCCACTACGCTCCACTTTGTGCCCTCTCTAGTACCCTGGGGTGAGTTTCCCAAAAGTGTAGCTGCTAACATAGTTTAGTTTGTATATTCACAGTTTGTGGTTCCAACTATGTAAGTAAGCATCTGTGCTTTTGGTGAACATACCCTTGGCGTCCCATGCATGGTGGATGCGGGTCAGTAGGGGGAGAGTGTTGCTTGAGTTTTCCGATGGCCAGTGGACGGAAAATTTTCGGATGATGCGCAAGTCATTGGATGAATTATGCGGATTGGTGGAAGAAGTTATGAGACCCGAAGACTTTACTGTTCAAGCGCTAATACCCTTGCAGATGAGGATTGCTACTGTTCTGTACAAACCTGTTAGTTGGGCAGAGCACAGAATTGTTGCTAATCAGTTTGGTGTTTACAAGTCGACAAGACGTCCGGGTCAAAGCCCTGCATGATGAACTGTGGAGCACGCTCATAGCGCATAGTCCAGTTCGGTTCGATTCAAGGGTATACATTAAAGCAGCACTATGTAGTTTTTCGCTCTCAAATATATATTTCCAAGATCATTCTGGCTATTCATCAACTCACAATAGGTTGAATGACACCCTTGTCATGGCTCGATCGCGCCTGCATCGCCTTCACTGGCACTATGTAACTTTGAGTTTCGGGTAGGAACCCAGGCCACCCAGGCCCAACAAGAACTACAAACTTACTTACTGCTTTACGGCACACGTCACACAATCCCCCTCCTCCACGTCTCTCAAGACCAGCGAGTGAATGTAGAATGAAGCAGAGTCAGAAGTGGTTGTAATGGCTGAAGCGGCGAGGAAACCGAAGTAGGCAAAGGTGTTGTCCAAGGAGACATTTAAGAGAAAACACAAAAACGATAAAATAAGATCCAGGACTAGGGTCAACATTGGACCGGCTTTCACTCACTGGCGAGAGCTGAAAGTCTAGAGGATGAGGGATGTCCGACCGATGGCGACCTGGCGTTTTGGACAAGTAAGTACAAATTGTTAGCTTAATCCTTCATTCTAGTTCTGGTTCTAGTGCGTTTGAACTTGCTTTGTGTCAGGTTGTGTCATTGAAATCATCTAGTACCCGTTTATGCTCAGTCAAATAGTCGTTTCCAGCGATTTATCTTGCTAGCTGGGATCTAACATGCTAGCTGATTGTCATGCTATCGCTAGCTGGCAAACATTGCTAAACTAGTCGCCAGTCGAAATGTGTGATCATAAATGTTGTAACGAGCATGATAAACCGGTATGCGCGTGACTGAATGATAAAAATTCCCTGGAATCAATGTGATGACGTGTATTTGCATGCGACGTGATGATATATAAGGATCTGGTGTTGTGGAGATTACTAGTGAGAGTGAGAGTGAGAATGAGAGTAGGAAAATGGTGGACCACTCGTTGGGCGTTACGCATGGCCATCGAGTGCCTTAATGAAGTTACTGTCTAGCCGCCCCCAAGTTCGAGTCCGTCTCCTTTATGTATATGGATCGGGTTGCCTACCCCGCATTCTTCTCCTCTCACCACTTGGACGATCCAACCCGGCGGAGCAGGAGCGAGCCCTTTCCGGTCATTGAACCCAGATGCACCCCCCTCAGCCACAGATGGATTCGTCACAACGTGTACTTCAGTCCCATATAGAGTACTAAAGGTAGAAGATTGCCATTGTTTTTAATATGGCGGTCAGAGCTGTTTCTGGGTGGAATGGTTTTGATATTTGGGGAAATATTACCAAAAATGTGTTTATTTCCTTTGGTATTGATGTAGTCTGGCTGTGTGCCAGTTCGGGCATTTAGATCTCCACATATCAACACATTTCCCTGGGCCTGGAAAGGGTAGACTTCAGTGTGGAGGTGAGGGAGCTTCTTCTCTGTGGTGGGCGGAATCAGCGCAGTGTGGAGGTGAGGGAGCTCCTCTCCTCGGAATCAGTGGTGGGAGGAATCAGTGCAGTGTGGAGGTCAGAGGGGTGAGGGCGTCTCCTCTCTGTGGTGGGGCGGAATCAGCGCAGTGTGGAGGTGAGGGAGCCGTCTCCTCTCTGTGGTGGGGCGGAATCAGTGCAGTGTGGAGGTGAGGGCGTCTCCCTCTCTGTGGTGGGGCGGAATCAGTGCAGTGTGGAGGTGAGGGAGTCTCCTCTGTGGTGGGGCGGAATCAGTGCAGTGTGGAGTGAGGGAGGTCTCTGTGGTGGGCGGAATCAGCGCAGTGTGGAGGTGAGGGAGTCTCCTCTGTGGTGGGCGGAATCAGTGCAGTGTGGAGGTGAGGGAGTCTCCTCTCTGTGGTGGGCGGAATCAGCGCAGTGTGGAGGTGAGGGGAGTCTCTTCTCTCTGTGGTGGGCGGAATCAGTGCAGTGTGGAGGTGAGGGAGCCGTCTTCTCTCTGTGGTGGGCGGAATCAGCGCAGTGTGGAGGTGAGGGAGCGTCTCCTCTCTGTGGTGGGCGGAATCAGCGCAGTGTGGAGGTGAGGGTCTCTTCTCTCTGTGGTGGGCGGAATCAGCGCAGTGTGGAGGTGAGGGAGCGTCTTCTCTCTGTGGTGGGCGGAATCAGCGCAGTGTGGAGGTGAGGGAGCGTCTCCTCTCTGTGGTGGGCGGAATCAGTGCAGTGTGGAGGTGAGGGAGCGTCTCCTCTCTGTGGTGGGCGGAGTCAGCGCAGTGTGGAGGTGAGGGAGCGTCTCCTCTCTGTGGTGGGCGGAGTCAGTGCAGTGTGGAGGTGAGGGAGCGTCTTCTCTCTGTGGTGGGCGGAATCAGCGCAGTGTGGAGGTGAGGGAGCGTCTCCTCTCTGTGGTGGGCGGAGTCAGCGCAGTGTGGAGGTGAGGGAGCGTCTTCTCTCTGTGGTGGGCGGAATCAGCGCAGTGTGGAGGTGAGGGAGCGTCTTCTCTCTGTGGTGGGGCGGAATCAGCGCAGTGTGGGAGGTGAGGGAGCGCCTCCTCTCTGTGGTGGGGCGGAATCAGCGCAGTGTGGAGGTGAGGGAGCGTCTCCTCTCTGTGGTGGGCGGAATCAGTGCAGTGTGGAGGTGAGGGAGCGTCTCCTCTCTGTGGTGGGCGGAGTCAGCGGGTGGGGTGTAAATTGCACAAAGAAAAACTTTGTCATTATTCACAATTTTGTTACTTATTTGAAGCCAGATGTATGACTCTCCTGTCTTAATTATTTGGATGTAATTTGTCAGCTCTGACTTGAACCAAATGAATATACCGCTGGAGTCCCTGCCTCTGCTTACAGTGGGCTTTTTGATGGAAGGGACTGCTAATTCTTCATAGCCCAAGAGGCAGTGAGAGGACCAATCTGATCGGCACCAGGTTTCTTGGAGGATAATGATGTCGATATCCTGAGTGTTTCGCAGAAACTCTGGGGTGGAGCTTTTGGGTCTAAAAATGGATGAATTTATTCCACATGCTAATTGTTAAGGACTGCATTTTGCATTGAGTGTTCTTTGGTTGATCGGAGGAATTTGTCTATTTTAAAATGAGGTAAATCATCTGTAAATGGGAAAATTAGTATCTAGGAAAAAATATGTACATCATTTTATAATATAGAATATGGGAAAATTAGTGGGCATATACCTACAATATGCATGTACACATGCTGACATATCAATGACATAAGCAAACACATACATATACATAAGTGCGTATGCATGTGGGTGATCCCACGCGTATAAACACACACATGCCCACACATATGCACATGAAAGTATTAACTAGGGGTGGGGGAAATAATCGATTCTACGATGCATTGTGATGATTTGTTGAACGATTCAGCATTGATGCAGGAAAGTCTATAATCGATGATCAACACAGTTTTCAATGGACTGCCTCTCCTGGACATGGCCGCTTTAAAGGAATAGTTCACCCAAAACTGAAATTCAGTCATTATTGACTTACCCTCATGCTGATGAGAAGTCCGGTGTAGTTTTTTATTCCTCAAAGTGCAGCCGGAGATTCAGGGGTTTTCCTCCTGCACCGCAAATCCATATAACGAGCGTCTATGGTTACCGAAAAGAAAAAGGTCCATAAAACTACACAAAAACTTTTTAATATTCCTCCATACTGCTCGTCGGCCGCAATCCAAGTGTCCTGAAGGGGTAACATCCAGAGTTTACCCGAAACGACGTCATTTAGTACAGTTTTATAGCCTATTATTCACTCTAGTGTGTTCGCCTGGAGGCGCGCTCGCGCGTTCACACGGTTCTCCCGAGCAGCGGCGTTCACTATGGTAGCCGCGCCAGACAACGTTCAACAAGAATCGCGGAAGACACCACCTTGTGTTTACATCCTGCTGAGAGCGACACGAGCAGCACACAAACACAAGAGGGCTCTGCCTGCATGTGATTTGAACCTTTGAAAGGAAAAAAGAAAAATGTCCGAGGACTTCAATGTTGAGGAGGAGCACGAGTTCTTTGCTGAGCCTTTTCTCTTTGAGCCGGAGTACACGGACGAGGAACTCAGACAGGTGGATGAAGCAGCCGCAGCTCGACCAGAGCCACAACCAGCGGCGGACTACAGACCTAGGGCATCGGAAACATGGTGGTGTAAATGTCGAAAATGTAAAACTATGCAAACCGAAGAGTAGAGCCTTTGCTGTTTAGATTGGGATTTGTTGATGCCGCTCCTGGAGGATCTCAATATCTCCGTTGATGAGACTGAGAGCACTGCCCAAAGTCAACGTATTACCGAAAAGCCGGATTATCCACCATTACTGACCCGTGGGGTTCTCGAGATGTTTTTCCACGTAACTAAAATCAACTGGAAAAAGAGGCCAAGACCACATGCAGGACCAAACGGCACGCTCTCTGTAGAGTAAGTTCCATTGTACAGTATCGTTATAATGTCTTTTGTTTTGATGCAACCCGATTTACAATATTTTCGTATTTTGTGCTGTGCCCAGTGCTAAACTATTTTTTTATTTACTTTTTTCCACTGTCAGTGCAGGTTGGTGGCATACCGGGTGGTATTGGAGTGGGTCCTGAAAGGCGAGAGACTCGGCAAGGACAATAGAAAAGTTTTACTAGCCTGTGTTGTTACAAGCATCCGTGACGGCTACCATTCTCCAGATGGATTGTATACTGGATTCAAGGAGGCAGAAGAGGCGTTTGAACGGATCTGAAGACAATCAATCTAAAGACATTCTCACTGACTCATTTTTATATCACCTCATATTATTTCATCTGGGACTTTTTCCAATACATCACAAAAAAGTACTGCCACATTATGAATAATAACAGGCATGGAAACTATGCTGCTGCACATCTATATTTTTATTAGAAACGATATTGCTAAAGAATAAAGAAAATGTGTAAAATGGAAGATACTTTACAATGTTTATTGTAATTGTTAACGTTTGTTAGTATTGTGTGGTTTGTACAATAAAACAACAGTAACCAAGCACAAAACAAAGTTGCATTTACTACTCACTCCAAGGGATACCATATTGCAGGTGTTACAAAATTGGATAAATACTAAAATAATTACTATAAATAAGTCAATATTTGGCTCAAAAATCACAAGCACACATTTTGCATGACTTGCAAAGCTGCTCTTTGACTGGAGATTTATCTTAGACCTGGGCACTAACTGCAATACAGACATGCTACCCACAGATAAATGCAGTGTTTTATTTATGTACAGATATAAGGGCCTCATTTTCGAACGTAGCTGACTAGTAGGGTCCATAAGCCTATATGCCATAAGCAGGACTTTTCTGGTGGCTTAGTAATGGACAATGAGGACCTTTACAGTTTTTTTCTCACAAACTTTATTCTTTTCACACAAACTTTATTTTTTAATAGAAATTTAAACAAACGTCACCTCATTTGGAAAACAACTAAAAACAAGATAATTGCAAAAATAAGCATGGCATGTTTGTGTTTGTCTGACTTGACATTTCACAAGTTGATGCAGAAACCAATTGTGCATCCCTCATACTAACTGCTAAACCGTGAAGCATGTTTTAGTATGGCTTCCTTTTTTTGCAGGTTTTAGTTTTTGGGCTATGTTTGTTGGTAGTGGGGGAATAGAAACGTGACTGTGGGTCTTTCAACTTGATCTTGGGGTCCAGGCGTCTCTGCAGAACTTGCACCACGATATTTTGCCGGAATGTTTGTGTAGTTGGCACATAGATCTTTTTGGCGACCCACTCTTTGGTTTGTTTTGGGTAAACCACATTAAATTGCAGTTTCCCTGGAAAACAAAAGAAAAAAGTTGGACACATAGAAAACGTTAATGATACAACATATACATAATATCGACCATTCAAAATATTTACCAATTTTACGTTGCAAGGAAGGAACAAAGAAATTATATCCACATAATTATAAACCATGCACTTGTAATTTGGAAAAACAATGTTAAATTACTTTTTGTGGGTAATGTCTCTTCAATTGTGTAATCCTCGAATTTAGACCACAAATTACTATATATATCATGCAGACTGACGTCTTGGTGCAGCGGGCCTGATTTGTTTAGGCTCACATAAAACAGGTGTGCCTCTCATCAAAGGTTACACGTAATGTGTTGTTTTTGCCATTAGAAGTCAGTAAGAGGACATGAATCAATATATGACAGTGAGCAATTAACAAAAGCCCACCAGGTTTGTAAAGAGGGCAAAAAAAAAAAAAAATGCAGATGGAAACGCTATTTTCGAATAAATCTCTTTGACTGTATCGTCGGGCGGTGTTTTGATGCCGCGTTGCCTTCTGATAATGGTTTGCTATGTTGCTAATAGCTGGCATATAAGCACGCACAACTTGTTGCAATTATCATCATTTGTTGGTAGACGCGATCCATTTTGGCTGACTAGCTAAATTAGTCGGTTAACACATTACTTTTGGTCACTTGAAGGTTCTGCGATTCAGTGCGAAAATGAATGGAAGCAGCTTAAAATGTCAGAAATCTATTCGATACACCAATTTGATCGCATAAGAGCATGTGACGTCTCTTCGCAATACTTTTTATTCGCTTTAATGCCATTAGATGGAAAACGCATTTTCACCTGCTTTTTTTCGCATGAATATTTTTGGCGAACTTCAGATAGTTCGATTGACAAGTGGATGGAAACATAGCTAGTGATGTTATCTTTCCCCAATCATTATAACACTTACATGCAACCCCAGGTGTTATTTCACAGTCCCTAAGCAAAATGAACAGAACTAAAAGACTCGTGATAATAGTCCAAAATCATGTGAAAATGCATATATTCACTGTGTCAGAAACAAGGACAAAACTCCATAATAGTCCAGAATGACGTGGAAATGCATAGTTTTTGGTCAAGTACATCAAACATCCTGTAACATTACCACGTTTGTGAAAAAGGGTACATAAATATACAAACAAATAAGTTATATAAAAGGTCTGTAAAGTACATACCTCTGTCCTTAGTTGTAACATAGTCGGCACAGCTGTAGTCTTCAACAAAGGTCTTCGTTTGGAAACTTTAAAATCCTCCGGTGAGAAGTGGTCACTACAGACCCGGAGACTATGGACGTTAGATTTGTCTTGATATCGCAAACGAAGAGCTACCAGCCATAGCTATAGTCTTTCAGTGTCCTGAACTGGTAGTCTGAGGAAAGTCACGGATCTCCTGAACGACGCTTCATTTGGTTGAAGCATCCAGGAAAGGAACACACTACAACCATCTTTTCATATTAATTTACCGGTGCAGTTGAAAAAAAAGTAAATTTCTGAGTGACAAAAACCAAAAATGTCTTTTTACTTCCAACTCGGGAGCAGCTAACTTTGCTCTCGTTGACTTCGCTCTGCTTTATTGGTTCTCGTGGTCGCTCTCAGCAGGATGTAAACACAGGGTTTTGTCTTCCGCGATTCTCGTTGAATGTTGTCTGGCGCTGCTACCGTAGTGAACGCCGCTGCTGGAGAATCCCAGAGAATTCGGCAGCGCCTCCCAGGCGAACACACTAGAGTGAATAATAGGCTATAAAACTGTACTAAATGAAGTCGTTTCGGTAAACTCTGGATGTTACCCCTTCAGGACACTTGGATTGCAGCGGACGAGCAGTATGGAGGAATATTAAAAAGTTTCTGTGTAGTTTTATGGACCTTTTCTTTTTCGGTAACCATAGACCCTCGTTATATGGATTTGCGGTGCAGGACGAAAACCCCTGAATCTCCGCTGCACTTTTGAGGAATAAAAAAAACTACACCGGACTTCTCATCAGCATGAGGGTAAGTCAATAATGACTGAATTTCATTTTTGGGTGAACTATTCCTTTAATGCACGGGCTTACCTGTGCTGAAGCCCAGGGGCCTATCGAGTTCAGGGGCCTATCATTTTTGGGCAATGGTGAGCTGAAAAAGTAACTGCCGCGGTTACATGACGACTTTTCATTCGTAATGAATTCATCCGAATGAAGCCATTCGGAATGAACTTTATTTCCTGCGAGTTTACATGGGAAATAGTCATTCCGAGTGGGGGTTTGCATGGAAGACACATTTAATCGCTTTCCCTTCCCGTAAGGTTTGGTGCTGGGAAGGCTTCTGATTGAATCGGGAGTGGGTCAGATATGTGCATACGTGTTTCTGTTTAACCTACCGGAAGAAAAATATTAGGCTTGTCTTCGTTTCCAATAGTGACAACGTGAATGATGTTAGCAGTGCCTTTTTCAGACTGATTTTGCTTTTATTTTTGAAGCAGCAGTATGACCACATCATTTTAATTATTATCATTCATCTGTTAAAGGTGACCTATTATGCTATTTTTCCAAGTTTATATTTTGGTCTTTGACTCCCCTAGAGTACTCCTGATTGCGTAAAGTAAAAAAAGGGTACTTATTTCGCTCATACTGCCATCCTCAAAAAACCCCATTTGTAGTCCATTGTAGTCTCTGCCTGAAACGCCTCATTGGGGTGGCTCTTCCGCTATGGCCCCCACTCCCCGTGTGCCCACTTTCTTCTGACTGGCCAGCTCTGTGGAGGGCGGATCTAGGCAGGACAAGGCAGCTGAACGCAGTTTTCCGGGTCCGGCTTCTCAGAGTGAAACGTGAGACGCGTCTGCCATCTGAGCTAAGGAATCAGCGGGGAAATTCTGCAATCAAACGCAGTACATGTGTATAGATCTAATGACATGAATTTGTTCTGACAAACGCAGCGGCGAAAGTGGAGGACGCTGTGCGAAAGTCTGGCAGCTCAAGCACGAATTTGCTATCGGCTACAGTTTGCTACGGCAACAGTGGTGAGTACAGCGGTTTTCTACAATATAGCTAGGATGCAGGGAAAGCTAGAATCCACCCCATATAGACACATTTGTAGAACGGGTCGACATGCCCAAGTGTAGACCGGAGACCGTAGAAATCCGGTGGGTCTGAGTTTAGAGGGAAACATGGACAGTGAGGAGCAGCTAAAAGTGGACCAACAGCTTATGGACTGCTTCGGTGTGTATTAGGACCTGCTGGTTTGTGTGCATAGCTGTGGTGTGTTGTTAACGTGGAGAAACGAACATCTTCTGCACTGGTATATGACGGAGGGGCGAAAGCTCCAGGCTTAACGGCCTTTTCGGAAATTGCCCGTGGTAATGGTTTACTTGTTGCTTCGGAATGACCAGCTTTTCCTCGTGGAAAATGGTTGCGTTATGGGTAGTGCCGAGAGCTAGATAGAGCTCCAGTTATGTCATGAGCATAATACAGGTTTTACAGGCCGTAAGTTCCGTCTGCGTGAACCGTTGCTTATGTGGAGCTAGCGAATTGATCACTTCTACAGGAAAGAATTTAATATTCAATCGATGGCAATGCAGAGAAATCGTTTGTGATACCATACACGTTATAGCCTGTGCTTTTCCCTATTGCTTTCACCGGTAGCATCAGAGAGCTTGCCCAGACATTGGAGATGTATCAGGCTGACCCCGGTCATTGATAAGTAAAGCGATCGTTTCACAAGCACCCAAAAACGCACCCCAAGCTCTGCAAAACCTACGTCTGGTCTAACTGCAGCCCAACTCGGCAGACACATACAGCACCTCTCCGGTTAGCTTCAACTGTCGTGGCTACAATCAGGCAACGTTATGATGAAACTGTCACATTGATGCTTACACACAAGCATACCGATCAGAATTGCTGCATGTAAGTTAACCAGGAGCATTTTTAATTAGCAGAGCACGGGAACTAACATGCAGTAGCTGATAAGCGGTCATGACTTTGAATGTAATCTGTCGCGCGAAAAATTTGTTTAGCTTCCAGTGTGAAAGCTGCTTAATGCGCCCATAATGCCGGTATTTGCGTCTTTGTATTGACTTCGAATGTAGCTAATCTGTCACACGAAAAATTCGTTTCGCATCCGGTGTGAAAGCGGCCTGATGTGCCCATAACGCGTGTATTTGCATTTTTGCATTGACTTTTAATGTAATCAGTTGCGCGAAAAATGGTTTTGCGTCCAGTGTGAAAGCTGCTTAGCGCCCATAACGCGTGTATTCGCGTCTTTGCATTGACTTTTAATGTAGGCTAATCTGTCCCGCGAAAAAATTCGTTTCGCGTCCGATGTGAAAGCAGCTTTATGGATAGTACGCGACAGCTAGAGAGAGCTTGGTTATGTTATGAACATAATACAGGTTTTGAAGGCCGTTAAGTTCCGTTAGCGTGGACAAGTTGCTTATGTGGAGCTAGCGAATCGATCACTTCTACAGGAAAGAATTACCTATTTAATCTCCGCCTTTTTCGGCTTTTTATTAGCCACAACAATTTCTAAAGGGGGATGAAATTATGTCAAGGTAGTGCAGAGAAATCATTTGTTATACCAGACACGGTAGAGCTTCTGCGTTTCGCACTGCTGTCACGGTAGCACCAGAGAGCTTGCCCAGACATTTGTGAAGTATCCGGCTGATCCCAGTCATGGATAAGTGAAGCGATCACTAACTGTAGTGGCTACAATTGGGCAACGTTATGATGAAACTGCCACATTGATGCTTACCGAAGTAACACAAGCATACCGATCAGAATTACTGCATATAAGTTAACCAGGAGCATTTTTTTAATTAGCAGAGCACGCAAAACTAACATGCAGTAGCTGGTAACCGAGCGGTCATAACCACAGAGACAAACCCTTGCAATACAGGTTTTATGGACAGCAAGTTCTGTTACTGTGAATAGTTGTACTAAGCATCCAAATTACAAACAAGTATTAAAAGTTAGCTTCAAATGAGGTTTATGTTCATACACCTTCTGTAGAATTTCCCTGATAGCACTCTTGCATATTTAGGACACAAACATTAGCAACAGTAACTTGGCTCGTTAGCCGCTGTGCTACAGCCACAATCAACTGGCTATCACGTCCAGGTTGGCTTATGCAGTAAAAAGCAACTTACAGCTTCTGTGTCTGTGAGTCACGGACAGTCGCGACCGATACAGCCTTTTATCTTCAGATATTTTACAAAGCCTGTGTTTGAGGCCAGTTGTTAGTGCTAACTATCGCTAGCAGTCCTGCTAGCCACCCTTAACACGTTAGCTTCACTTACAATATTTGCTGTTATATCGTTACTTACAGCTTGTGGCTCCGAGCGCTTGATCGATGCAGCTGCTTCAGGTTTGAGAGCCAGCTGAAACGCATATCCAGTATCGAATTATCCTTTATTGACAAAGCTGTCTTTGGTGAAATGCTGAGCACAAGCAGCTAACGTTCCCTTTGGTCGTGGCTGTTTGCTGCCAGCAAACAAAAAAATCTACCCACTGATTTCTGGTGGCGTCCTCTTTTGGAAGAGAAATAAGTGTTTTTCTTTGCGTCCAAAAGTAAATGGACAAGCAGCTTTGGGAGAGATACTGACAAAACTGCACCTCAAATGATCTTTGGTTCTTCTTTTGTATTTCCAAAAGTGTAGACGCTACTAAGGCATAGTATGATCTGCCGTTGTTAGTTCCTGCTAGAATAGCTTCCGGTGTGGGCAGGTCCAGCGCCGTGATTGGCTCTGGCTAGGTCTGTACTAATTGGACGGCACAACCTGACGTCAGGTTTTGCCCAGATCTCGCAAAGATCTCGGGAGGAGCTGTTCAGAGAGGAAATCACGTTCACGAAATCACGTTCTCGGATTATGGCAAAACCCCTGTATCTTATGTTTAGAAACTTTTCAGAGGTTGAGTATGGACAACTAACATTATAACATTACTAATATGTATTAAAAGAAGGATCAGCATAATAGGTCCCCTTTAAGGAGCAGAAGGGAGGTGGAATACCGGAAAGGAAAGGTAGCAAAGCATGTGCAGAAAGAACGGAATGAACTTCAAGAGGAACGAGTGTCTAAATGTACAAAAGATTCTTTCAATCGGAATGACAAACGGAATATTACGGTTAAAAAACGGTTATTGTTGTCTCTTTAAATTGAATGAGAATGGTCTGTTTGTGTAAAATTCCTTGGGATAACTTGAGGAAAATTGAATTGATTTGGAGCTAAATAAATACAAATTGAATTTCATCATCACCATAAATTGCTGTGTGTGGTAATAAAAAGTACCTTTTGTGTTTATGCTCAAGTCGGCTCAGTGATATGTTAGTAACAGCCTAATATTCCGATTCGTATCAGTTTAGAAGCCTAAACCAAATAAAAACGCTCCATAAACACCTCATTCAGAATAAACAGGATGAAACCGAGTGGAATTTCCTTTGGTTGCAGAGGGGTAGAATATTCCTTTTTACAAACCGATTAAAAGTAAAATTGTATCATGTAAACGGTGAAACGGAAAGTTGTCTGGCTGCGTTCTGTCTGCGCATGCTCTGTCTTGAGGTGAATGCGCAGAGTGACGTTTCTTCACTTGCAAATAAGGTGGCTTGAATGCAGAACTGGTTAACGCGGAGTGGTTGATTTTAATAAAAACTCGAAAAATGGAAAATTATTGCATGCTTAGATGGTAGTAAAAACAATCTTGAACGGTTTAAAAAAAAAAAAGTCCATGAAAAACTCAACGAAGCCGGGATAGACCGCAACGTCAAACAAATTAGAAGAGCTGGAGAACTCTGAAGACTGGTGTTCAGAGAATTTGTACTGCTTTTTCAAAAAATCTTAATGCAGGCTGATCCTAATGTCTTTGTTTTTGCCTTAATATTACAATATAAATCAACCTACATTGCCAACTTTGTTATTTGTACGCTCATTATTACTTACGCAGATGGTAGCCTATAATTTTTTTCCTTTTTTTGGGCTGGGCTGCGAATAGCGGCCAGGCCCCTATAAACGCGAATGTCGCTGAGTGAGTGAGTGACTGACTGCCTGCCTGAGTGATCAAATTCAACGATTGGCTGGCCGGCGGGGAAGAAGTTCAGCGATTGGTCGGCCGGCAGGGAAGAACTTCAACGATTGGTTGGCCGACGACTGACTTCAGTGATTGGTCGGCCGGCGGGGAAGAACTTCTATGATTGGTTGGCCAACGACTGACTTCAGCGATTGGTTGCCTGGCGGGCAAGAACTTCAACGATTGGTTGGCCGATGATTAGCTGGCTGGCTGGCCGGGCGTTTGTCACTCGTATCTCCTGGGGGGTATAGACCCTTTCGGTTTAAGGACTTGTAAAAGCGAGATTTGGAGTGCGCATGCCCTTTGCGGCCTATGTGGGGCAGAAGATGCACAAATCCTATTTAAAAGGTGGGGAATTATAAGTTATTTCCCTTTCCCCAGGGTAAAGGGCAGTTTACAGCGAGGATTCAGACTAAACAGGAATATTTTTCGTTCGGGAACATTCTAGGGTGTGCAGCATACATTTTGTGTCTGGATGGCAAGATTAAGAATTCTGTATTCAACCTACTCCAAATATCGATTGATGTTTGGGTACCCAGAGAAACATTAGGATATGTAAACACGTCAAGCGTATGTCCAGTTAAGGAAATTTAGAATTTAGTTTCAAGTGCTGCTATTTGTGTCAGTTGCATGTCGTTAACGGCGGCTGTCATGTCACTGCTGACACACTGGGTTGCTAGGGCAGGCGCAGCATATGCATTCGCAATATTAAATATAATGTTAAATTCTAAACCCCCTTCTCACTGATAAAACTCCACTAAAACATATTGGCGCCCCCCTTTTAAAATCGTTCTAGCAAATAAAAAGCCGGAAAAAAGTGGAGGCTGGGCATTCTTTTCCCCCTACGATACAGCTAGACTAAGCTCTATCAGTTTTCACCTACAAACTGAAAGCATTGACTTCTTCAGCGCAACAGAGACTTGAGAGACTATATCAGCGAGATACTGTCTAGGCAAGTCCTTGACATTGTTATTTTCAGCACAGATGAAAATTCGAAATCAAATGTGCAGCGTTCAGTCAAACAGTAATGATATGGCCTTGTATTTTACATGTGTACCTGCGCACTTATCCATATTAAGAGGCGATTAGGATCATGTGTGCTTGCTGGTTGTTTTGAACAATGCAAATTCGTCGCAAGACACTGTCGCCATTTAGCTGACTTAAGGCATGGGACCCAACCATAGTGGTGTTAATGACATTATTTCACGTCCGCAAAACTAACTGGCAAGCAAGTGCCACTTTGTTAGCTATATATAGCAAGTAATTATGAAATCTAAATCACAAGGAAACCAAATTATTATTGCAAGCAGCGAAATGAAAACCACACTTACACTTAGCTCTTAGAGGCTAAGTTCTGTAATGGGAGCCCCTCAGAGCTTACCTAGACTGTAAACGCCGTATGGCACTAACATTCCTCCTTTGGCTTGATATTTTTTTGCGTAGAGTTTAACATCTACTTAGTCGTATATAGCCTATAGGATCGAACAAAGCCAGTCCCTTTTCAAAATGTGGATACAAAAACTGGACACTGCAAAACAATAACACCTTGAAACAACAAAAGATTAAACAATTATTTGACGATTAGTGGGCCAACTTAAATAACTTATAATATCATCCAGTACCTTAACTATATTTCTCCGAGCAGATCGCTCTTTCCTTTTAGCTTGCGTCAGTGTGAGATCCTTTCGTTTGTAGGGAAACACAGAGCAAAGCCGACATTATTTGGATCAACGAAGTCGGGCCAGCCCTGACAAAATGAGTACTGCAGACTCTAGTGTCATCATTCGGGACAAAGTTCTTCCGATTTATTTCTCGAATCCACGCCTGTCGTTGTCTTTTGCCACGGGGAACATGAAAAAACCTTATGTCCCCGTCTTTATGATACCGGTTTACGCACTCCTCTACGCAACAAATAGCCACTATATTTCCTTTTGCCCCACATCAGCTATATTGGGCATGCACGCGCGGACTTCCGGCCTTAAACCCAACTGGTCTATCCACCTTATTCCTGAGGGCGCTACTGTAGATATGATGTTGGGTACAACTTCTAGCGGAAGTAGTTTTTAGCGAGTGGCTAGTCAAGAACAGCAGCGTTTCTTTCAGTTAACATAGTGATTAAAGCTCGTTTTTTTAACAAATTAACTTGCTTTTCTTAAAATGTCCCTTCAGAGCTCCGGCACCTATTGTGCTGTTTCAGGCTGAACTAACAACCAGAGGAAGCTAAATTTATGGTTTGATCAACAGTGTTTTGAACACGCACCCAGAACATAGGGGATTGTCCTTGTGTTCAGCGAAACGGTTTCCATCGCCTACCTACAGAAGAGGAAGCCAGAATTTGGCTGAAAACCTGAATTTGAAAAGACCCCCGAAAACATTAGGTGCTCATTTCATTATGTCGACAAACAGCGAATCCTACTTTATGGCTAGGCTCAGACAGACCGCCACAGAGGAGACGCCATGTTCTCAAAAGCATTTTGACAGCAGTGCCAGGAGAGCACAAGGTATGATTTCACATGTAGGGAGGACAGAAAATTGTTGTATTCGTCCGGTAATGCCAGTCAGTGTAACTAACGTTTCGTCCTGTACAGTTTAAGATGAGGCTGTAGAAGTAGCAATAGTCTACTACAATTTGAAAATAGCCTACTCTGTTCCAAACAATAGTCTTGCACTCCAAACCTCATTTCACTAAAATTTAAAGTATGGGGAAAATGGATTCACTGTGTTTTACATGTTATATTATTGGATTAGCTAGCAACTTAATACCGTATGATGTAGTTGGCTGGAGTAGAGCTAATTTGACTCGTACTGTCGGATGGCTTAATTTACTCTGTATAACAATCAATTACGTTTCATATGTAGAGCAATATTTACCGCTGAAATTTAGTGTTTCTTTCATAAATATTCTCAGAAAGTACTTGTATATCTGTTTTAAGGTACATAAGGTTAGTATACTACCTCCTTTAACAAAAACACGACTGACCTTGTTGCTGTGGAAGTACTGCATACGCCGGAGCTTTGTAGATTGTTCATAACCGCAGTCTGTAACAAATAGTCGCTAATGTAGCCAAATGTGTTAGTGTGGCCACTGCTTCAGGTCGTTCTCCCATTCTTCGATAGTAGAAGGTAGCGGTACCATAACTTTATCCCGTCTGAGGGCTAAAAGGTGATGTTCCCTCATATATTATTTTCCAATCGCTTAAAAAAAGAGGATTTGTGTGAGCTGCTACCATGGTAAACAGTTCAGTGACAGGATGCAGCGGAAGTTAAGCCCAGAATTTGCTCAAGGGATCATGGGACGTGGGAATAAGGTGGATAGCCTACTACAAAGCAAGTTCAACATAGGCTATATTTGAGTGAGCCGGCTCAACAAACCCTGAACTCGCAATCAGAGATCATTGGAACCACAACGATGGTTGTAATCTTTCTTTGTTTATTTTTTTAATTTAACCCTTATTTAACCAGGGAAGTCCCGTTGAGATCGAAATCTCTTTTTCAAGGGAACCCCGGGGGTTGAGGTGGGGAGGGAGAGGGCAATTTGCACAGCCAATTGGATCAGGGGATGATTAGGTGGCAGGTGGAAAGAGCCAGGTTGGGACTTTAGCCATGACACCGAGGAACCCCGTACGCTTATCGAAGAGTGTTATAGTATCTTTAATGACCACAGTGAGTCAGGACCTCAGTTTAACTTCTCATCTGAAAGACGGCGTCTCCTTCAGTACAGTATCCCCGTCACTGCACTGGGGCATTGGGTATTACTCCGCCAGAGGGAAGATCGCCACCTATTGGCCACCAACACCTCTTCCAGTAGCACTTTGGTTTTCCTCAGTGGTCTCCCATCCAAGTACTGGCCAAGCCCACGCCTGCTTAGCTTCAGCCACGCGACTGGAGCAGATCGAATAGTGGTATGGCTGCTGGCTTTGGTAATCTCCTTTTTGTGCTTTCAACACTCTACGTGCTCTCAACAAAAAAGCGTTTCATTCATCATCTGACCCTATTTACGTTCATAAAATGACCAATTGCGTGCTGTACGTTCCCTGAGGACATTATCCCTGATCCAGGATCAGTAACACTTGCGGGTTATCTCCCCCGCGGCACCAGGGGGCGCCGCCAGCAGCTTAATGGGAGACACGCGTAGACAGGCTATATTTCAGTGAACCGGCTCAACAAACCCTGAACTCGCAATCAGAGATAATTGGAACCACAACGGTGGTTGTAATCTTTCTTTGTTAATCTCCTTTTTGTGCTTTCAAAGCTCTACGCGCTCTCAACAAAAAAGCGATTCATACGTTAATTGACCCTATGGGTAGAAAAATACTTGCTGCGTGACCTAACGGACGCGTACACAGTGCGCTTCGTGAGTGCACACACTTGCTGCAGCACAACGCGTCCAAAACGCATGACACTGGAGGTCTCCACTAGAGGCAGACAGCACCAGATTGGACCCGGAAATCGCGAAAAGGGCGGTATTGCCCGGATATCGCATTCACTGTCACAGTGTATTCATTCGCACGAGTGCCTCTAGCGGTCATGTCAATACTGCATCTCGCGCGTGCGTCACGTTACTTAGTGTCGAGATGAGCGACCTCGACGCACACGAACGTAGAATACGCGTGGCAGCCATGATGCGTAAGCGCACGCGTCTTGAGCAGCAAGTATATTCCAGGTCTAAATCCGATCATAAAATGACTGATCGCGTGCTGTACGTTCCCTGAGGACATTATTACTGATCCAGGATCAGTAACATTGCGGGTTATTTCCCCCCGCGGCACCAGGGGGCGCCACCAGCAGCTTAATGGGAGACACACTTAGACAGGCTATAATTCATTGAGCCGGCTCAACAAACCCTGATCTCACAATCAGAGATAATTGGTACCACAACGGTGGTTGTAATCTTTCTTTGTTAATGTCGGTTTTGTGCTTTCAACACTGTGTGCGCTCTCAACAAAAGGGCCTTTAATGCGGCAATTGACCATATTTCTGTTCATAAAATGACCGATCGCGGGCTGTATGTTTCTTCGAGGAAACTATCCCTGATCCAGGATCAGTAATACTGCGGGTTATCTTCCCCGCCACCAGGGGGTGCCACCAGCGCCTTAATGGGAGACCCATATGAAGTTTTCCACTCATTGGTTGGACACTTGAAAGACTGCATGATTATGCATGTGCATACCCAGGTGGACACTTGGGAAATTAAAATTGAGATTTATGTTAGTGCATTCATGTTGGTTGATGTATGCACTTGTTCGTTGGATGTAATGTAAGTGGTTGCTGGGTGATTAATAAAATCTTTTAAAAAAAAAAATTAAGAAAATCTCCTAGGAGGAGTGGGTCGTCATTATGGACAGTTATGAAGAATGTAAATATATAAAAAACGGCAAAAAGCAACACTGCTGCTGCTAATAAGGCCAGAGAGGAATTCTGGCAGAAAATTGTTGACCGTAAGTCCTCTGATGAAGGACTAGTGGAAATCACATCAGTTTCTCAGCCAAATCAAACAAAATGAAATTAAATTATAAAATGAACTTTCTTATTTCCAATTCTCATGATCTTGCTGTTAAACTACAAGGCCTTTTCGAGAGCTTTCAATAGGTCATAAATTCGTTAAAATTAATTGCATTTTCATTTTTTTGTCACATAGTTAACCATATTCATTCATCACCAATATCAAATAACGCTTTATGTAAACACATGGCAGCTCCTTCGCTCGAACATGTTTATTGAGCGGTTTTACTCGAAACTGTGGATTCTTTGTCCATAACATGCCCAAAGACGAAACATGGGGAAAAAAAAGGAATCTTTTAAGTTCGTTCTTACACCCACACTATATAGGAACTGCCATGTGTTCATAAAAGTGACGTCACGCTCCCGGTTAGCACAACTGTAACAATAACTTTATTGTTTCATTACCATTCAGGAACATACATACATACTTTATCTGCTATCTACATCTGCTGCTGCTGTCTCTCTCAAATTCACATTTACAAAATCAATAACTGCTACCCTTACTCTAGCTCTTTGTCTATTCAAATGTATAACTTGCTTTTGATATGTTTTCCTTACTCAAGACCCCCCCCACCTCCGACTCCCACTACCTCACATACTCTCACTCACTTCCACTCCCGCACACGCTCTCACTCACTCCCACTCCCTCACTCACACTCTCACTCTCACACTCTCCCCACCCACTTTGTAAATAATTTATCAGCTCCAGCTCATTACTAAGCTTGCACTTCATATAATTGCGTGAGCTTTGCCTCATTAGGGACCTTTTCTTGGGCCCACATTCTCATACAGCACTCGGCGGCCCAGCCATATACGAGGTTGCACCCAGTTTTATGATAACATGCCGCATGCCACTATCGTCCGGTTTCAGCATTTTCAGGAAAAGCCAGCTTGTACATGCAATTATTTGCCTATAGGTCTAAAAGCGCACTGAAAAAGAAACTCGATTTGTAAGATATTTTATGATATTTAAGATGTGAGGGAAGAAATAAAGCCCAAGATCGTGGGTTTGTGCATGCCCAGAACCGCGAGGCCTATCATATGTTGATAGGTTGCATAAATTGATAGAACACCTACTATAAGCATAAACAGCGCAATAACGAAAGTGAATACTTTTTTTCATCAATCTGCGCATGTCACACAGCTGTCAAACGTCTGTTCTGATTAAATAAGGTGGCCCATATAAACACCAGATCGGAATAGATCACGTCTCATGTAAACAGTTGACCTGAAATCTTCAATCAGAATGATTTCAGTCAAAATGAAAAAAGTCTGTATGTAAACCATGATCGTGTATTCTGGCTCAAAGAGGGAAAAATCACTTTTGTATTTCCCAAAAGAAACTTATGCATTTTGTGATGTGGACTACCTACATATACGCTTTTGTTTTATAATGACGCTCTGTTGATCGGATGGATGGGGGGGCTACAAAACTTCTCAGCCCCAGGGCCTAACATTAGGTTAAGGGGACCCTGCTCCCGGAGTTTGGGAGTTCGGAGTTACGCGTTATTATGGCACCCAAAGACATGCCCCTCCGGAGCATTCAAGTGCTATGATTGGCCAGTCAACCTAGCACCAGCCATTCAGCTCGAGGATTGGAATCCTACCGCTTGAACCGCTGGCCAATCCTACCGTTTGAATGCCCTAGAGGGGCGTGTCTTAGAACGTGTGCGCCGTGTTTACAATTCGGATCGCGCGAAAGAGGTGCGGGTGTGAGGAGCAAAGAGGTACAAGCACCACCGGCTTTTTCAAAGGCTGCTGTTTTGGAGCACTTTGGATTTCCTGAAATCGATGGTAAAACAACAGAGCTGGACAAGACTTATGTTTAGCAAGACGCATAACGCAAAGATCAAGTACGTAGGCAACACGACAAATATGAGAAATGATCTTGCCCGTTGCCACTCCGAGCTTACTTTAGCCGGGAAAAAAACCGTTGCTGTATCCAACCAGAAAACTCTTGAACAGACTCTCGTGTGAAAGCTCGCACCCAACTCTGACAGGGCCAAAAAAAAGACTACAAAGGCTGTCGCAGTTTTATTGGTAAAGATCTACGTCCTTAAGCTGCTTGCACACCGGACGGGAAACGAATTTTTCGCATGACAGATTACATGCAAAGTCAATGCAAAGACGCGAATACACGCGTTTCGCGTCTTTCCATTGACCTTGAAAGTAATCTGTTGTGCGAAAAATTCGTTTCGCGTCCGGTGTGCAAGCAGCTTTACTCTGTCGTGGAAAGCGAAAGCTTTAGTTTTCTCCTGCATACCCTGGAACCGCGGAACAACGTCCCGTGCAGACGATACTTCACAGACGCGGCTATCCCAACGCTTTACCGCGGCACCAAAGCTCGGGTAATGAAGTCAGTCAGAAGTGCGAGTCAAAGAGCGAAAGTGGAAGAGGAGCTGTTGCCATGTTTACTGAATGTTAGAAATGCGCGTTACATAATACAGCCGCGAAATAATTATTTCCTCAATGTAAATCGGTTTTATTTTGATGTATGGAAATGTAATGCACGATGAAAGAGGTTTATTTTTGTGAACTATTTTTGAACACTATGTTCAGTCTTATCTGGTGGATTGGAAGATAAATATTTTATTTATTTGAAAAGAGGTCGCTGTTCATGTTGAGTTATTTGTTACAACAATGTATGAATAAAAGGGTTTTGATTTCACCTGATAGTTTGTATTGATGGGAAAAAATAAACCATGTACAGAAATCTGAAATTGAGATGCATTGAGAATTGTTTGATAATCGAATCGCGACCCTCCGAATCGTAATCGAATCGTGAGATGGCTGAAGATTCCCACCCCTAGTATGAACACATTTCAGGTCACTTGCATACATGCATGTGCGCATGCATATTCACTGCTGTTGCGTGCGCATCACTTGTGCATAAATTGTAATCCATTACAAAGTAGAATAGGCACATAGAACTAAATCAGAATAATTTTTTTTTTTTTTTTTTTTTGAAAGGATTTATAATGAACTTGGAAGGCACTGGTCTTTGTGATCAGACAGTTAACAATACAGTATATGAACAACCAATCTATTAAAATTTAAAATAAATAAATGAGTTGGTTTACTCCTGGTTCTCTCTCTCTCTCAATTCAATTCATGAGGCTTTATTGGCATGACTGCATACAATACAATGTTGCCAAAGCATATTTACAGAAACAATACACTCTCTCTCTCTCTCTCTCTCTCTCTCTCTCTCTCTCTCTCCCCCTGTCCTGTAGCGGGTGGGGGGAGGTGTTCGATCCTGGAAGCCAATGTATGCTGCTCTCCGTGGCGATGCCCTTTACCTGTATAAGGATAAGAGGGAAGGAGTATCGCCTGAGCTCCAGCCAATCAGCATCGCAGCCTGCCTGATTGACATCTCGTACAGCGAGACAAAGCGCAGGAATGTCCTGCGTCTCACTACATCCACGTGTGAGTGTCTCCTACAGGCAGCCGACAGAGACGACATGCTGTCATGGATACGCGCCATCCAGGGAAACAGTAACCTGGGCAACCACCAGGTGGGTGGGGCTTACCTGGCTCTCTGCACATTCACAGAGTCACCACACACACACACACACACACTTATGCGCACATTCGCACACTCATCCACCAATCACACACCCACACACACGTGGGTGCGGATACTCACAAGCAGACACGTACACACATATGCAAACACACACACACACACACATATGTGCATGCGCACATGCATAACGAGCACATGTTCGTGTCTCTGGGGTCCGTGAGGGGAAGCCTGTGATCACACACGTGTTCCACTGCCTGTGTTTCCAGAGCTCTGATGTCACCAGCCAGGAACTGATCAACCGCAAAATAAAGGAATATAGCACCGCAAAGAAGTGAGTGTTTGTGTGTGCACACAAGAGTGTGGGTTTTTCTTTTTGTGTGTGTGTGTGTGTGTGTGTCTGTGTGCATATTTGTGAGTGTGTGTATGTACCTATGTGTGAATGCATGTGAGTATATGTGTGTCTGAGTGTGTGCGTGTATATATGAGTGTGTGTGAGTATGTCTGTGTGCCTGTGTATAAGAGTGTGTCTATATGTGAGTGTGTGTGCTTAATTGCTTGTGTGTGTGTTACAGCTCCCCCAGTGGAAGAGCAGAGCCGTCGCCCAAATCCTCTCGCCACTCCCTCAGCCTCAGGCACTCCCTCCTGGGGGGGAGGAGCGACGCCAAGAACCCCACCCCCCCCTCACCCCAGCCTGAGCTGCACCACGGTACAGTACCATCCTTTACATCAGCACACACACACCTAATCCCACCCCCCCCTCACCCCAGCCTGAGCTGCACCACGGTACAGTACCATCCTCTACATCAGCACAGACACACACCTAATCCCACCCCCCCTCACCCTAGCCTGAGCTGCACCACGGTACAGTACCATCCTCTGCATCAGCACGCACACACACACACCTAATCCCACCCCCCCTCACCCTAGCCTGAGCTGCACCACGGTACAGTACCATCCTCTACATCAGCACACACACACACCTAATCCCACCCCCCTCACCCTAGCCTGAGCTGCACCACGGTACAGTACCATCCTCTACATCAGCACACACACACACCTAATCCCCCCCCCCTCACCCTAGCCTGAGCTGCACCACGGTACAGTACCATCCTCTACATCATCACACACACACACCTAATCCCACCCCCCCCTCACCCCTAGCCTGAGCTGCACCACGGTACAGTACCATCCTCTACATCAGCACAGACACACACCTAATCTCACCCCCCCTCACCCCAGCCTGAGCTGCACCACGGTACAGTACCATCCTCTACATCATCACACACACACACCTAATCCCACCCCCCCTCACCCCTAGCCTGAGCTGCACCACGGTACAGTACCATCCTCTACATCAGCACAGACACACACCTAATCTCACCCCCCCTCACCCCAGCCTGAGCTGCACCACGGTACAGTACCATCCTCTACATCAGCACAGACACACACCTAATCCCACCCCCCCCCACCCCCAGCCTGAGCTGCACCACGGTACAGTACCTTCCTCTACATCATTACACACACACACCTAGTCCCACCCCCCCTCACACTAGCCTGAGCTGCACCACGGTACAGTACCATCCTCTACATCAGCACAGACACACACCTAATCCCACCCCCCCTCACCCTAGCCTGAGCTGCACCACTGTACAGTACCATCCTCTACATCAGCACACACATACACCTAATCCCACCCCCCCTCACCCTAGCCTGAGCTGCACCACGGTACAGTACCATCCTCTACATCATCACACACACACACCTAATCCCACCCCCCCCCCCTAGCCTGAGCTGCACCACGGTACAGTACCATCCTCTACATCAGCACACACACACACCCCAATCCCACCCCCCTCACCCCTAGCCTGAGCTGCACCACGGTACAGTACCATCCTCTACATCAGCATGCACACACACACACCTAATCCCACCCCCCCCTCACCCCTAGCCTGAGCTGCACCACGGTACAGTACCATCCTCTACATCAGCACACACACACACCCTAATCCCACCCCCCTCACCCTAGCCTGAGCTGCACCACGGTACAGTACCATCCTCTACATCATCACACACACACACCTAATCCCACCCCCCCTCACCCTAGCCTGAGCTGCACCACGGTACAGTACCATCCTCTACATCAGCACGCACACACACCTAATCCCACCCCCCCTCACCCTAGCCTGAGCTGCACCATGGTACAGTACCATCCTCTACACCAGGACACACACACACCTAACTCCACCCCTCCCTCACCCCAGCCTGAGCTGCACCACGGTACAGTACCATCATCTACATCAGCACACACACACCAAACCCCACCCCTCCCTCACCCCCACCCTGAGCTGCACCACGGTACAGTACCATCCTCCACATCAACACACACACACCAAACCCCACCCCTCCCTCACCCCACCCTGAGCTGCACCAAAGTACGGTACCATCCTCTACATCAGCACACACACACCAAACCCCACCCCCCATCACCCTAGCCTGAGCTGCACCACGGTACAGTATCATCCTCGACATCAGCACACACACACACACCCTAACCCCACCCCCCATCACCCCACCCTGAGCTGCACCACAGTACAGTACCATCCTCCACATCAACACACACACACCAAACCCCACCCCTCCCTCACCCCACCCTGAGCTGCACCAAAGTACGGTACCATCCTCTACATCAGCACACACACACCAAACCCCACCCCCCATCACCCCTAGCCTGAGCTGCACCACAGTACAGTATCATCCTGACATCAGCACACACACACACACACCTAACCCCACCCCCCATCACCCTAGCCTGAGCTGCACCACGGAACAGTACCATCTTCTACATCAGCACACACACACCTTACCCCACCCCTCCTTCACCCCAGCCTGAGCTGCACCACGGTATAGTACCATCCTCTACATCAGCACACACACCCAACCCCACCCCGCTCACCCCCAGCCTGAGCTGCACCACGGTACAGTACCATCCTCTACATCAGCACACACACACTCCTAACTCCACTCCTCCCTCACCCCTGCCTGAGCTGCCCCACGGTACAGTACCATCCTCTACATCAGCACACACACACACCTAATTCCACCCACCCCTCACCTCAGCCTGAGCTTCACCACGGTACAGTACCATCCTCTACATCAGCACACACACACACACCTAATCCCCCCCCCTCTCCCCAGCCTGAGCTGCACCACAGTACAGTACCATCTTCTACATCAGCACACACACACCTAACCCCACCCCTCCCTCACCCCAGCCTGAGCTGCACCACGGTACAGTACCATCCTCTACATCAGCACACACACACACCTAATCCCCCCCCTCACCCCAGCCTGAGCTGCACCACGGTACTGTACCATCCTCTACATCATCACACACACACACCTAATCCCACCCCCCCTCACCCTAGCCTGAGCTGCACCCACGGTACAGTACCATCCTCTACATCAGCACAGACACACACCTAATCCCCCCCCACCCCCCCTGAGCTGCACCCCAGCCATCCTCTACATCAGCACAGCACACACCCAATCCCCCCCCCCCCAGTACCATCCTGAGCTACATCAGCACAGACCTTCCTCTACACACCACACATCCCAGTCCCCCCCCCTCACACTAGCCTGAGCTGCACCACGGTACAGTACCATCCTCTACATCTACATCAATCCCACACACACTGCACCACTGTACAGTACCATCCCATCCCCCCCCCACCCCACCCCAGCCTGAGCTGCACCACGGTACAGTACCATCCTCTACATCATCACACACACACACCCTAATCCCACCCCCCTCACCCCTAGCCTGAGCTGCACCACTGTACAGTACCATCCTCTACATCAGCACACACACACACACACCTAATCCCACCCCCCCTCACCCCTAGCCTGAGCTGCACCACGGTACAGTACCATCCTCTACATCAGCATGCACACACACACCTAATCCCACCCCCCCCTCACCCTAGCCTGAGCTGCACCATCCTCTGACAGTACCATCCTCCTACATCAGCACACACACACACACACACTAATCCCACCCCCCCTCACCCCTAGCCTGAGCTGCACCACGGTACAGTACCATCCTCTACATCATCACACACACACACCTAATCCCACCCCCCTCACCCTAGCCTGAGCTGCACCACGGTACAGTACCATCCTCTACATCAGCACACACACACACCTAATCCCACCCCCCCTCACCCTAGCCTGAGCTGCACCATGGTACAGTACCATCCTCTACACCAGGACACACACACACCTAACTCCACCCCTCCCTCACCCCAGCCTGAGCTGCACCACGGTACAGTACCATCATCTACATCAGCACACACACACCTAACCCCACCCCTCCCTCACCCCACCCTGAGCTGCACCACGGTACAGTACCATCCTCCACATCAACACACACACACCAAACCCCACCCCTCCCTCACCCCACCCTGAGCTGCACCAAAGTCTGGTACCATCCTCTACATCAGCACACACACACAAAACCCCCACCCCCCATCACCCTAGCCTGAGCTGCACCACGGTACAGTATCATCCTCGACATCAGCACACACACACACACCCAACCCCACCCCCCCATCACCCCACCCTGAGCTGCACCACAGTACAGTACCATCCTCCACATCAACACACACACACCAAACCCCACCCCTCCCTCACCCCACCCTGAGCTGCACCAAAGTACGGTACCATCCTCTACATCAGCACACACACACCAAACCCCACCCCCCATCACCCTAGCCTGAGCTGCACCACGGTACAGTATCATCCTCGACATCAGCACACACACACACACACCTAACCCCACCCCCCATCACCCTAGCCTGAGCTGCACCACGGAACAGTACCATCTTCTACATCAGCACACACACACCTTACCCCACCCCTCCTTCACCCCAGCCTGAGCTGCACCACGGTATAGTACCATCCTCTACATCAGCACACACACCTAACCCCACCCCCGCTCACCCCAGCCTGAGCTGCACCACGGTACAGTACCATCCTCTACATCAGCACACACACACTCCTAACTCCACTCCTCCCTCACCCCTGCCTGAGCTGCCCCACGGTACAGTACCATCCTCTACATCAGCACACACACACACCTAATTCCACCCCACCCCTCACCTCAGCCTGAGCTTCACCACGGTACAGTACCATCCTCTACATCAGCACACACACACACACCTAATCCCACCCCCCCCTCTCCCCAGCCTGAGCTGCACCACAGTACAGTACCATCTTCTACATCAGCACACACACACCTAACCCCACCCCTCCCTCACCCCAGCCTGAGCTGCACCACAGTACAGTACCGTCTTCTACATCAGTGCACACAAACCTTACCCCAACCCTCCCTCACCCCAGCCTGAGCTGCACCACAGTACAGTACCATCCTCTATATCAGCACACACACCTATCCCCACTCCTCCCTCACCCCAACCTGACCTGCACCATAGTGCAGAACCATCCTCCACATCAGCTCACTCACACCCTTTCCCTTAGCCACCCTCACCTCAGCCTGACCTGCACTGTGGCACTGTACCATCCCCAGAATATGGGCCAATCTTGATCCCCATCGTAACTCGATTACTTCCAATGCTTTTACGCTAAATTCAAAGTGGAAACTATACCCGACCAAAAAAAAGAGACGCAATTTTCTTTTTCTTGATTTTATTGAATGTAACTGTTATTAACACTTCATTGGTATTAAATGAAAGAGGGAATCTCAGACAATAGATATAACAGATAATCGGGTTGGAATATCGCCATATTGGCTTTGATTTAACAAGGTGAAGTTCGAAATTACGAAACACAAATGACACAATCAGTATCTCGTATGTCACCCGTTAAGCGTCGCTGCGGCGGCACACCTCGTCTCATAGACATCACCAGACGTCTGATTGCTGCTTGTGGAATGCTGTTCCTCTCTTCGGTCAGTGCTTGTCTTAGCTGACGTACTGTAGCTGGCGGTGGTTGACGTCTCTGGATCGCTCTATCCAGAACGTCCCACAAGTGTTCTATAGGTGAAAGATCTGGAGAAACACTGGCCAGGGAAGGATTTGCACGTTTTGAGCCCAAAGGAACTCCATACAGATATGTGCCATGTGCGGACGCGCGTTGTCCTGTTGGAAAGTCAGTCGGTGACGTCGGACAAACGAAAGGACAACTGGACGGAGAGTTTCATCGCGGTAACAGACGGCGTTGAGGTTTCCTTCAACAAAATGAAAGTTGTTTCGGTGTGTAGCAGAGATGCCGCCCCATTCCTTCACGCTTGGATCTACCCAGTGATTACGTTGAAGTACACAAGCGTCAGCATAGCACTCTCCATGGCGACGCCACACATGCGATCTCCCATCAGCGCCAGACAGTGCAAATTGGGATTCGTCAGTGAATAGGACCTCTGACCAATTGTTGAGAGTCTATCAGCAGGAGGTGGTTTCCCAACGACGACGTGCTTCTCTCCGCTGTGGCGTAAACACTAAGCCATGGTATGGTCTACGTGCACGTAAATTGGCGTCAAGCAATCTGTTGCGAACCGTCTGATCCCTGATCTGGTTGTTGTATTGACCAGGCATCTCAGCGGCAGTTTGAGTTTCCGACCGGAAGCGATCCGCAGATGTAACAAGTGGATAAGATGGTCAGACGCTGGAGTCGTAACACGTGCCCTTCTGGATCTGGGACGATCGGCCGTGTGTCCAGTTGCATTAAACCTGGTTCTGAGGCAACTAATTATCGCGCAGAATGCACGCCAAATTGACGGGCAACTCTATCTACCCGACTTCCGGCCTGTAGCATCCCAATCACGCCTTCTCATTGAACTGCCGTTAGTCGGTGGCATGATAACCCATGATTTTTACTCATTTTTTTCGGTCGGACTTTTATACGCCCGGTGTCTACGAGGAACTCAAAACAAAAATGGGAGTGTTAGGACAATGGACAATCGAACCCAAGCACTGCCGATTGTTTGGTTCGGACGAATGGCGGCTCCAGAATCTGGCGCTGTGACCGCGAAAATTTGTATGGTAGAAGTCATCATCAGGGATCCCTCGAAACTAGTAAGATTGTCACAAGATGCTACTTGTGTAGCATTTGGTGTCTCAAAAGGCCAATGCGGGAGGCACAAGGTCGTTGACACACTGGGCAGATGAATGAGGAAGTGGTTCAGGGAGTGGTCCCTTCACGCTCCTTCCTTCTCTGGCGCTTCTCCTCTTGCCTGCAATGCCTGGCACGCTAAAGGACGCGACACCCTCCTGGATCGTACATCTCCACTGCGACTGATCCGAGGCAAGCTCTTCCCAATTGTCTGCGCTGATCTTACAAGCTTTCAGAGTGGCCTTGAGATTGTCTTTGAAATGCTTCCTCTGTCCTCCTAGTGATCTTGATCCAGAGCTGAGCTCGCTGTAAAGAATCTGCTTGGGAAGACGCCCATATCCATTCTGAAGACATGCCCTGACCAGCTGAGCTGGTTTTGGGTTACCATGGCCTCTATGCTTGTGCAGTTAGCTTCCGCTAGGATGCTGGTATTCGTTCGGCAATCTATCCAACTAATGCCCAGAATACGGCGGAAACAGCGCTGATGGTACTTTTCAAGGGTTTCTAAGTGGCGCCTGTTGGTGGTCCAGGATTCCAGTTTTTATACCTCTCTCCTCAAAGACCCTCTCGCGCATTTGTCCAAAGGCATAGCTGGCGGCCCGTAGGCGATGCTGGATCTCATCATTGATATCTGCTTTAGCAGAAAGGAAGCTACCCGGATATGGAAAGGATTCAAAGTTCTTCAGGACTGACCCATTGATCTTAAAGGAAGGGGAGGCATTCACTTGACCTGGCGCCGGTTGGTGAAGGATCTTAGTCTTTTTCACGTTGACAGACAGGCCTAACCGTTGGTTTGCTTGCCCAAATGCATTCAGAATAGCCTGCAGGTTCTCCTCAGAAGTGGCACAGACGCAGTTGTCGTCAGCATATTGGAGCTCAATAACAGAAGTTGTGCAAGTCTTGGTTTTTGCTTTCAGCATTTTTAGATTGAAAACACTGCCATCTAGTCGGTAGGTGACTGCTACTCCTTCAGGAAGTTTGTCTTTCATTAGCTGAAAGATTGTTGATATAAAGATGGAGAAAAGGGTAGGTGCAATCACGCAGCCTTGCTTAACACTGCTCCGCACCTCAAACGGCTCGCAGTTGGAACAGTTGTCAAGGACTCTTGCAGCCATGCCATCATGAAGTTTGAGAATGGTGGTGAATTTCTCAGGGCAACCGTATTTGGCTAATATCCGCCACAGGGCTTCAGGGTTGACAGAGTCAAAGGTCTTGGATAGGTCGATAAAGGCCATGTTCCGTACAGGCCAGCAGATACTGCCTAATACACGAGATGTCTCGTGTGTCTCTCATGGCTTTCTCGCGATAATCTCCTCTTTATGTCGCGTGCTATTATCAACCTTGTACTCCGCCGAGACAAGCTTCGCAGTAGGCGGGCCGCCAAACCTACACACGTATGCCTAGAGTCTGCCAAATGCGCGACGTAATGTAGTCGGAATTAGGCCTATGCACAGTTGTTACTGAGAATTACTTTTTATATGCGGATTGACTAGATATAATACGTTGTTGCGTTGCTGCGTGGTTGTTGGGAATCGCTAATCACTAATCCGTGAAAATCGAGGGTGGGCTGAAGAAGAGTAAACGATATCCAGCAGCGGTTGAAGAATCACTTGTAAAATCTCAGTTTACATGTACCGCTGGTCTGAATGAAACATAATGTGCTACATACATGTAGATTGTAATTTTGCATTTATTTCAGCCTGTTTACTGTTTCATCATTTCATCAGTTCATGTGGTAGAGGGAGATAACTCATATTATGTTTTCTGTTTGACGATGTTGGTTTATTCTTAAACATTTATACTGTAAATGCACCGTAGAATGTTTCCTGTGCACGTCTCATTGTGTCATAAATAAAGCAACAAATCTATCGTTTCACATGTCAAATTATATTTAAAGCGACGCCTTGTTGCCAGAGATGCCAAGTCTCACGCATTCAGCGTATGTCTCGCGCATCTTTTAGGCTTATTCACCGTAGTCCGCAATTATTCAATGAACCCTTATTAATTAGATTCTTACGCGGAATTAAAACCTTGTGCATTGAAGTTTCAGTTTCACTTGCATAAAGGTGCACCTCACCACAAGTAACATGGAAAGCGATTATGACTCCGGACTTCCCGTGCTTCTCTTTACTCAGGGATTGGAAATAATGCACGTGTTTCATGATCGTTTAAATTGTTTAAATGAAATAAGACCATTTGAAACGTCTTTTTGCAATTCCACTGTTTTCAATCCCTCAGTAAAGAAAAGCGTGAGAATTCCCGAGTCATAATCGATTTCCGCGTCACAAGTGGGGAAATCCACCGTAATGCACGTGAAACTGATCAACTTCATGCACAGTGACTTAAATTACGCGAGTGAATTTCTTCAGTGCGCGTTAATAGAATAATTGCTGACTACGGCGCAGGAATGTGAATGCCAGAGACTCACGCCTAACGCGTGAGACTTGGCATCTCTGCAACTGTTGCAGTATCCTGAAAACGACAGAGCTCACATTCCATGTCTTTTTTCCTTCAATTGGAATTGGTTAAGTGTACAGTAATTATTAGTTTGATATTTGTTTGGCGTATAGATTTTGCCGATGTAATGTACTGAAATGCAAATTATCACCGGCACTAGGCCGATTACTTTTCGTACACACGATATATGTGACTCATACATTTACGCTGCATCGCGATATTCTCGTGTCTGTCTCGTGTATTTCTCCCGATAATCTCGCGTAGAAATGGCACTGTCTGCTGGCCTGTACGGTAGAATGGTTGATGTTGCTCACGACATTTTTCTTGAAGTTGCTGAGCCGTAAAGATTATATCAGTAGTTCCTCTGTTGACTTGAAAGCCACACTGCGACTCTGGAAGAAACGTTTTGGCATGCAGTTGGAGACGGTTCGCCAAGACTCGAGAAAGGATCTTGCCTGCGATGGCAAGCAGTGAGATGCCACGATAGTTACCGCATTCTGATTTGTCTCCTTGCTTCAAGACTCTGACAATATCCACGTCTTGTATATGCGGCGCTAGTTCCTCTTTTTCCCAGATGAATAGGATAAGCTTATGGATGCAGCGCTCTAGCTCATTCCCTCCGTGCTTGAATATCTCTGCTGGTATTCCATCGATGCCTGGAGCTTTGCCGGTTCGTATCTCGGCGAACCTGGGTTCACTCCCAAGCTCCAGATTTATAGGGAGCTGATCAATCTCGTCAACAACAGTCTCGTCGATAGAGGAATTGCGGTTCAAGGGCTCTTGGAAGTGTTCCATCCAGCGGCGGTTAATGCTTTCGGTGTCTCTCAAGAGAGTCCGTCACTATCCTTGACTGCAGTTGCGCCACACGGTGGGACCGTAGATCGCTTTAATGGCACTAAATAAGCTGCGGTATCACCCTTGTCAGCAAGGCTTTGAATCTCGTTTGCCTTATTTGCCCACCACTCATCCTGTAAGCGGCAGATTTGCCTCTGGACTTCATAAATTTTTCTTTTTGCTCTCATTAGAAGAGACACGCTGCCATTCATTAAAGGCTTTCCTCTTTTCAGAGATTCGCTCCGTGATCACGCGGTCATTCTCATCAAACCAGTCCAGATGCTTTCTAGAACTGTAACCAATGGATTTCTCACAGCTGGAGATGATGGCTGTCTTGAGGTCTTCCCAGTATTTTATAGCATCATCGCCGCCAACAGAAGTGAGGGTCTGACGGAGAGACAGTTGTAAAAGTTCGCGTTTCTCTGGGCCGTTGAGTTTCACAACGTCGAGCCTTCGACGCTCTAGCTTTGCCATGTTCCGCCTTTTTCGCTGGAGCTGGAGAAACAGGACAGCATGAATGAGTTGGTGGTCAGTCCAGCGGTCACCAGCACTCGCCATTGCCTTGACTATTTTGACCTCACTCTGGTCACGGGTGCAAACTGTGGCATAGTCAATTAAGTGCCAATGCTTCGACCTAGGATGCTGCCAGTTTGTTTTGAACTTGTTCCTCAGGAGGAATAAAGTGTTGATAATGACAAGCTGGTACTCAGGGCAAAAGGTGAGTAGCAGCAAGCCGTTGGCATTGCTTTTTCCAACACCGTCTTTCCCGATTGTACCCTTCCAAAGCTCGCTATCCCTGCCTACCCTCGCATTAAAATCGCCAAGCAGAACGATTTTGTCATCTTTATTGGTGTTGGTCAGAATTGAGTCTAAGGTTGAATAGAAGACTTCTTTTGCCTCATCTTCAGCATCTAAGGTTGGGGCATAAGCACAGATGATAGCAGCGCACTGGTTACTGGACAGGGATAAGCGTAAGGTCATAATACGTTCATGGTAGAAGTACTCACCTCCAAAAATAAATCGAAGCAAAAGCATCTTTCTCAATGGGTTTGTCGAAATTTGGAGCCGGATTACGTAATTGCGTTTCTTTTTTTGGTGAGTATAGTTAAATAAAGTTGACAGATTCAGAGTGTTATGAACAAATGAAAGCAAATAAATGTAAAAAGCTAATAGAAAACAACTATATGGAGCTCTATTTTGTGTGCCAGCTCATGCCAGGGAGTCCTGGGTTACAGGGTCCTGATGTATGGAGTCCTAGTTTTCGGGGTCCTGGCGTATGGAGTCCTGGTTTGCAGGATTCTGGTGTATGGAGTTTTTGTTTGCAGGGTCCTGATGTATGGAGTCCCGGTTACAAGGTCCTGGTGTATGGAGTTCTGGGTTACAGGGTCCTGGTGTATGGAGTCCTAATTTACGGGGTTTTGGTGAATGGAGTCCTTGTTTACTGGGTTCTGGTGTTTTGGGTCAGGCTTACAAGGTCCTGGTGTATGGAGTCCTGGGTTACGGGGTTCTGGTGTATGGAGTCCTTGTTTATAGGGTCCTGGTGTATGGGATCCCTGGTTTATAGGGTCTCTGTGCATAAGCTTCTGGTTTATTGGAGCTGGTGTATGTTCTCCGAGTGTCTGGGATCCTGTTCAAAGATTTTTGAGAGATCAGTTTAAGAGAGCAGTATGAATAGGGTCCTTTATTATGGGGTCCTCTTGGTCTGTGTTTGTGAGGGCTGTGCATGTCGTGACCCCCTCCCCTTCCTTCAGATGAGAGCAGCCCCCCACGGGACAGAGGGACCTGGCGGAGGGGGATCCCGGGGCTGCGGAGGAAGCCCCTGGAGAAGAGGACCTCCACAGGGGTCACTTTCGGGGTGAGACTGGACAACTGCCCCCCAGCACACACTAATAAGGTGAGACATCTGCTTGTTTGTAGGGACCCTATCGAAAACTGGCACGGTCCGTAGATTTTACTGTTGTTATGAGGGTATTAGCTGTGTAAAAGGTTAAACGGAATGTAATGTCTGCATGTAAGTGTATCTGCCATTTTGTGTATGTATGCTATTGTTTGTAATTTAAGCAGTTGTGCGTATTTCACAGTGTGTATACGCTCATTAGTATACTGTGTATATTCCAGTACACTGTTTTGTGGATGCCAAAATTTTTATGCCTCTGCCTTGAACGAGAAGGGGGCATTATGTCGACACCCTGCCAGCTGTCAGTCCGTCCGAGTCTTCCCCGGTCGAGCTCATATTCTGGTGGCGTGTTGGGTGCGGGTAGGGGAAGGTTCTTTTCAATGACCAGCACGACACGTTATTCAATATGGTCGCCACAGCTGCCATCTTGTTCTTCCTTTCCGCCCAATGACTTGAAAACTACTTTGCCGATCGATCTAATCTTCTGGTGGTGTGTTGGGTGCGAATAAGGGAAGGTTCCTTTCAATGACCGGCATGACGCTGTATTCAATAATGCCGCCACAGCTGCCATCTTGTTTTTCGTTTCCGCCCAAGAACTTGGAAATAGACCAACCACCCATTGTAAAGCGGGGCTCTTTTGCGATAGCAATAGACCGACCCACTCTTTTTATAACCGACGGTCATGCACAGATGTGGTTATTTCATCATTCCACTGGACAGTATTGACTTTTTTGGAACAAAGTTTCATTTTACTTCAGTGGACACAATCTAACATCCATTACTTAACAACCGTTGCATAGGATTTTGCGCAATTCTGTAACTCCCTGCTAAGAGACTCTCATTGGGAGCTGAATGATAATTTGTGTATTAGGTGGCCTAATCCTCGTTTAATTCTGGGGTACACATTCATTTGTACCATTGTTGAGATTCTGAGAATTTTGAAATAAATGTGGCTGAATTTTTTTTCCGTGTCTTTTTCATGTAACATCCGTCACGTTCATGACAGGAGCGGGGTTTGGAGTATCTGTGTGCTTGTGTTGCAGTTTGTTCCCCTGATAGTGGAGGTGTGCTGTAAGCTGATCGAGGAGCGGGGTTTGGAGTATCTGTGTGCTTGTGCTGCAGTTTGTTCCCCTGATAGTGGAGGTGTGCTGTAAACTGATCGAGGAGCAGGGTTTGGAGTATCTGTGTGCTTGTGTTGCAGTTTGTTCCCCTGATAGTGGAGGTGTGCTGTAAGCTGATTGAGGAGCAGGGTTTGGAGTATCTGTGTGCTTGTGCTGCAGTTTGTTCCCCTGATAGTGGAGGTGTGCTGTAAGCTGATTGAGGAGCGGGGTTTGGAGTATCTGTGTGCTTGTGTTGCAGTTTGTTCCCCTGATAGTGGAGGTGTGCTGTAAGCTGATTGAGGAGCGGGGTTTGGAGTATCTATGTGCTTGTGCTGCAGTTTGTTCCCCTGACAGTGGAGGTGTGCTGTAAGCTGATTGAGGAGCGGGGTTTGGAGTATCTGTGTGCTCGTCTTGCAGTTTGTTCCCCTGATAGTGGAGGTGTGCTGTAAGCTGATAGAGGAGCGGGGTTTGGAGTATCTGTGTGCTTGTGCTGCAGTTTGTTCTCCTGATAGTGGAGGTGTGCTGTAAGCTGATTGAGGAGCGGGGTTTGGAGTATCTGTGTGCTTGTGCTGCAGTTTGTTCCCCTGATAGTGGAGGTGTGCTGTAAGCTGATCGAGGAGCGGGGTTTGGAGTATCTGTGTGCTTGTGTTGCAGTTTGTTCCCCTGATAGTGGAGGTGTGCTGTAAGCTGATTGAGGAGCGGGGTTTGGTGTATCTGTGTGCTTGTGCTGCAGTTTGTTCCCCTGATAGTGGAGGTGTGCTGTAAGCTGATCGAGGAGCGGGTTTGGAGTATCTGTGTGCTTGTGCTGCAGTTTGTTCCCCTGATAGTGGAGGTGTGCTGTAAGCTGATTGAGGAGCGGGGTTTGGAGTATCTGTCTGCTTGTGTTGCAGTTTGTTCCCCTGATAGTGGAGGTGTGCTGTAAGCTGATTTAGGAGCGGGGTTTGGAGTATCTCTGTGCTTGTGTTGCAGTTTGTTCCCCTGATAGTGGAGGTGTGCTGTAAGCTGATTGAGGAGCGGGTTTGGAGTATCTGTGTGCTTGTGTTGCAGTTTGTTCCCCTGATAGTGGAGGTGTGCTGTAAGCTGATTGAGGAGTGTGGTTTGGAGTATCTGTGTGCTTGTGTTGCAGTTTGTTCCCCTGATAGTGGAGGTGTGCTGTAAGCTGATTGAGGAGCGGGTTTGGAGTATCTGTGTGCTTGTGCTGCAGTTTGTTCCCCTGATAGTGGAGGTGTGCTGTAAGCTGATTGAGGAGCGGGGTTGGAGTATCGTGTGCTTGTGCTGCAGTTTGTTCCCTGATAGTGGAGGTGTGTGCTGTAAGCTGATTGAGGAGCGGGGGTTTGGAGTATCTGTGTGCTTGTGCTGCAGTTTGTTCCCCTGATAGTGGAGGTGTGCTGTAAGCTGATTGAGGAGCGCGGTTTGGAGTATCTGTGTGCTTGTGCTGCAGTTTGTTCCCCTGATAGTGGAGGTGCGCTGTAAGCTGATTGAGGAGCGGGGTTGGAGTATCTGTGTGCTTGTGCTGCAGTTTGTTCCCCTGATAGTGGAGGTGCGCTGTAAGCTGATTGAGGAGCGGGGTTGGAGTATCTGTGTGCTTGTGCTGCAGTTTGTTCCCCTGATAGTGGAGGTGTGCTGTAAGCTGATTGAGGAGCGGGGTTGGAGTATCTGTGTGCTTGTGCTGCAGTTTGTTCCCCTGATAGTGGAAGTGTGCTGTAAGCTGATTGAGGAGCGGGGTTGGAGTATCTGTGTGCTTGTGCTGCAGTTTGTTCCCCTGATAGTGGAGGTGTGCTGTAAGCTGATTGAGGAGCGGGGTTTGGAGTATCTGTGTGCTTGTGTTGCAGTTTGTTCCCCTGATAGTGGAGGTGTGCTGTAAGCTGATTGATTGAGGAGCGGTTTGGAGTATCTGTGCTTGTGCTGCAGTTTGTTCCCCTGATAGTGGAGGTGCGCTGTAAGCTGATTGAGGAGCGGGGTTGGAGTATCTGTGTGCTTGTGCTGCAGTTTGTTCCCCTGATAGTGGAGGTGTGCTGTAAGCTGATTGAGGAGCGGGGTTGGAGTATCTGTGTGCTTGTGCTGCAGTTTGTTCCCCTGATAGTGGAGGTGTGCTGTAAGCTGAAGGACGAGCGGGGTTTGGAGTACCTGTGTGCTTGTGTTGCAGTTTGTTCCCTGATAGTGGAGGTGTGCTGTAAGCTGATTGAGGAGCTTTGGAGTATCTGTGTGCTTGTGCTGCAGTTTGTTCCCCTGATAGTGGAGGTGTGCTGTAAGCTGATTGAGGAGTGGGGTTTGGAGTATCTGTGTGCTTGTGCTGCAGTTTGTTCCCCTGATAGTGGAGGTGTGCTGTAAGCTGATTGAGGAGCGGGGTTTGGAGTATCTGTGTGCTTGTGCTGCAGTTTGTTCCCCTGATAGTGGAGGTGTGCTGTAAGCTGATTGAGGAGTGGGGTTTGGAGTATCTGTTTGCTTGTGCTGCAGTTTGTTCCCCTGATAGTGCAGGTGTGCTGTAAGCTGATTGAGGAGGGGGGTTTGGAGTATCTGTGTGCTTGTCTTGCAGTTTGTTCCCCTGATAGTGGAGGTGTGCTGTAAGCTGATTGAGGAGCGGGGTTTGGAGTATCTGTGTGCTCGTCTTGCAGTTTGTTCGCCTGATAGTGGAGGTGTGCTGAAAGCTGATTGAGGAGTGGGGTTTGGAGTATCTGTGTGCTTGTGCTGCAGTTTGTTCCCCTGATAGTGGAGGTGTGCTGTAAGCTGATTTAGGAGCGGGGTTTGGAGTATCTGTGTGCTTGTGCTGCAGTTTGTTCCCCTGATAGTGGAGGTGTGCTGTAAGCTGATTGAGGAGCGGGGCTTTGGAGTATCTGTGTGCTTGTGCTGCAGTTTGTTCCCCTGATAGTGGAGGTGTGCTGTAAGCTGATTGAGGAGCGGGGTTTGGAGTATCTGTGTGCTTGTGCTGCAGCTTGTTCCCCTGATAGTGGAGCTGTGCTGTAAGCTGATTGAGGAGTGGGGTTTGGAGTATCTGTGTGCTTGTGTTGCAGTTTGTTCCCCTGATAGTGGAGGTGTGCTGTAAGCTGATTGAGGAGCGGGGTTTGGAGTATCTGTGTGCTTGTGCTGCAGTTTGTTCCCCTGATAGTGGAGGTGTGCTGTAAGCTGATTGAGGAGCGGGGTTTGGAGTATCTGTGTGCTTGTGCTGCAGTTTGTTCCCCTGATAGTGGAGGTGTGCTGTAAGCTGATTGAGGAGTGGGGTTTGGAGTATCTGTGTGCTCGTCTTGCAGTTTGTTCCCCTGATAGTGGAGGTGTGCTGTAAGCTGATTGAGGAGCGGGGTTTGGAGTATCTGTGTGCTTGTGCTGCAGTTTGTTCCCCTGATAGTGGAGGTGTGCTGTAAGCTGATCGAGGAACGGGGTTTGGTGTATCTGTGTGCCTGTGCTGCAGTTTGTTCCCCTGATAGTGGAGGTGTGCTGTAAGCTGATTGAGGAGCGGTGTTTGGAGTATCTGTGTGCTTGTGCTGCAGTTTGTTCCCCTGACAGTATCGGTGTGCTGTAAGCTGATCGTGGAGCGGGGTTTGGAGTATCTGTGTTCTTGTGCTGCAGTTTGTTCACCTGACAGTGGAGGTGTGCTGTATGCTGATTGAGGAGTGTGGTTTGGAGTATCTGTGTGCTTGTGCTGCAGTTTGTTCCCCTGATAGTGGAGGTGTGCTGTAAGCTGATTGAGGAGCGGGGTTCGCAGTATCTGTGTGCTTGTGCTGCAGTTTGTTCCCCTGATAGTGGAGGTGTGCTGTAAGCTGTTCGTGGAGCGGGGTTTGGAGTATCTGTGTGCTTGTGTTGCAGTTAGTTCCCCTGATAGTGCAGGTGTGCTGTAAGCTGATCGAGGAGCGGGGTTTGGAGTATCTGTGTGCTTGTGCTGCAGTTTGTTCCCCTGATAGTGGAGGTGTGTTGTAAGCTGATTGAGGAGCGGGGTTTGGAGTATCTGTGTGCTTGTGCTGCAGTTTGTTCCCCTGATAGTGGAGGTTTGCTGTAAGCTGATCAAGGAGCGGGGTTTGAAGTATTTGTGTGCTTGTGCTGCAGTTTGTTCCCCTGATGGTGGAGGTGTGCTGTAAGCTAATCGAGGAGCGGGGTTTGGTGTATCTGTGTGCTTGTGTTGCAGTTTGTTCCTCAGATAGTGGTGGTGTGCTGTAAGCTGATTGAGGAGCGGGGTTTGGAGTATCTGTGTGCTTGTGCTGCAGTTTGTTCCCCTGATAGTGGAGGTGTGTTGTAAGCTGATTGAGGAGCGGGGTTTGGAGTATCTGTGTGCTTGTGCTGCAGTTTGTTCCCCTGATAGTGGACGTTTGCTGTAAGCTGATCAAGGAGCGGGGTTTGAAGTATTTGTGTGCTTGTGCTGCAGTTTGTTCCCCTGATGGTGGAGGTGTGCTGTAAGCTAATCGAGGAGCGGGGTTTGGTGTATCTGTGTGCTTGTGTTGCAGTTTGTTCCTCAGATAGTGGTGGTGTGCTGTAAGCTGATTGAGGAGCGGGGTTTGGAGTATCTGTGTGCTTGTGCTGCAGTTTGTTCCCCTGATAGTGGAGGTGTGTTGTAAGCTGATCGAGGAGCGGGGTTTGGAGTATCTGTGTGCTTGTGCTGCAGTTTGTTCCCCTGATAGTGGAGGTTTGCTGTAAGCTGATCGAGGAGCGGGGTTTGGAGTATGTGTGTGCTTGTGCTGCAGTTTGTTCCCCTGATAGTGGAGGTGTGCTGTAAGCTGATTGAGGAGCGGGGTTTGATGTATCTGTGTGCTTGTGTTGCAGTTTGTTCCCCTGATAGTGGAGGTGTGCTGTAAGCTGATCGAGGAGCGGGGTTTGGTGTATCTGTGTGCTTGTGTTGCAGTTTGTTCCCCTGATAGTGGAGGTGTGCTGTAAGTTGATCGAGGAGCGGGGTTGGCGTATCTGTGTGCTTGTGCTGCAGTTTGTTCCCCTGATAGTGGAGTTGTGCTGTAAGCTGATTGAGGAGCGGGGTTTGGAGTATATGTGTGCTTGTGCTGCATTTTGTTCCCCTGATAGTGGAGGTGTGCTGTAAGTTGATCGAGGAGCGGGGTTGGAGTATCTGTGTGCTTGTGCTGCAGTTTGTTCCCCTGATAGTGGAGGTGTGCTGTAAGCTGATTGAGGAGCGGGGTTTGGAGTATCTGTGTGCTTGTGTTGCAGTTTGTTCCCCTGATAGTGGAGGTGTGCTGTAAGCTGATTGAGGAGCGGGGTTTGGAGTATCTGTGTGCTTGTGCTGCAGTTTGTTCCCCTGATAGTGGAGGTGTGCTGTAAGCTGATTGAGGAGCGGGGTTTGGAGTATCTGTGCGCTCGTCTTGCAGTTTGTTCCCCTGATAGAGAAGGTGTGCTGTAAGCTGATTGAGGAGCGGGGTTTGGAGTATCTGTGTGCTTGTGCTGCAGTTTGTTCCCCTGATAGTGGAGGTGTGCTGTAAGCTGATTGAGGAGCGGGGTTTGGAGTATCTGTGTGCTTGTGTTGCAGTTTGTTCCCCTGATAGTGGAGGTGTGCTGTAAGTTGATCGAGGAGCGGGTTGGAGTATCTGTGTGCTTGTGCTGCAGTTTGTTCCCCTGATAGTGGTGTGCTTGTGTTGCAGTTTGTTCCCCTGATAGTGGAGGAGGTGTGCTGTAAGCTGATCGAGGAGTGGGGTTTGGTGTATCTGTGTGCTTGTGTTGCAGTTTGTTCCCCTGATAGTGGAGGTGTGCTGTAAGGATCGAGGAGTGGGGTTTGGTGTATCTGTGTGCTTGTGTTGCAGTTTGTTCCCCTGATAGTGGAGGTGTGCTGTAAGTTGATCGAGGAGCGGGGTTTGGTGTATCTATGTGCTTTTGCTGCAGTTTGTTCCCCTGATAGTGGAGGTGTGCTGTAAGCTGATCGAGGAGCGGGGTTTGGTGTATCTGTGTGCTTGTGCTGCAGTTTGTTCCCCTGACAGTGGAGGTGTGCTGTAAGCTGATCGAGGAGCGGGGTTTGGTGTATCTGTGTGCTTGTGTTGCAGTTTGTTCCCCTGATAGTGGAGGTGTGCTGTAAGCTGATCGAGGAGTGGGGTTTGGTGTATCTGTGTGCTTGTGTTGCAGTTTGTTCCCCTGATAGTGGAGGTGTGCTGTAAGTTGATCGAGGAGCGGGGTTGGAGTATCTGTGTGCTTGTGCTGCAGTTTGTTCCCCTGATAGTGGAGGTGTGCTGTAAGCTGATCGAGGAGCGGGGTTTGGTGTATCTATGTGCTTTTGCTGCAGTTTGTTCCCCTGATAGTGGAGGTGTGCTGTAAGCTGATCGAGGAGCGGGGTTTGGTGTATCTGTGTGCTTGTGCTGCAGTTTGTTCTCCTGATAGTGGAGGTGTGCTGTAAGCTGATCGAGGAGCGGGGTTTGGAGTATCTGTGTGCTTGTGTTGCAGTTTGTTCCCCTGATAGTTGAGATGTGCTGTAAGTTGATCGAGGAGCGGGGTTTGGTGTATCTGTGTGCTTGTGCTGCAGTTTGTTCCCCTGATAGTTGAGGTGTGCTGTCAGTTGATTGAGGAGCGGGGTTTGGAGTATCTGTGTGCTTGTGTTGCAGTTTGTTCCCCTGATAGTGGAGGTGTGCTGTAAGTTGATCGAGGAGCGGGGTTTGGAGTACACTGGGATCTACAGAGTCCCGGGGAATAAAGCAGCAATTTGCAGCATGCAGGAAGAACTGGATCGGGGCATGGTCGACATCGACTTCCAGGATGATGTGAGTCTTTGATGTTCTTTCGTTTAATCCATTTCCTTCTCCCTTCACCTCTCCTTGTTCACACACACACACACATAACTATCGCTTATTCCTCACTCCACTGTACACACTTTCATTCTCTTCTCTTCATCTCTTCCTCATCCCCTCTCTCTCCATCTCTCTCTCCCTCCCTCTCACCTCTGTGCAGAAATGGAGGGACCTGAACGTCATCAGCAGCTTACTAAAATCCTTCTTCCGGAAACTTCCAGAACCAATTTTCACAAACGGTGACTTTGCATTTACTCGCTCTTGTGGTTTCTCGCTCTGCATAAGTCTTTATTAAAATGAGAGGCAAATGGCACGGATTTTCTTGATCCCTATTCAGTAAATGGGCATGTGCCATTATTTATTGAAATGATCTTTTGGCGCCATCTTCTGGATAATATACAACCCTGAAAACATTTGGGAATTATTGAAAATGCAAATATAGTCAGAAATGAGTCATACGACGCATCCGTTCACACTCCACTATATTATTTGACAATTCAACTTTCGAATTCAGTTGTTTCTTGAAAATGTCAGCTTTCAAATCTCTTTCAATTTCAAATCTGATGACTACCAGTCTCTTCAAAAATCGTTGATCCAGGGGCCGTTTTGGAATGATAAGGTAATGTGAAACCGGTGATGTTAAAAAGGTGAGCAAATCGTGTTTTCGTACGACATGAGCCTCCAGTAAAGGCTGAGTCTCTCAAAAGCATCGGTGGATCGCGCTTGCCGGCTTTCCAGCAGATTCCATCACTTTGAGATCTAATTTAGCCAAAGACAGATGGGTGTGATTTTCAGCGTCTTGCCCTCTTCAGTGCAGACTGTCATCATGGACTTTTCAAATTACTCGTTTATGATTTTATTTGTATTTTCCAATACATTCCTCCTCTTTCAGACCCAGGGTTGTAGAACACACACACACAAACATATTGCATTTGTATCACACACACACTGGTCCTCGTGCAAAGTTTCCCTGCAGTACAGTAATACCTCACTTCTGTGAAGCGAAGATGAGTGTGTAGCCTTGTGTCTCTGTCACTGCTGATTTTTATACACATTAGGAGCTCCATCCAGACCTCGCTTTCTTTTAGCCTCTGTCTGTGGCTTAACTTCTCATCTATCGTGTTTCACAGAGAAATATGCAGATTTTATTGAAGCCAATCGAACAGAGGACGCAGCGGAAAGATTGACGGCACTGAAGACTCTGGTGAGTTGGTGTCTCTGGTTACAGGGTGTAATCATGAGTGTTAATTATGAGCGGTGAGCGCGAGGATAATGCTGGTATCTCTCTGTTATGGGGGTTAATTATGAGCGGTGAGCGCGAGGATAATGCTGGTATCTCTCTGTTATGGGGGTTAATTATGAGTGGTGAGTGCAAGGATAACGCTGGTCTTTCTCTGTTTTGGGGGAAAATGATGAGCAGTGAGCATGAGGATAACGCCATCTCTCTGTTATGAAGGTTAATTTTGAGTTGTGAGTGCAAGGATAATGCTGGTCTCTCTGATATGGGGGTTAATTATGAACGGTGAGCGCAAGGATAACGCTGGTCTCTCTCTGTTATAGGGGTTAATTATGAGTTGTGAGTGCAAGGATAATGCTGGTCTCTCTGATATGGGGGTTAATTATGAACGGTGAGCGCAAGGATAACGCCGGTCTCTCTCTGTTATGGGGGTTAATTATGAGCGGTGAGCGTGAGGATAATGCTGGTCTCTCTCTGTTATGGGGGTTAATTATGAGTGGTGAGCGTGAGGATAATGCTGGTCTCTCTCTGTTATAGGGGTTAATTATGAGCGGTGAGCGTGAGGATAATGCTGGTCTCTCTCTGTTATAGGGGTTAATTATGAGTGGTGAGTGTGAGGATAATGCTTGTCTCTCTCTGTTATTGGGGTTAATTATGAGTGGTGAGCGTGAGGATAATGCTGGTCTCTCTCTGTTATGGGGGTTAATTATGAGTGGTGACCGTGAGGATAATGCTGGTCTCTCTCTGTTATGGGGATTAATTATGAGCGATGAGCGTGAGGATAATGCTGGTCTCTCTCTGTTATAGGGGTTAATTATGAGTGGTGGGCGTGAGGATAATGCTGGTCTCTCTCTGTTATGGGGGATTAATTATGAGCGATGAGCGTGAGGATAATGCTGGTCTCTCTCTGTTATAGGGGTTAATTATGAGCGGTGAGCGCAAGGATAACGCCGGTCTCTCTCTGTTATGGGGGTTAATTATGAGTGGTGGGCGTGAGGATAATGCTGGTCTCTCTCTTTTATGGGGATTAATTATGAGCGATGAGCATGAGGATAATGCTGGTCTCTCTCTGTTATAGGGGTTAATTATGAGCGGTGAGCGTGAGGATAACGCCGGTCTCTCTCTGTTATGGGGGTTAATTATGAGCGGTGAGCGTGAGGATAACGCCGGTCTCTCTCTGTTATGGGGGTTAATTATGAGCGGTGGGCGTGAGGATAACGCTGGTCTCTCTCTGTTATTGGGGTTAATTATGAGTGGTGGGCGTGAGGATAATGCTGGTCTCTCTCTGTTATTGGGGTTAATTATGAGTGGTGAGCGTGAGGATAACGCTGGTCTCTCTCTGTTATTGGGGTTAATTATGAGCAGTGAGCGTGAGGATAACGCTGGTCTCTCTCTGTTATTGGGGTTAATTATGAGCAGTGAGCGTGAGGATAACGCTGGTCTCTCTGTTATAGGGGTTAATTATGAGCGGTGAGCGTGAGGATAACGCTGGTCTCTCTCTGTTATTGGGGTTAATTATGAGTGGTGAGTGTGAGGATAATGCTGGTCTCTCTGTTATTGGGGTTAATTATGAGCGGTGAGCGTGAGGATGACCCTGGTCTCTCTTTGTTATAGGGGTCAATTATGAGCAGTGAGCGTGAGGATAATGCTGGTCTCTCTCTGTTATTGGGGTTAATTATGAGCGGTGAGCGTGAGGATAACGCTGGTCTCTCTCTGTTATTGGGGTTAATTATGAGTGGTGAGTGTGAGGATAATGCTGGTCTCTCTCTGTTATTGGGGTTAATTATGAGCGGTGAGTGTGAGGATAACGCCGGTCTCTGTTATGGGGGTTAATTATGAGCGGTGAGCGTGAGGATAATGCTGGTCTCTCTCTGTTATTGGGGTTAATTATGAGCGGTGGGCGTGAGGATAATGCTTGTCTCTCTCTGTTATGGCGGTTAATTATGAGTGGTGGGCGTGAGGTTAATGCTGGTCTCTCTCTGTTATAGTGGTTAATTATGAGCAGTGAGTGTGAGGATAATGCTGGTCTCTCTCTGTTATTGGGGTTAATTATGAGCAGTGAGTGTGAGGATAATGCTGGTCTCTCTCTGTTATGGGGGTTAATTATGAGTGGTGAGTGTGAGGATAATGCTTGTCTCTCTCTGTTATGGGGGTTAATTATGAGTGGTGAGTGTGAGGATAATGCTGGTCTCTCTCTGTTATGGGGGTTAATTATGAGTGGGGAGTGTGAGGATAAAGCTGGTCTCTCTCTGTTATTGGGGTTAATTATGAGTGGTGAGTGTGTGGATAATGCTGATCTCTCTCTGTTATGGGGGTTAATTATGAGCGGTGAGTGTGAGGATAACGCCGGTCTCTGTTATGGGGGTTAATTATGAGCGGTGAGCGTGAGGATAACGCCGGTCTCTGTTATGGGGGTTAATTATGAGCGGTGGGCGTGAGGATAACGCTGGTCTCTCTCTGTTATTGGGGTTAATTATGAGTGGTGGGCGTGAGGATAATGCTGGTCTCTCTCTGTTATTGGGGTTGATTATGAGTGGTGAGCGTGAGGATAACGCTGGTCTCTCTCTGTTATTGGGGTTAATTATGAGCAGTGAGCGTGAGGATAACGCTGGTCTCTCTCTGTTATTGGGGTTAATTATGAGCAGTGAGCGTGAGGATAACGCTGGTCTCTCTCTGTTTTAGGGGTTAATTATGAGCGGTGAGCGTGAGGATAATGCTGGTCTCTCTCTGTTATCAGGGTTAATTATGAGCGGTGAGCGTGAGGATAACGCTGGTCTCTCTCTGTTATTGGGGTTAATTATGAGTGGTGAGTGTGAGGATATTGCTGGTCTCTCTGTCATTGGGGTTAATTATGAGCGGTGAGCGTGAGGATGACGCTGGTCTCTCTTTGTTATAGGGGTTAATTATGAGCGGTGAGCGTGAGGATAATGCTGGTCTCTCTCTGTTATTGGGGTTAATTATGAGCGGTGAGCGTGAGGATAATGCTGGTCTCTCTCTGTTATTGGGGTTAATTATGAGCGGTGAGCGTGAGGATAATGCTGGTCTCTCTCTGTTATTGGGGTTAATTATGAGCGGTGAGTGTGAGGATAACGCCGGTCTCTGTTATGGGGGTTAATTATGAGCGGTGAGCGTGAGGATAATGCTGGTCTCTCTCTGTTATTGGGGTTAATTATGAGCGGTGGGCGTGAGGATAATGCTTGTCTCTCTCTGTTATGGCGGTTAATTATGAGTGGTGAGTGTGAGGATAATGCTTGTCTCTCTCTGTTATGGGGGTTAATTATGAGTGGTGAGTGTGAGGATAATGCTGGTCTCTCTCTGTTATTGGGGTTAATTATGAGCAGTGAGTGTGAGGATAATGCTGGTCTCTCTCTGTTATGGGGGTTAATTATGAGTGGTGAGTGTGAGGATAATGCTTGTCTCTCTCTGTTATGGGGGTTAATTATGAGTGGTGAGTGTGAGGATAATGCTGGTCTCTCTCTGTTATGGGGGTTAATTATGAGTGGGGAGTGTGAGGATAAAGCTTATCTCTCTCTGTTATTGGGGTTAATTATGAGTGGTGAGTGTGAGGATAACGCTGGTCTCTGTTATGGGGGTTAATGATGAGCGGTGGCGTGGAGGATAAAGCTGGTCTCTCTCTGTTATTGGGGTTAATTATGAGTGGTGAGTGTGAGGATAATGCTGGTCTCTCTCTGTTATTGGGGTTAATTATGAGCGGTGAGTGTGAGGATAACGCCGGTCTCTGTTAGGGGGTTAATTATGAGTGGTGAGCGTGAGGATAATGCTGGTCTCTCTGTCTATCTGTTATGGGGTTAATTATGAGCGGTGGGCTTCAGGATAATGCTTGTCTCTCTCTGTTATGGGGGTTAATTATGAGTGGTGGGCGTGAGGATAATGCTGGTCTCTCTCTGTTTTAGGGGTTAATTATGAGCAGTGAGTGTGAGGATAATGCTGGTCTCTCTCTCTGTTATGGGGGTTAATTATGAGCAGTGAGCATAATGCTGGTCTCTCTCTTATGGGGGTTAATTATGAGTGGTGAGTGTGAGGATAATGCTGGTCTCTCTATGTTATTAATTATGGGGGTTAATTATGAGTGGTGAGTGTGAGGATAATGCTGGTCTCTGTGTTATATGGGGGGGCGTGAGGATTATGAGGTCTCTCTGGGAGCGTGAGGAGGAAAGCTGGTCTCTCTCTGTTATTGGGGTTAATTATGAGTGGTGAGCGTGAGGATAACGCTGGTCTCTCTCTGGATTAATGCTGGTGGTCTCTCTGTTATGGGGGTTAATTATGAGTGGTGAGCGTGAGGATAATGCTGGTCTCTCTCTGTTATTGGGGTTAATTATGAGTGGTGAGTGTGAGGATAAAGCTGGTCTCTCTCTGTTATTGGGGTTAATTATGAGCGGTGAGCGTGAGGATAATGCTGGTCTCTCTGTTATTGGGGTTAATTATGAGCGGTGAGCGTGAGGATGACGCTGGTCTCTCTTGTTATAGGGGTTAATTATGAGCGGTGAGCGTGTGAGGATAATGCTGGTCTCTCTCTGTTATTGGGGTTAATTATGAGAGGTGAGCATGAGGATAATGCTTGTCTCTCTCTGTTATGGGGTTAATTATGAGTGGTGAGTGTGAGGATAATGCTGGTCTCTCTGTTATTGGGGGTTAATTATGAGTGGTGAGTGTGAGGATAATGCTGGTCTCTCTGTTATTGGGGTTAATTATGAGCAGTGAGGATAAGGTTATAATGCTGGTCTCTCTCTGTTATGGGGGTTAATTATGAGTGGTGAGTGTGAGGATAATGCTTGTCTCGCTCTGTTATGGGGGTTAATTATGAGTGGTGAGTGTGAGGATAATGCTGGTCTCTCTCTCTGTTATGGGGGTTAATTATGAGTGGGGAGTGTTAGGATAAAGCTGGTCTCTCTCTGTTATTGGGGTTAATTATGAGTGGTGAGTGTGTGGATAATGCTGGTCTCTCTCTGTTATGGGGGTTAATTATGAGCGGTGAGTGTGAGGATAATGCTGGTCTCTGTTATGGGGGTTAATGATGAGCGGTGAGCGTGAGGATAAAGCTGGTCTCTCTGTTATTGGGGATAATTATGAGTGGTGAGTGTGAGGATAATGCTGGTCTCTCTCTGTTATTGGGGTTAATTATGAGCGGTGAGTGTGAGGATAACGCCGGTCTCTGTTATGGGGGTTAATTATGGTCTCTGTTAGTGGTGAGCGGTGAGTGAGGATAATGCTGGTCTCTCTCTGTTATTGGGGTTAATTATGAGCGGTGGGTGGAGGATAATGCTTCTCTCTCTGTTATGGGGTTAATTATGAGTGGTGGGCGTGAGGATAATGCTGGTCTCTCTCTGTTATAGGGGTTAATTATGAGCAGTGAGTGTGAGGATAATGCTGGTCTCTCTCTGTTATGGGGGTTAATTATGAGCAGTGAGCGTGAGGATAACGCTGGTCTCTCTCTGTTTTAGGGGTTAATTATGAGCGGTGAGCGTGAGGATAATGCTGGTCTCTCTCTGTTATCAGGGTTAATTATGAGCAGTGAGCGTGAGGATAACGCTGGTCTCTGTCTGTTTTAGGGGGATAATTATGAGCGGGTGAGCGGAGGATAATGCTGGTCTCTCTCTCTGTTATCAGGGTTAATTATGAGCGGTGAGCGTGAGGATAACGCTGGTCTCTCTCTGTTATTGGGGTTAATTATGAGTGGTGAGTGTGAGGATATTGCTGGTCTCTCTGTCATTGGGGTTAATTATGAGCGTGAGCGTGAGGATGACGCTGGTCTCTTTTTGTTATAGGGGTTAATTATGAGCGGTGAGCGTGAGGATAATGCTGGTCTCTCTCTGTTATTGGGGTTAATTATGAGCGGTGAGCGTGAGGATAATGCTGGTCTCTCTCTGTTATTGGGGTTAATTATGAGCGGTGAGCGTGAGGATAATGCTGGTCTCTCTCTGTTATTGGGGTTAATTATGAGCGGTGAGTGTGAGGATAACGCCGGTCTCTGTTATGGGGGTTAATTTAGAGCGGTGAGCGTGAGGATAATGCTGGTCTCTCTCTGTTATTGGGGTTAATTATGAGCGGTGGGCGTGAGGATAATGCTTGTCTCTCTCTGTTATGGCGGTTAATTATGAGTGGTGAGTGTGAGGATAATGCTTGTCTCTCTCTGTTATGGGGGTTAATTATGAGTGGTGAGTGTGAGGATAATGCTGGTCTCTCTCTGTTATTGGGGTTAATTATGAGCAGTGAGTGTGAGGATAATGCTGGTCTCTCTCTGTTATGGGGGTTAATTATGAGTGGTGAGTGTGAGGATAATGCTTGTCTCTCTCTGTTATGGGGGTTAATTATGAGTGGTGAGTGTGAGGATAATGCTGGTCTCTCTCTGTTATGGGGGTTAATTATGAGTGGGGAGTGTGAGGATAAAGCTTATCTCTCTCTGTTATTGGGGTTAATTATGAGTGGTGAGTGTGAGGATAACGCTGGTCTCTGTTATGGGGGTTAATGATGAGCGGTGAGCGTGAGGATAAAGCTGGTCTCTCTCTGTTATTGGGGTTAATTATGAGTGGTGAGTGTGAGGATAATGCTGGTCTCTCTCTGTTATTGGGGTTAATTATGAGCGGTGAGTGTGAGGATAACGCCGGTCTCTGTTAGGGGGGTTAATTATGAGTGGTGAGCGTGAGGATAATGCTGGTCTCTCTCTGTTATTGGGGTTAATTATGAGCGGTGGGCTTCAGGATAATGCTTGTCTCTCTCTGTTATGGCGGTTAATTATGAGTGGTGGGCGTGAGGATAATGCTGGTCTCTCTCTGTTTTAGGGGTTAATTATGAGCAGTGAGTGTGAGGATAATGCTGGTCTCTCTCTGTTATGGGGGTTAATTATGAGCAGTGAGCGTGAGCATAATGCTTGTCTCTCTCTGTTATGGGGGTTAATTATGAGTGGTGAGTGTGAGGATAATGCTGGTCTCTCTATGTTATGGGGGTTAATTATGAGTGGGGAGTGTGAGGATAAAGCTGGTCTCTCTCTGTTATTGGGGTTAATTATGAGTGGCGAGTGTGTGGATAATGCTGGTCTCTCTCTGATATGGGGGTTAATTATGAGTGGTGAGTGTGAGGATAATGCTGGTCTCTCTCTGTTATGGGGGTTAATTATGAGTGGTGGGCGTGAGGATAAAGCTGGTCTCTCTCTGTTATTGGGGTTAATTATGAGCGGTGAGCGTGAGGATAAAGCTGGTCTCTCTCTGTTATTGGGGTTAATTATGAGTGGTGAGCGTGAGGATAACGCTGGTCTCTCTCTGTTAAGGCGGTTAATTATGAGCGGTGAGCGTGAGGATAAAGCTGGTCTCTCTCTGTTATGGGGGTTAATTATGAGTGGTGAGCGTGAGGATAATGCTGGTCTCTCTCTGTTATTGGGGTTAATTATGAGTGGTGAGTGTGAGGATAATGCTGGTCTCTCTCTGTTATTGGGGTTAATTATGAGCGGTGTGCGTGAGGATAATGCTGGTCTCTCTGTTATTGGGGTTAATTATGAGCGGTGAGCGTGAGGATGACGCTGGTCTCTCTTTGTTATAGGGGTTAATTATGAGCGGTGAGCGTGAGGATAATGCTGGTCTCTCTCTGTTATTGGGGTTAATTATGAGAGGTGAGCATGAGGATAATGCTTGTCTCTCTCTGTTATGGCGGTTAATTATGAGTGGTGAGTGTGAGGATAATGCTTGTCTCTCTCTGTTATGGGGGTTAATTATGAGTGGTGAGTGTGAGGATAATGCTGGTCTCTCTCTGTTATTGGGGTTAATTATGAGCAGTGAGTGTGAGGATAATGCTGGTCTCTCTCTGTTATGGGGGTTAATTATGAGTGGTGAGTGTGAGGATAATGCTTGTCTCTCTCTGTTATGGGGGTTAATTATGAGTGGTGAGTGTGAGGATAATGCTGGTCTCTCTCTGTTATGGGGGTTAATTATGAGTGGGGAGTGTTAGGATAAAGCTGGTCTCTCTCTGTTATTGGGGTTAATTATGAGTGGTGAGTGTGTGGATAATGCTGGTCTCTCTCTGTTATGGGGGTTAATTATGAGCGGTGAGTGTGAGGATAACGCCGGTCTCTGTTATGGGGGTTAATGATGAGCGGTGAGCGTGAGGATAAAGCTGGTCTCTCTGTTATTGGGGATAATTATGAGTGGTGAGTGTGAGGATAATGCTGGTCTCTCTCTGTTATTGGGGTTAATTATGAGCGGTGAGTGTGAGGATAACGCCGGTCTCTGTTATGGGGGTTAATTATGAGTGGTGAGCGTGAGGATAATGCTGGTCTCTCTCTGTTATTGGGGTTAATTATGAGCGGTGGGCGTGAGGATAATGCTTGTCTCTCTCTGTTATGGCGGTTAATTATGAGTGGTGGGCGTGAGGATAATGCTGGTCTCTCTCTGTTATAGGGGTTAATTATGAGCAGTGAGTGTGAGGATAATGCTGGTCTCTCTCTGTTATGGGGGTTAATTATGAGTGGTGAGTGTGAGGATAATGCTGGTCTCTCTATGTTTTGGGGGTTAATTATGAGTGGGGAGTGTGAGGATAAAGCTGGTCTCTCTCTGTTATTGGGGTTAATTATGAGTGGTGAGTGTGTGGATAATGCCGGTCTCTCTCTGATATGGGGGTTAATTATGAGTGGTGAGTGTGAGGATAATGCTGGTCTCTCTCTGTTATGGGGGGGTTAGGATTATGTTATTGGGGTGGGTGAGCGGAGGATAAAGCTGGTCTCTCTGTTATTGGGGTTAATTATGAGTGGTGAGCGTGAGGATAATGCTGGTCTCTCTCTGTTATTGGGGTTAATTATGAGTGGTGAGCGTGAGGATAATGCTGGTCTCTCTCTGTTATTGGGGTTAATTATGAGTGGTGAGTGTGAGGATAATGCTGGTCTCTCTGTTATTGGGGTTAATTATGAGTGGTGAGCGTGAGGATAATGCTGGTCTCTCTCTGTTATTGGGGTTAATTATGAGCGGTGAGCGTGAGGATAATGCTGGTCTCTCTCTGTTATTGGGGTTAATTATGAGCGGTGAGTGTGAGGATAATGCTGGTCTCTCTCTGTTATTGGGGTTAATTATGAGTGGTGAGTGTGAGGATAATGCTGGTCTCTCTGTTATTGAGGTTAATTATGAGTGGTGGGCGTGAGGATAATGCTGGTCTCTCTCTGTTATGGGGGTTAATTATGAGTGGTGAGCGTCAGGATAACGCTGGTCTCTCTCTGTTATTGGGGTTAATCATGAGCGGTGAGCGTGAGGATAATGCTGGTCTCTCTCTGTTATAGGGGTTAATTATGAGCGGTGAGCGTGAGGATAATGCTGGTCTCTCTCTGTTATGGGGGTTAATTATGAGTGGTGAGCGTGAGGATAAAGCTGGTCTCTCTTTGTTATTGGGGTTAATTATGAGCGGTGAGCGTGAGGATAAAGCTGGTCTCTCTCTGTTATTGGGGTTAATTATGAGTGGTGAGTGTGAGGATAAAGCTGGTCTCTCTCTGTTATGTGGGTTAATTATGAGCGGTGAGCGTGAGGATAACGCTGGTCTCTGTTATTTGGGTTAATTATGAGTGGTGAGCGTGAGGATAAAGCTGGTCTCTGTTATTTGGGTTAATTATGAGCGGTGAGCGCGAGGATAACGCTGGTCTCTCTCTGTTATTTGGGTTAATTTTGAGCGGTGAGCGCGAGGATAACGCTGGTCTCTCTGTTATTGGGGTTAATTTTGAGCGGTGAGTGCAAGGATAAAGCTGGTTACTCTGTTATTTGGTTTAATTTTCAGCAGTGAGTGTGAGGATAACGCTGGTCTCTCTCTGTTATGCGGGTTAATTGTGAGTGTGAGGATAACGCTGGTTTCTCTCTGTTATGCGGGTTAATTATGAGCGGTGAGTGTGAGGATAACGCTGATCTTTCTCTGTTATAGGGGTTAATTATGAGCAGTGAGTGTGAGGATAATGCTGGTATCTCTCTGTTATGCGGGTTAATTATGAGCAGTGAGCGTGAGGATAACGCTGGTCTTTCTCTGTTATGGGGGTTAATTATGAGTGGTGAGCGCGTGGATAACACTGGTTTCTCTTTGTAGCTGCGCCAGTTACCCAGTCATCACTACGAGACCCTCAAGTTCCTCTCGGGGCACCTGAAAACTGTGTCAGAGAACTGTCTAAAGAACAAGGTGAGTCCGAGCCCTGTGTGAGTGTGAGTGTGTGTGTGTGTGTGTGTGTGTGTGTGCGCGTCTGTGTGCACATGCGTGCATCCGTGTGTCTGTTTGCGCGCATGTCTTTTTGTGCGCACATGTGCATCTTTTGTGTGTGTGTGTGTCCCTTTGTGAGTGTGTGTGTGTGAGTGTCTCAGGTATTTGAGCTGTTGTTGTCTGTAACACACTCTCCTAACCAGCCCTGTACCTCAGCCATCATTATCTCTCTCCTCTCTCAGATGGAGCCCCGTAACCTCGCCATTGTGTTCGGCCCAACTTTAGTCCGGACATCAGAGGACAACATGGCAGACATGGTCACTCACATGCCTGACCAGTACAAGATAGTGGAGACTCTAATTCAGCATGTGAGAATCACCCACGACACAGACACTCTCTCGAACCCTGATGGTCTATGCACGAATCGCCCACGACTTGGACACTCTCTCGAGCCCTGACGATGCGGGCAAGAATCCAAGAATCAGCATCTTTCCTCAGTTGTTCCAATAATATTTCATGCAGTACTAATGCTCGGGACTATACTTAATTAAGCAGGTACAAAGAAGGGCTACAAATTTTTGCCGGCTCTGAGTAACTTGTTCTGAGGAAAAATTTCAAACGCTTTATCTGTTCAGTAGTCACTGTGTAGGGTAGCTTCCGAAGTCATAAAATAGGGGCAGAAACTCTCGTTTTCACAGTCTGACTTGGTTTGAAGCACTGTGTAGGTAAATGGTGAAATTTGGTTATACTGTTGTAGTGAGGAAAATGGCTAGGCTTCGTGACATGTCCTCCTCATCACACACACATGCACATACACCCTTAACACTACCCCTCTGCATATAGTGATGTAATGATCTGCCTTCTCTCTCCTGCAGTATGACTGGTGTTTCACAGAAGAGGGCACTGTAGGGCCTGTGGTAAGTATAATCTGGGCCCTTCCATCACATTCTGCAGATGTTGTCATAAGGAGAGGTGTGGCATTTCTGAGCTGTATTATGAAGCAGGACTGCTGGGTGTCACACTGAATAAAACCCAAACCTGAAATACAGACTGAAGTGAGAGAGAGCAGTGCTGCTAACTGTAGTCTGCTGTTTACCGCTCTGAGCCGCAGGCTGTCTCTGCAAGCGGAGTGAGTCTTTCAGATTGTGTATGAAAGGAGAGCTTTACACAGGAATTTCAAAGCCAAAATCTCTCTGTCTGTAACCTTGATAACTCATTGTAGTGGTCCAGGCCTTTTGATTTCCAGGCCTTTTGATAACCACTGTGGTGGCTGAGCAAGATGTCTGCACCTTTACACCCAAAAATTCTCCACGTACACAAAGTTGCCTTCAAAAAATAAAGTGGTATTTAATATAAGTAATAAATAAATATGACTTTGGCAGGAGCAATTTTACAAACAGAATTAGGATGGGCAAGATACAAAGAAGATTGCAGAAGCAGCATGGAGATATGTTTGGTAACCGGTCAAAGACTGTCCTTCCTGCTCTGGCCACACCTCCAGGTAGAATGGTCTGCCCTTTATATTCCACTCGGACCACACCCCCCAAGTGGATTCGCCTGTTTTTTATCCGGCCACTAGATGAAGTTGAACTCAAAAAGAAAAAGTATTAGTGTGGCACTGCAAACTCAAAAATAACAATATGGCTCCTACACTCATAATCCATTAAAATTTTTCTTCTTGGCTAATTTTCATTTACGGTCATTTTTCAGAGGCATGCGGAGTCAGTTGAGGTAGGGTTAGCTGAATTCCTGCTACAGTGATTTGGGAGCACTGGTAGAGTGGTGTTGGGTCGCTCAATGGGAGCACTGGTTGAGTGGTGTTGGGTCGCTCAACTAGTAGAGTGGTGTTGGGTTGCTCAGCTATTTGCATGGTGTCGGGTTGTTCAGCTCGTGGAGTGGTGTTGGGTCACTCAGCCACTGGAGTGGTGTTGGGTCACTCAGCCACTGAATTGGTGTCGGGTCACTGAGCCACTGAAGTGGTGTTGGGTCACTGAGCCACTGAAGTGGTGTTGGGTTGCTCTGCTTGCAGAGTGGTGTGGGGTGCTGCAGCTAGTGTACAGATGTTGAGTCGCTCAGCTTATTGAGTGGTGTTGGGTTGTTCAGCTATTTGAGTGGCGTTGGGTCGCTCAGCTAATGGACTGGTGTTGGGTCAGTCAGCAAGTAGAGTGGTGTTGGGTCTTTGAGCTTGTTGAGTGGTATGGAATCGCACGGCAAGTGGAGTGGTGTTGGGTAGCTCTTATAGTTCAACGGTGAGTGACCTTTGACCTTTTCCCCCAGGCCAGCGTGCATCAGGAGAGTGTGGTGGAGTCTCAGCCTGTGCCCAACATCGATCACCTGCTGACCAACATCGGCCGAGCTGGAGAGGCCTCAGGTAACGCGCACACACACGCAAACACACTTATGCACGCAGACATACACGCGCACACACACACACACACGCACACGCACACACCCAGTCTCACAAGTTCCCAGCTCCTGTGAGTCCTGATCTCACAGGAGGCCCACATTGCTGAGCCGGTCAGCAAGCGCTCTCTCTGCTGGGCTGTATCAGGTCTCACACACACTGCTGAGCTGTATCAGGTCTCACACACACTGCTGAGCTGTATCAGGTCACACACACTGCTGAGCTGTATCAGGTCACACACACTGCTGGGCTGTATCAGGTCACACACACACTGCTGGGCTGTATCAGGTCACACACACACTGCTGGGCTGTATCAGGTCACACACACACTGCTGGGCTGTATCAGGTCACACACACACTGCTGGGCTGTATCAGGTCACACACACACTGCTGGGCTGTATCAGGTCACACACACACTGCTGGGCTGTATCAGGTCACACACACACTGCTGGGCTGTATCAGGTCTCACACACACTGCTGGGCTGTATCAGGTCACACACACACTGCTGGGCTGTATCAGGTCTCACACACACTGCTGGGCTGTATCAGGTCACACACACACTGCTGGGCTGTATCAGGTCACACACACACTGCTGGGCTATATCAGGTCTCACACACACTGCTGGGCTGTATCAGGTCACACACACACTGCTGGGCTGTATCAGGTCACACACACACTGCTGGGCTGTATCAGGTCACACACACACTGCTGGGCTGTATCAGGTCTCACACACACTGCTGAGCTGTATCAGGTCTCACACACACTGCTGGGCTGTATCAGGTCACACACGCACTGCTGGGCTGTATCAGGTCACACACACACTGCTGGGCTGTATCAGGTCACACACACACTGCTGGGCTGTATCAGGTCACACACACACTGCTGGGCTGTATCAGGTCTCACACACACTGCTGGGCTGTATAAGGTCACACACACACTGCTGGGCTGTATCAGGTCTCACACACACTGCTGGGCTGTATCAGGTCACACACACACTGCTGGGCTGTATCAGGTCTCACACTACTGCTAGGCTGTATCAGGTCTCACACACATTGCTGGGCTGTATCAGGTCACACACACTGCTGGGCTGTATCAGGTCTCACACACACTGCTGGGCTGTATCAGGTCACACACACACTGCTGAGCTGTATCAGGTCTCACACACACTGCTGAGCTGTATCAGGTCACACACACTGCTGAGCTGTATCAGGTCTCACACACACTGCTGGGCTGTATCAGGTCACACACACACTGCTGAGCTGTATCAGGTCTCACACACATTGCTGGGCTGTATCAGGTCACACACACTGCTGGGCTGTATCAGGTCTCACACACACTGCTGGGCTGTATCAGGTCACACACACACTGCTGAGCTGTATCAGGTCTCACACACATTGCTGGGCTGTATCAGGTCACACACACACTGCTGGGCTGTATCAGGTCTCACACTACTGCTAGGCTGTATCAGGTCTCACACACATTGCTGGGCTGTATCAGGTCACACACACTGCTGGGCTGTATCAGGTCTCACACACACTGCTGGGCTGTATCAGGTCACACACACACTGCTGAGCTGTATCAGGTCTCACACACATTGCTGGGCTGTATCAGGTCACACACACTGCTGGGCTGTATCAGGTCTCACACACACTGCTGGGCTGTATCAGGTCACACACACACTGCTGGGCTGTATCAGGTCTCACACTACTGCTAGGCTGTATCAGGTCTCACACACACTGCTGGGCTGTATCAGGTCTCACACACACTGCTGGGCTGTATCAGGTCACACACACACTGCTGGGCTGTATCAGGTCACACACACACTGCTGGGGTCTGTATCAGGTCACACACACACTGCTGGGCTGTATCAGGTCACACACACACTGCTGGGCTGTATCAGGTCACACACACACTGCTGGGCTGTATCAGGTCACACACACACTGCTGGGCTGTATCAGGTCACACACACACTGCTGGGCTGTATCAGGTCACACACACACTGCTGGGCTGTATCAGGTCACACACACTGCTGGGCTGTATCAGGTCTCACACACACTGCTGGGCTGTATCAGGTCACACACACTGCTGGGCTGTATCAGGTCTCACACACACTGCTGGGCTGTATAAGGTCATCACACACACACTGCTGGGCTGTATCAGGTCTCACACACACTGCTGGGCTGTATCAGGTCACACACACACTGCTGGGCTGTATCAGGTCACACACACTGCTGGGCTGTATCAGGTCTCACACACACTGCTGGGCTGTATCAGGTCACACACACACTGCTGGGCTGTATCAGGTCTCACACACACTGCTGGGCTGTATCAGGTCACACACACACTGCTGGGCTGTATCAGGTCACACACACACTGCTGGGCTGTATCAGGTCACACACACACTGCTGGGCTGTATCAGGTCACACACACACTGCTGGGCTGTATCAGGTCACACACACACTGCTGGGCTGTATCAGGTCTCACACACACTGCTGGGCTGTATCAGGTCACACACACACTGCTGGGCTGTATCAGGTCACACACACACTGCTGGGCTGTATCAGGTCACACACACACTGCTGGGCTGTATCAGGTCACACACACACTGCTGGGCTGTATCAGGTCACACACACTGCTGGGCTGTATCAGGTCACACACACACTGCTGGGCTGTATCAGGTGCTGGGCTGTATCAGGTCACACACACACTGCTGGGCTGTATCAGGTCACACACACACTGCTGGGCTGTATCAGGTCACACACACACTGCTGGGCTGTATCAGGTCACACACACACTGCTGGGCTGTATCAGGTCACACACACACTGCTGGGCTGTATCAGGTCACACACACATGTGGGCTGTATCAGGTCACACACACTGCTGGGCTGTATCAGGTCACACACACACTGCTGGGCTGTATCAGGTCACACACACACTGCTGGGCTGTATCAGGTCTCACACACACTGCTGGGCTGTATCAGGTCACACACACTGCTGGGCTGTATCAGGTCACACACACTGCTGGGCTGTATCAGGTCACACACACACTGCTGGGCTGTATCAGGTCTCACACACACTGCTGGGCTGTATCAGGTCACACACACACTGCTGGGCTGTATCAGGTCTCACACACACTGCTGGGCTGTATCAGGTCTCACACACACTGCTGGGCTGTATCAGGTCTCACACACACTGCTGGGCTGTATCAGGTCTCACACACACACTGCTGGGCTGTATCAGGTCTCACACACACTGCTGGGCTGTATCAGGTCTCACACACACTGCTGGGCTGTATCAGGTCTCACACACAGGTCACACACACTGCTGGGCTGTATCAGGTCTCACACACACTGCTGGGCTGTATCAGGTCACACACACACTGCTGGGCTGTATCAGGTCTCACACACACTGCTGGGCTGTATCAGGTCTCACACACACTGCTGGGCTGTATCAGGTCACACACACACTGCTGGGCTGTATCAGGTCACACACACACTGCTGGGCTGTATCAGGTCTCACACACACTGCTGGGCTGTATCAGGTCACACACACACTGCTGGGCTGTATCAGGTCACACACACACTGCTGGGCTGTATCAGGTCACACACACACTGCTGGGCTGTATCAGGTCACACACACACTGCTGGGCTGTATCAGGTCACACACACACTGCTGGGCTGTATCAGGTCACACACACACTGCTGGGCTGTATCAGGTCACACACACACTGCTGGGCTGTATCAGGTCACACACACACTGCTGGGCTGTATCAGGTCACACACACACTGCTGGGCTGTATCAGGTCACACACACACTGCTGGGCTGTATCAGGTCTCACACACACACTGCTGGGCTGTATCAGGTCACACACACACTGCTGGGCTGTATCAGGTCACACACACACTGCTGGGCTGTATCAGGTCACACACACACTGCTGGGCTGTATCAGGTCTCACACACACTGCTGGGCTGTATCAGGTCACACACACACACTGCTGGGCTGTATCAGGTCTCACACACACTGCTGGGCTGTATCAGGTCACACACACACTGCTGGGCTGTATCAGGTCTCACACACACTGCTGGGCTGTATCAGGTCACACACACTGCTGGGCTGTATCAGGTCACACACACACTGCTGGGCTGTATCAGGTCTCACACACACTGCAGGTGGGCTGTATCAGGTCACACACGCACTGCTGGGCTGTATCAGGTCACACACACACTGCTGGGCTGTATCAGGTCACACACACTGCTGGGCTGTATCAGGTCACACACACACTGCTGGGCTGTATCAGGTCTCACACACACTGCTGGGCTGTATCAGGTCACACACACACTGGGCTGTATCAGGTCTCACACTGCTGGGCTGTATCAGGTCACACACACATTGCTGGGCTGTATCAGGTCACACACACTGCTGGGCTGTATCAGGTCTCACACACACTGCTGGGCTGTATCAGGTCACACACACTGCTGGGCTGTATCAGGTCACACACACTGCTGGGCTGTATCAGGTCTCACACACACTGCTGGGCTGTATCAGGTCTCACACACACACTGCTGGGCTGTATCAGGTCTCACACACACTGCTGGGCTGTATCAGGTCACACACACACTGCTGGGCTGTATCAGGTCACACACACACTGCTGGGCTGTATCAGGTCACACACACACTGCTGGGCTGTATCAGGTCACACACACACTGCTGGGCTGTATCAGGTCACACACACACTGCTGGGCTGTATCAGGTCACACACACTGCTGGGCTGTATCAGGTCACACACACACTGCTGGGCTGTATCAGGTCACACACACTGCTGCTGCTGTATCAGGTCACACACACACTGCTGGGCTGTATCAGGTCTCACACACACTGCTGGGCTGTATCAGGTCACACACACACTGCTGGGCTGTATCAGGTCACACACACTGCTGGGCTGTATCAGGTCACACACACACACACTGCTGGGCTGTATCAGGTCTCACACACACACACACTGGGCTGTATCAGGTCTCACACACACACTGCTGGTCACACACACACTGCTGGGCTGTATCAGGTCACACACACACACTGCTGGGCTGTATCAGGTCTCACACGCACTGCTGGGCTGTATCAGGTCTCACACACACTGCTGGGCTGTATCAGGTCTCACACACGCACTGCTGGGCTGTATCAGGTCACACACACACTGCTGGGCTGTACTCAGATCTCACACACACACTGCTGGGCTGTATCAGGTCACACACTGCTGGGCTGTATCAGGTCACACACACTGCTGGGCTGTATCAGGTCACACACACTGCTGGGCTGTATCAGGTCACACACGCACTGCTGGGCTGTATCAGGTCACACACACACACTGCTGGGCTGTATCAGGTCTCACACACACTGCTGGGCTGTATCAGGTCACACACGCACTGCTGGGCTGTATCAGGTCACACACACACACACTGTGGGCTGTATCAGGTCTCACACACACTGCTGGGCTGTATCAGGTCTCACACACACTGTTGGGCTGTATCAGGTCTCACACACACTGCTGGGCTGTATCAGGTCACACACACTGCTGGGCTGTATCAGGTCTCACACACACTGCTGGGCTGTATCAGGTCTCACACACACTGAACTATGTGTCAGTCCCTGTGAGGGGGCACCCTGTGGGGGTGTGTCTAGTCCCTGTGAGGGGGCACGGGTGATGTGTCAGTCCCTGTGAGGGGGCACAGGGGGTGTGTTAAGTCCCCTGTGAGGGGCTGTGGGTGAGGGGCACGGGGGTGTGTTCAGTCCCCTGTGAGGGGGGCACGGGGGTGTGTGTTCAGTCCCTGTGAGGGGGCACTGGGGTGTGTTCAGTCCCCTGTGAGGGGGGCAATGGGGGTGTGTCAGTCCCTGTGAGGGGGTACGGGGTGTGTGTCAGTCCCCTGTGAGGGGGCACGGGGGGTGTGTCAGTCCCTGTGAGGGGGCTACGGGGGTGTGTTCAGTCCCCGTGAGGGGGGTACGGGGTGTGTTCAGTCCCCTGTGAGGGGGCACGGGGGTGTGTCTCAGTCCCTGTGAGGGGGCACGGGGTTGTGTTCAGTCCCCAGTGAGGGGGCACGGGGTGTGTGTCAGTCCCCTGTGAGGGGGCACGGGGGTGTGTCAGTCCCTGTGAGGGGGGGCACGGGGGGTGTGTGTTCAGTCCCCTGTGAGGGGGGCACGGGGGTGTGTTAAGTCCCCTGTGAGGGGCACGGGGGGTGTGTTCAGTCCCCTGTGAGGGGGGGCACGGGGGTGTGTCAGTCCCTGTGAGGGGCACGGGTGATGTGTTCAGTCCCCTGTGAGGGGGCACGGGGTGTGTTAAGTCCCCTGTGAGGGGCACGGGGGTGTGTCAGTCCCCTGTGAGGGGGCACGGGGGTGTGTGTCAGTCCCCTGTGAGGGGGTACGGGGGTCCCTGTGTTCCCCCTGTGAGGGGGGTACGGGGGTGTGTTCAGTCCCCTGTGAGGGGGGGCACGGGGTGTGTTGTCCCCTGTGAGGGGCTACGGGGGTGTCCCCTGTGAGGGGCCACGGGGTGTGTGTCAGTCCCTGTGAGGGGCACGGGGGTGTGTTCAGTCCCTGTGAGGGGGCGGGGGTGTGTTCAGTCCCCTGTGAGGGGGGGCACGGGGTGTGTGTCAGTCCCCTGTGAGGGGGCACGGGGGTGTGTCAGTCCCCTGTGAGGGGGCACGGGGGTGTGTCAGTCCCTGTGAGGGGGGTACGGGGGTGTGTTCAGTCCCTGTGAGGGGGTACGGGGGTGTGTTCAGTCCCTGTGAGGGGGTACGGGGGTGTGTTCAGTCCCCTGTGAGGGGGGGGGGGCACGGGGTGTTCAGTCCCTGTGAGGGGGGCAATGGGGTGTGTCAGTCCCTGTGAGGGGGTACCCCTGTGGGGGCTACGGGTGTGTCAGTCCCCTGTGAGGGGGCACGGGGGTGTGTCTCAGTCCCCTGTGAGGGGGCACGGGGGTGTGTTCAGTCCCTGTGAGGGGGGCACGGGGGTGTGTTCAGTCCCCTGTGAGGGGGCACGGGGGTGTGTTCAGTCCCTGTGAGGGGGCACGGGGGTGTGTTCAGTCCCCTGTGAGGGGGCACGGGGGTGTGTCAGTCCCTGTGAGGGGCACGGGTGGTGTGTTCCCCCCTGTGAGGGGCACGGGGGTGTGTCAGTCCCCTGTGAGGGGGGCACGGGGTTTGTTCAGTCCCCTGTGAGGGGCCACGGGGTGTGTCAGTCCCTGTGAGGGGCACGGGGTGTGTCAGTCCCTGTGAGGGGCCACGGGGGTGTGTCAGTCCCCTGTGAGGGGGCACGGGGGGGTGTGTTAAGTCCCTGTGAGGGGGTACGGGTGATGTGTTCAGTCCCTGTGAGGGGGTACGGGGGGTGTGTTCAGTCCCTGTGAGGGGGTACGGGGTGTGTTCAGTCCCTGTGAGGGGGTCACGGGGGGTGTGTCAGTCCCTGTGAGGGGCTACGGGGGGTGTGTCAGTCCCTGTGAGGGGCACGGGGGATGTGTTAAGTCCCCTGTGAGGGGGCATGGGGGGTGTGTCAGTCCCTGTGAGGGGGCACGGGGATGTGTTAAGTCCCCTGTGAGGGGGCAATGGGGGGGGTGTCAGTCCCTGTGAGGGGGCACATGGGTGTGTTAAGTCCCTGTGAGGGAGTACAGAGTTCAGTCTGCTTCCTGAGTGGTGCTGAGGTGCTATGCTGGGTCAGCTCTTTAGTTTAGCTCTGTAACTTCACTGCTGCATACACTGCTGTGTACTGAAAGACATGCTGAGAAGAAGAGATGCAGTTCTTCCTCCTCACCTCTAGAGGTCGCTGTTAGCAAGCTCGACTCTTCCTGTGCTCTTTCAGTCCACCTCCCTCCCTCCTGCCTCATTAGAGGCTCTTCTTTGTTCACTGTATCATGCCACACTCTCACACGTGTACACACACGCACACACACACGTGTACTTGCGAGTACACATACACACGCAGAAAATATTTAACCCTTGCCTCACAGAACGTCCAGTTCAGCTTTAAGTTGGGTGTCCGTTCTGTATTTGGGAGAGAATTACAGTGCTTGGGTCTGCAGTGTCGAGGATGGCTATGGTGGGAGTATAGCTGCAGAGGAGGACAATGGCTGCATTGATGGTAGTTTTAGTGTGGCATGATGGCGACGATGGGAGAGCATGGCTGTGCTGAGGATAGCTGTAAAGTGGGACGATAGCTATAGCTTGGGAGGATACCTATGGTGTAGATGGCAGCTATAACATGGGACAGTAGCTCTAGTGGGAGATGATGGCTCTGGTGTTGAGGATAGCGATAGTTTAGAAGGTAGGTCAGTGCTTCCAAACCTCTCCCGGAGGCCCAGCTGGATCTCTCCCTGCTCCAGCTCAGGTGATTCAAATGATTAGGTCGTCATCAGTCAGCTTTAGGGGGTGATTAACGAGCTGATCATTTTGTGGGCCTCCAGGAGAGGCTTGAGAAGCACTGGTGTAGGTGATAGCTGTAGTGTAGAGGATAGAAACAGCATAGAGGGCAGTATGGTGTAGAGGGTGGTTGTTGTGTAGGAGGGTAGTTACAGTGTTGAGTACCTGCAATGTTGAGGATAGCTGTAATGTAGAGGATAGCTGTAGTGTAGAGGATAGCTATAGTGTAGAGGATAGCTATAGTGTAGAGGATAGCTATAGTGTAGAGGATAGCTATAGTGTAGAGGATAGCTGTAGTGTAGAGGATAGCTATAGTGTAGAGGATAGCTGTAATGTAGAGGATAGCTGTAGTGTAGAGGATAGCTATAGTGTAGAGGATAGCTATAGTGTAGAGGATAGCTATAGTGTAGAGGATAGCTATAGTGTAGAGGATAGCTGTAATGTAGAGGATAGCTATAGTGTAGAGGATAGCTATAGTGTAGAGGATAGCTGTAGTGTAGAGAGGATAGCTATAGTGTAGAGGATAGCTGTAATGTAGAGGATAGCTATCGTGTAGAGGATAGCTATAGTGTAGAGGATAGCTATAGTGTAGAGGATAGCTGTAGTGTAGAGGATAGCTATAGTGTAGAGGATAGCTGTAATGTAGAGGATAGCTATAGTGTAGAGGATAGCTGTAGTGTAGAGGATAGCTATAGTGTAGAGGATAGCTGTAGTGTAGAGGATAACTGTTGTGTAGAGGAGAGCTGTAGGGTAGAGGATAGCTGTAATGTAGAGGATAGCTGTAGTGTAGAGGATAGCTATAGTGTAGAGGATAGCTGTAGTGTAGAGGATAGCTATAGTGTAGAGGATAGCTGTAATGTAGAGGATAGCTGTAGTGTAGAGGATAGCTATAGTGTAGAGGATAGCTATAGTGTAGAGGATAGCTATAGTGTAGAGGATAGCTGTAGTGTAGAGGATAGCTATAGTGTAGAGGATAGCTGTAATGTAGAGGATAGCTATAGTGTAGAGGATAGCTATAGTGTAGAGGATAGCTGTAGTGTAGAGGATAGCTATAGTGTAGAGGATAGCTGTAATGTAGAGGATAGCTATCGTGTAGAGGATAGCTATAGTGTAGAGGATAGCTATAGTGTAGAGGATAGCTGTAGTGTAGAGGATAGCTATAGTGTAGAGGATAGCTGTAATGTAGAGGATAGCTATAGTGTAGAGGATAGCTGTAGTGTAGAGGATAGCTATAGTGTAGAGGATAGCTGTAGTGTAGAGGATAACTGTTGTGTAGAGGAGAGCTGTAGGGTAGAGGATAGCTGTAATGTAGAGGATAGCTGTAGTGTAGAGGATAGCTATAGTGTAGAGGATAGCTGTAGTGTAGAGGATAGCTATAGTGTAGAGGATAGCTGTAATGTAGAGGATAGCTGTAGTGTAGAGGATAGCTATAGTGTAGAGGATAGCTATAGTGTAGAGGATAGCTATAGTGTAGAGGATAGCTGTAGTGTAGAGGATAGCTATAGTGTAGAGGATAGCTGTAGTGTAGAGGATAACTGTTGTGTAGAGGAGAGCTGTAGGGTAGAGGATAGCTGTAATGTAGAGGATAGCTGTAGTGTAGAGGATAGCTGTAGTTTAGAGGATAACTGTTGTGTAGAGGAGAGCTGTAGTGTGGAGGATAGCTATAATCTATAGGATAGCTGTAGTGTAGAGGATAGCTATAGTGTAGAGGATAGCTGTTGTGTAGAGGAGAGCTGTAGGGTAGAGGATAGCTGTAATGTAGAGGATAGCTGTAGTGTAGAGGATAGCTATAGTGTAAAGTATAGCTGTAGTGTAGAGGAGACCTATAGTGTAGAGGATAGCTGTAGTGTTGAGGGCAGTTATAGTGTAGAGGATAGCTGTAGTGTAAAGGATAGCTGTAGTGTAGAGGATAGCTGTAGTGTAGAGGATAGCTATAGTGTAGAGGATAGCTATAGTGTAGAGGATAGCTGTAGTGTAGAGGATAACTGTTGTGTAGAGGAGAGCTGTAGGGTAGAGGATAGCTGTAATGTAGAGGATAGCTGTAGTGTAGAGGATAGCTATAGTGTAAAGTATAGCTGTAGTGTAGAGGAGACCTATAGTGTAGAGGATAGCTGTAGTGTTGAGGGCAGTTATAGTGTAGAGGATAGCTGTAGTGTAGAGGATAGCTATAGTGTAGAGGATAGCTGTAGTGTAGAGGATAGCTATAGAGCAGTGTGTAGAGCAGTGTTTCCCAAACTTATCTCTCTCGCGGCACACTGTTTACTATGAAAAAATCTCACGGCACACCGCTATGATATTATAGCATTCCACTCGCGCTACCTACCCCGCAGCGCGACCGAGTGACAAGACAACCACTCGAGCTTTCCAACCAGGTTTCAGGCTTTTATGCAATCATAAAATAAATGACTCTATGCAGTTTTTCCAGTTCAGCCCCCACTTCTCCAGATACTCAGATGTCACTCGAAACACTTCCTCACTTGTAGTTTTCTCCGCAAAATTCGAGATAAAAAAGTAATTTTAATTGTCTCCCCATCGACATATCTGACATTGGCCAGTAATTGTGCATGTTCACTGACATCGGTTGTTTCATCCACCTGCAGCAAATTTCCCACTCCCTTTTATTTTCTCCATTACAACGTCCTCTATATCTGCCTTTTATTTCTCCTATTCGTCTGCCAATTGTATTGTTTGAGAGAGGAACCTTCGATATTTCACCGCAGCATTTTGACCCAACATGGTCCCGACGAAAAGCTTTGCATGCTGGCAGGATAAGAGATTCGCAATTGAGTGAGACGTCTTTGATTTTGCTACTAGTTCTGCGACCAGATAGCTAGCTTCTAATGCTTTTTTCTGACACTAGCGGTTTTCATCATGAAACTAGCTTGGTTGTTCGCCTGGCTTCTCAACCGCATTAAATATTGACAGTCTTTTTTTTTTTCCTTTCTTTTTAAGAGAGAAGGGTGTTTGGTTGAAAGGTGTCTTTTTTAATTTATTTGGCACCTTAGCTTCATTCGCCAGCTTTTTCACCGCAAGCAAGACAGTGGTATTGGGGTAGCGGGATCTCCGTGAATATAAACCCATAAGTCAGATATTCCTCACTGTAAAGTCTGCTCACCGCTTTGATTTTTCTTTCTCTGGCCAGCGAGCAAGAGTGAGGTGGTTCAGGTCTTAGTCGGACGGCCTTTTTCGAGGTTTTGGTCAGGAATTTATCCATTTTCGTTGTTTCGCTTTCAACTAGCCTACACTGCTGTTTTAGCTGAGTTTTACTGGGGAATGTTTAATTTTTCGCATTAGACGATGTGTGAATGGCCAATCACGAGAAGGAATTGTACGGTAGAATACATGATGCGGAAATATCGAGAAGGAATTTTAAATAGGCATTTTAATAAACTGAATTGAATGAATTGATAATGACGTGAATTGTTATTTTTATATCCTGCAAGTTCAGCCGTTTTATATTATTAGGCTATCAGGAAAAAACAGTAAGTGGGTTTTCTCGCGGCACACCTAGGAAGCTCTCACGGCACACAGTTTGGGAAACACTGGTGTAGAGGATAGCTATAGTGTGGAGGATAGCTTTAGTGTAGGGGATAGCTGTAGTGTTGAGGTTGAGGCAGTTATAGTGTAAAGTATAGCTGTAGTGTAGAGGAGACCTATAGTGTAGAGGATAGCTGTAGTGTTGAGGGCAGTTATAGTGTAGAGGATAGCTGTAGTGTAGAGGATAGTTGTGGTGTAGAGGATAGTTGTAGTGTAGAGGATAGTTGTAGTGTTGAGGATAGCTCTAGTGTGGAGGATAGCTATGGTGTTTAGGGCAGTTATAGTGTAGAGGATAGCTGTAGTTTAGAGGATAGCTATAGTGTAGAGGATAGCTATAGTGTAGAGGATAGCTGTAGTTTAGAGGATAGCTATAGTGTAGAGGATAGCTATAGTGTAGAGGATAGCTGTAGTGTAGAGGATAGCTGTAGTTTAGAGGATAGCTATAGTGTAGAGGATAGCTGTAGTGTAGAGGATAGCTATCGTGTAGAGGATAGCTGTAGTTTAGAGGATAGCTGTAGTGTAGAGGATAGCTATAGTGTAGAGGATAGCTGTAGTGTAGAGGATAGTTGTAGTGTAGAGGATAGTTGTAGTGTAGCAGAGGATAGCTATGGTGTTGAGGGCAGTTATAGTGTAGAGGATAGCTTAGGGCTGGTCGGTATGGCCTAAAATTTATATTACGGAATATTTTGAAGCATAGACGGTAACAATATATATTGTGATATATTCTTCGGTATATATTTTTTAATATACCAGTTTCTGACCATACTCCCACAGCACATACATTGCAGCAGAAAGCTGCATTCATAACTATAAATTCACTTCAAAATAGTGTAGAATTCCATTTTAAGAATATTTATTGCGCAAAACTTATTCTAAAAAATACAAAACCTTTCAAGTAACTTGAAAGTGTACAGGAGATCTTTCTCCATAACAATGTAACACAAATTTCAAAATGAAACATCACTGTCATGCAAAAGATACCAGACTCCACTTTTTCCTGAGCTTTCAAATAACAAAAATAAGGTGAAAATATTTTAAATTAAGAAAATGAAAGAAAAAGATTTCTTTTACACAAAGAGGTAAAGCAAAAAAATTGGGAGCACTCCTTTCCACTTCACACACACAGTTTACAGGCCTATATGCATGCCTTACCAAAATACGAGTGCTCGTGGACTTACCAGCTTACTACCTAAGTAACAGCTGGAGTCAAGACTGGCTTCACATCGTATCAGTTTGATGATTTAAAGCCACTAATCTCCGTTGTTTAAGCTAAATATAACTTACTTCTGAAAAGTTATCTCGTCCGCATTCCCTCTCCCGTTACTGCAATTGACAGCGACACAGTGGTCAGGCATTTCCAGAAAAAATCGTGGATAGAGTATGGGGTGTGATTAGTGCCACGGCCTAGCTACAGAGCTCACTGACTTGACGAACACCTGTGTCTATCCCGTGACTAGCTGACCTCACGCCGCCGCTACATCTGAAGAAACTAGGTAAACGAACAAGTGCCGTGACCACCGCCCTGACTAAGTGACTTGACGCCGCTGCTACGTCTGAAAAAGTTTTACTTTAAGTTTCTTACTTTGAAAAATGTGAACTAGCCAACTGAGTGCAGAGATGGGAAAGTGAGACTAAGTAATAAAAATGTGAACATTTAGTTTTCTAATCGAATATTCATAGTAAAAGTAAAAATTCGGTTTGAAATTTAATCCTTTCAAGCACGCAATATTCATTGAGAGACGTTTGTTAGCTTAATATTGCAGTTCATTGTTGTAGCATTGGCTACGGTTATCTCAAAAGCTAGTGTCTTGAAATTCCACTTATACATTAGAAAATGATTGATCTAATAGTGTGGAGACGCGCTTCGAAATGTTTCATGCCACCTTCATGACTTACAAAGTCAAGCGTATGTGTAATGAGGTGTAAAATGATGATGTAGGCCCAATTCAATAGGTATTTAATCATATTTGCAATATCTAATAATATTTATTCAGCTGAGTTGAAGAAAACCAGTTACAGAGCAGTGGTTCCCGAAGTCGGGCCTGGGGACCCACTGTTTGTGCTGGTTTTTGTTCCAACCAGAATTACCATCCCAGAATTTTAACAAGCCATTAATTTTTTTAATTAGTTGCTTTTCAGATGAGAGGGACATTGTATCCTCTTCAACCACATTATGACGGAAATGGCTATGCATTCCATGATGTTTCAAAGCCCAACATTCATATTTTTTATTTTGACGTATTCCAAGTAAGCGTGCCAAGCGAAGGCAGCAATGTGTTTCATGTGATTAAATGCAAGATTGTGATCAATCAAGAAGCTGCTGATTAGTGTTCTGATTGCAGGTGTTGAAGTTCTTTCCTTAAACCAAATGAGTAACACTTCACAGGTTTGACTCATTATAATATGCTTTGTCCTTAAATTCTTTATTGCCTATTGATAGTTTTAGTGACCATCTGTCCTAAATTTTATCAATTAGAGCCAAATTCATGGTTTCATGTCATCAGTGGCAAATTTCCACTTTTTTATGTTCCAAATGTAATTTCCAGTTTAGCACACTATGAAAATGTTTTTCATCATGGCCATTTTCAGCATATGGTCTAAAAGGGTAAATAATCAGGATAAACAAGCATAGTGCAATTAAAAACAATGAACAACTCAGCATTCTGAGATTTGAGCTGTGGTCAGAGCAAAACCTGTAAACACAGTGGGTCCCCAGGACCGAGTTTGGGAACCAATGGTGTAGAGGATAGCTGTGGTGTAGAGCGCATTTATAGTGCAGAGGATAGCTGTAGTGCAGAGGACAGCTGTAGTGTAGAGGATAGCTGTAGTGTAGAGGATCGCTGTAGGGCATTTATAGTGCAGAGGATAGCTGTAGTGTAGAGTTGGCAGGTATAGTGTAGAGAGTAGCTGTAGTGTGGAGGCGTTGATGGTAGGTAATGTGTAGAGACTTGGTAAACTGTAAACGATGGCTGTAGTGTTGAGGGTAGCTGTAGTGTAGAGGATAGGTAGGTATTGTGAGAATGCATTCAAATCAATCATACCAATGAGCAATTTAAAGTATCCCGTTAGCCTGACATGCATGTCTTTGGACTGTGGGAGGAAACCCTCTGCCCAAAAACACCCTAAACTGTACACACACCCCTCTGCCCAAAAACACCCTAAACTGCACACACACACCCCTCTGCCCAAAAACACCCTAAACTGCACACACACCCCTCTGCCCAAAAAAACACCCTAAACTGTACACACACCCCTCTGCCCAAAAACACCCTAAACTGTACACACACCCCCCTCTGCCCAAAACACCCTAAACTGCACACACACCCCTCTGCCCAAAAACACCCTAAACTGTACACACACCCCTCTGCCCAAAAACACCCTAAACTGTACACACACCCCTCTGCCCAAAAACACCCTAAACTGCACACACACCCCCTCTGCCCAAAAACACCCTAAACTGTACACACACCCCTCTGCCCAAAAACACCCTAAACTGCACACACACCCCTCTGCCCAAAAACACCCTAAACTGTACACACACCCTCTGCCCAAAAACACCCTAAACTGCACACACACCCCTCTGCCCAAAAACACCCTAAACTGCACACACACCCCTCTGCCCAAAAACACCCTAAACTGTTCACACACCCCTCTGCCCAAAAACACCCTAAACTGCACACACACCCCTCTGCCCAAAAACACCCTAAACTGTACACACACCCTCTGCCCAAAAACACCCTAAACTGCCACACAAAAAAACACCCTAAACTGCACACACACCCTCTGCCTCTGCACCCTAAACTGTACACACACCCTCTGCCCAAAAACACCCTAAACTGCACACACACCTCTGCCCAAAAACACCCTAAACTGCACACACACCCCTCTGCCCAAAAAAACACCCTAAACTGTACACACACCCCTCTGCCCAAAAACACCCTAAACTGCACACAACACCTCTGCCCAAAAAACACCCTAAACTGCACACACACCCCTCTGCCCAAAAACACCCTAAACTGCACACACACCCCTCTGCCCAAAAACACCCTAAACTGCACACACACCCTCTGCCCAAAAACACCCTAAACTGCACACACACCCCTCTGCCCAAAAACACCCTAAACTGTTCACACACCCCTCTGCCCAAAACTGTACACACACCCCTCTGCCCAAAAACTGTAAACTGTACACACCCCTCTGCCCAAAACACCCTAAACTGCACACACACCCTCTGCCCAAAAACACCCTAAACTGCACACACACCCTCTGCCCAAAAACACCCTAAACTGCACACACACCCCTCTGCCCAAAAACACCCTAAACTGTACACACACCCCTCTGCCCAAAAAACACCCTAAACTGTACACACACCCCTCTGCCCAAAAACACCCTAAACTGTACACACAACTGCCCAAAAACACCCTAAACTGCACACACACCCCTCTGCCCAAAAACACCCTAAACTGTACACACAAAACACCCTGTTAACTGCACACACACCCCTCTGCCCAAAAAACACCCTAAACTGCACACACCCCCTCTGCCCAAAAACCCCTAAACTGTACAAACACCCTGCCCAAAAACACCCTAAACTGCACACACACCCCTCTGCCCAAAAACACCCTAAACTGTACACACACACCCCTGCTGCCCAAAACACCCTAAACTGTACACACAAAAACCCCTAAACTGCACACACTGCCCAAAAACACCCTAAACTGCACACACACCCCTCTGCCCCCTAAAACACCCTAAAAACTGTACACACACCCCCCCCAAAAACACCCTAAACTGTACACACACCCCTCTGCCCAAAAACACCCTAAACACACCCCTCTGCCCAAAAAAACCCAAAACTGCACACACCCCCTCTGCCCAAAACACCCTAAACTGCACACACACCCTCTGCCCAAAACACCCTAAACTGCACACACACCCCTCTGCCAAAAACACCCTAAACTGCACACACACTGCCCAAAAACACCCTAAACTGTACACACACCCTCTGCCCAAAAACACCCTAAACTGCACACACACCCCTCTGCCCAAAACACCCTAAACTGCACACACACCCCCTCTGCCCAAAAACACCCTAAACTGCACACACACCCCTCTGCCCAAAAAACACCCTAAACTGTACACACACCCCTCTGCCCAAAAACACCCTAAACTGCACACACACCCCTGCCCAAAAACACCCTAAACTGCACACACACCCCTCTGCCCAAAAAACACCCTAAACTGTACACACACCCCCCTGCCCAAAAACACCCTAAACTGTACACACACCCCCTCTGCCCAAAAACACCCTAAACTGTACACACACCCCTCTGCCCAAAACACCCTGTGCACACACACCCTCTGCCCAAAAACACCCTAAACTGCACACACACCCTCTGCCCAAAACACCCTAAACTGCACACACACCCCCTGCCCAAAAACCCAAAACACCCTAAACTGTAACACACACACCCCTCTGCCCAAAAACACCCTAAACTGTACACACACCCCTCTGCCCAAAAACACCCTAAACTGCACACACACCCCTCTGCCCAAAAACACCCTAAACTGTACACACACCCCTCTGCCCAAAAACACCCTAAACTGCACACACACCCTCTGCCCAAAAACACCCTAAACTGCACACACACCCTCTGCCCAAAAACACCCTAAACTGCACACACACCCCCCTCTGCCCAAAACACCCTGTAAACTGCCCAAAAAACACACTGCACACACACCCTCTGCCCAAAACTGCACACACACCCCTCTGCCCAAAACTGTGCACACACACAAAACACCCTAAACTGCACACACACCCCTCTGCCCAAAAACACCCTAAACTGTACACACACCCCTCTGCCCAAAAACACCCTAAACTGCACACACACCCCTCTGCCCAAAAACACCCTAAACTGCACACACACCCTCTGCCCAAAAAACACCCTAAACTGCACACACACACCCTGCTGCCCAAAACACCCTAAACTGTACACACACCCCTCTGCCCAAAAACACCCTAAACTGCACACACACCCCTCTGCCCAAAAACACCCTAAACTGCACACACACCCTCTGCCCAAAACACCCTAAACTGCACACACACACCCTCTGCCCAAAAAACACCCTAAACTGCACACACACCCCTCTGCCCAAAAACACCCTAAACTGCACACACACCCCTCTGCCCAAAAACACCCTAAACTGCACACACACCCCTCTGCCCAAAAACACCCTAAACTGTACACACACCCCCTGCCCAAAAACACCCTAAACTGCACACACACCCTCTGCCCAAAAACACCCTAAACTGCACACACACCCCTCTGCCCAAAAACACCCTAAACTGCACACACACCCTCTGCCCAAAAACACCCTAAACTGTACACACACCCCTCTGCCCAAAAACACCCTAAACTGTACACACACCCCTCTGCCCAAAAACACCCTAAACTGCACACACACCCCTCTGCCCAAAAACACCCTAAACTGCACACACACCCCTGCCCAAAAACACCCCTAAACTGCACACACACACCCCTCTGCCCAAAACACCCTAAACTGCACACACACCCCTGCCCAAAAACACCCTAAACTGCACACACACCCCTCTGCCCAAAAACCCTAAACTGTACACACACCCTCTGCCCAAAAACACCCTAAACTGTACACACACCCCTCTGCCCAAAACACCTAAAAACTGCACACACACCCCTCTGCCCAAAAACACCCTAAACTGCACACACACCCCTCTGCCCAAAACACCCTAAACTGCACACACACCCCTCTGCCCAAAACACCCTAAACTGCACACACACCCCTGCCCAAAACACCCTAAACTGTACACACACACCCCTCTGCCCAAAAAACACCCTAAACTGCACACACACCCCTCTGCCCAAAAACACCCTAAACTGCACACACACCCTCTGCCCAAAAACACCCTAAACTGCACACACACCCCTCTGCCCAAAAACACCCTAAACTGCACACACACCCCTCTGCCCAAAAACACCCTAAACTGCACACACACCCCTCTGCCCAAAAACACCCTAAACTGTACACACCCCCCTCTGCCCAAAAACACCCTAAACTGCACACACACCCCTCTGCCCAAAAACACCCTAAACTGTACACACACCCCCTCTGCCCAAAAACACCCTAAACTGCACACACACCCCCTCTGCCCAAAAACACCCTAAACTGCACACACACCCCTCTGCCCAAAAACACCCTAAACTGTACACACACCCTCTGCCCAAAACACCCTAAACTGTACACACACCCCTCTGCCCAAAAAAACACCCTAAACTGTTCACACACCCCCTCTGCCCAAAAACACCCTAAACTGCACACACACCCTCTGCCCAAAAACACCCTAAACTGCACACACACCCCTCTGCCCAAAACACCCTAAACTGCACACACACCCCTCTGCCCAAAAAAAACCCTAAACTGTACACACACCCTCTGCCCAAAAACACCCTAAACTGCACACACACCCCTCTGCCCAAAAACACCCTAAACTGTACACACACCCCTCTGCCCAAAAACACCCTAAACTGCACACACACCCCTCTGCCCAAAAACACCCTAAACTGCACACACACCCCTCTGCCCAAAAAACACCCTAAACTGCACACACACCCTCTGCCCAAAACACCCTAAACTGCCACAAAAACACCCTAAACTGCACACACACCCCCTGCCCAAAAAACACCCTAAACTGCACACACACCCCTCTGCCCAAAAACACCCTAAACTGCACACACACCCCTCTGCCCAAAAACACCCTAAACTGCACACACACCCCTCTGCCCAAAAACACCCTAAACTGTACACACACCCCTCTGCCCAAAAACACCCTAAACTGTACACACACCCTCTGCCCAAACACCCTAAACTGTACACACACCCCTCTGCCCAAACACCCTAAACTGTACACACACCCTGCCCAAAAACACCCTAAACTGCCACACACCCCCTCTGCCCAAAAACACCCTAAACTGTACACACACCCCTCTGCCCAAAAACACCCTAAACTGTACACACACCCCCTCTGCCCAAAACACCCTAAACTGCACACACACCCCTCTGCCCAAAAACACCCTAAACTGCACACACACCCCTCTGCCCAAAAACACCCTAAACTGTACACACACCCCTGCCCAAAACACCCTAAACTGTACACACACACCCCTCTGCCCAAAAACACCCTAAACTGCACACACACCCCTCTGCCCAAAAAACACCCTAAACTGTACACACACCCCTCTGCCCAAAAACACCCTAAACTGCACACACACCCCTCTGCCCAAAACACCCTAAACTGTACACACACCCCTCTGCCCAAAACACCCTAAACTGTACACACACCCCTCTGCCCAAAAAACACCCTAAACTGTTCACACACCCCTCTGCCCCAAAACACCCTAAACTGCACACACACCCTCTGCCCAAAAACACCCTGTGCACACACACCCCTCTGCCCAAAAAACACCCTAAACTGCACACACACCCCTCTGCCCAAAACACCCTAAACTGTACACACCCCCTCTGCCCAAAACACCCTAAACTGCACACACACACCCCCTCTGCCCAAAAACACCCTAAACTGCACACACACCCCTGCCCCAAAACACCCTAAACTGCACACACCCCTCTGCCCAAAAAACACCCTAAACTGCACACACACCCTCTGCCCAAAAACCCCTAAACTGCCCACAAACCCCTCTGCCCAAAAACACCCTAAACTGTACACACACCCCTCTGCCCAAAAAACACCTAAACTGCACACACACCCCTCTGCCCAAAACCCTAAAACTGCACACACACCCCCTCTGCCTAAAAACTGCTGTACACACACCCTCTGCCCAAAAACACCCTAAACTGCACACACACCCTCTGCCCAAAAACACCCTAAACTGCACACACACCCCCTCTGCCCAAAAACACCCTAAACTGTACACACCCCCTCTGCCCAAAACACCCTAAACTGTACACACACCCCTCTGCCCAAAAACACCCTAAACTGTTCACACACCCCTCTGCCCAAAAACACCCTAAACTGCACACACACCCCTCTGCCCAAAAACACCCTAAACTGCACACACACCCTCTGCCCAAAAACACCCTAAACTGCACCCCTCTGCCCAAAAACACCCTAAACTGTAAACTGCCCAAAACACAAACTGTACACACACCCTCTGCCCAAAAACACCCTAAACTGTACACACACCCCTCTGCCCAAAAAACACCCTAAACTGCACACACACCCCTCTGCCCAAAAACACCCTAAACTGCACACACCCCTCTGCCCAAAAACACCCTAAACTGTACACACACCCCTCTGCCCAAAAACACCCTAAACTGCACACACACCCCTCTGCCCAAAAAACACCCTAAACTGCACACACCCCTCTGCCCAAAAACACCCTAAACTGCACACACACCCTCTGCCCAAAACACCCTAAACTGCACACAAAAAACACCCTGCACACAACTGCCCAAAAACACCCTAAACTGCACACACACCCTCTGCCCAAAAACACCCTAAACTGTACACACCCCTCTGCCCAAAAACACCCTAAACTGCACACACACCCCTCTTCTGCCCAAAAAACACCCTAAACTGCACACACACCCTCTGCCCAAAACACCCTAAACTGCACACACACCCCTCTGCCCAAAAACACCCTAAACTGCACACACACCCTCTGCCCAAAAACACCCTAAACTGCACACACACCCCCCCTGCCCTAAAAACACCCTCTAAAAACTGTACACACACCCTCTGCCCAAAAACACCCTAAACTGCACACACACCCTCTGCCCAAAAACACCCTAAACTGTTCTGCACACACACCCTCTGCCCAAAACACCCTAAACTGCACACAAAAAAACACCCTAAACTGCACACACACCCCTCTGCCCAAAAACACAAACTGCACACACACCCCTCTGCCCAAAAACACCCTAAACTGCACACACACCCCTCTGCCCAAAACACCCTAAACTGTACACACACCCCTCTGCCCAAAACACCCCTAAACTGCACACACACCCCCTCTGCCCAAAAACACCCTAAACTGCACACACACCCTGCCCAAAAACTGCCCAAAAACCCTAAACTGCAAAACCCTCTGCCCAAAAACACCCTAAACTGCACACACACCCTCTGCCCAAAACACCCTAAACTGCACACACACCCTCTGCCCAAAACACCCTAAACTGTACACACACCCCTCTGCCCAAAAACACCCTAAACTGCACACACACCCTCTGCCCAAAAACACCCTAAACTGCACACACACACCCCTCTGCCCAAAAACACCCTGCACACACACCCTGTGCAAACTGCACACAAAAAAACACCCTAAACTGCACACACACCCCTGCCCACACCCTAAACTGCACACACACCCCTCTGCCCAAAAACCAAACTGCACACACACCCCTGCCCAAAAACACCCTAAACTGCACACACACCCTCTGCCCAAAAACACCCTAAACTGCACACACACCCCTCTGCCCAAAAACACCCTAAACTGTACACACACCCCTCTGCCCAAAAACACCCTAAACTGCACACACACCCCTCTGCCCAAAAACACCCTAAACTGCACACACACCCCCTCTGCCCAAAAACACCCTAAACTGCACACACACCCTCTGCCCAAAAACACCCTAAACTGCACACACACCCCCTCTGCCCAAAAACACCCTAAACTGCACACACACCCCTCTGCCCAAAAACACCCTAAACTGCACACACACCCTCTGCCCAAAACACCCTAAACTGTACACACCCCTCTGCCCAAAAACCCCCTGCACAAACTGCCCAAAACACCCTAAACTGCACACACACCCCTCTGCCCAAAAACACCCCTAAACTGCACACACACCCTCTGCCCAAAAACAAAACTGCAAAACACACCCTAAAACACCCTAAACTGCACACACACCCTCTGCCCAAAAACACCCTAAACTGCACACACACCCCTCTGCCCAAAACACCCTAAACTGTACACACACCCCTCTGCCCAAAAAAACCCTAAACTGTACACACACCCCCTCTGCCCACCCTAAACTGCACACACCTAAAACACCCTAAACTGTACACACACCCTCTGCCCAAAACACCCTAAACTGCACACACACCCCTCTGCCCAAAACACCCTAAACTGCACACACACCCCTCTGCCCAAAAACACCCTAAACTGCACACACACCCTCTGCCCAAAAACACCCTAAACTGTACACACACCCTCTGCCCAAAAACACCCTAAACTGCACACACACCCTCTGCCCAAAAACACCCTAAACTGCACACACACCCCTCTGCCCAAAAACACCCCTAAACTGTACACACACCCTCTGCCCAAAAACACCCTAAACTGTACACACCCCTGCCTAAAACACCCTAAACTGCACACACACACCCTCTGCCCAAAACACCCTAAACTGTACACACACCCCTCTGCCCAAAAACACCCTAAACTGCAAACTGCCCACACACACCCTCTGCCCAAAAACACCCTAAACTGCACACACACCCCCTCTGCCCAAAACACCCCCTAAACTGCACACACACCTCTGCCCAAAAACACCCTAAACTGCACACACACCCCTCTGCCCAAAAAACACCCTAAACTGTACACACACCCCCTCTGCCCAAAAACACCCTAAACTGCACACACACCCTCTGCCCAAAAACACCCTAAACTGCACACACACCCCTCTGCCCAAAAACACCCTAAACTGCACACACCCCTCTGCCCAAAACACCCTAAACTGTACACACACCCCTCTGCCCAAAAACACCCTAAACTGTACACACACCCTCTGCCCAAAAACACCCTAAACTGCACACACACCCCTCTGCCCAAAACACCCTAAACTGTACACACACCCCTCTGCCCAAAAACACCCTAAACTGCACACACACCCTCTGCCCAAAAACACCCTAAACTGTACACACACCCCCTCTGCCCAAAAACACCCTAAACTGTACACACACCCCTCTGCCCAAAAACACCCTAAACTGCAAACTGCCCAAAAACACCCTAAACTGCACACACCCCCTCTGCCCAAAACACCCTAAACTGCACACACACCCTCTGCCCAAAAACACCCTAAACTGCACACACACCCCTCTGCCCAAAAAACACCCTAAACTGCACACACACCCCTCTGCCCAAAAACACCCTAAACTGCACACACACCCTCTGCCCAAAAACACCCTCAACTGCGCACACACCCCTCTGCCCAAAAACACCCTAAACTGCCCAAAAACAAACTGTACACACCCCCTGCCCAAAAACACCCTAAACTGCACACACACCCCTCTGCCCAAAAACACCCTAAACTGCACACACACCCTCTGCCCAAAAACACCCTAAACTGCACACACACCCCTCTGCCCAAAAACACCCTAAACTGTACACACACCCCTCTGCCCAAAAACCCCTAAACTGCACACACACCCTCTGCCCAAAAACACCCTAAACTGTACACACACCCCTCTGCCCAAAACACCCTAAACTGTACACACACCCCTGCCCAAAAACACCCTAAACTGCACACACACCCCCTGCCCAAAACACCCTAAACTGCACACACACCCCACTGCCCAAAACACCCTAAACTGCACACACCCTCTGCCCAAAAAAAACACCCTAAACTGTACACACACCCCTCTGCCCAAAAACACCCTAAACTGCACACACACCCCTCTGCCCAAAAACACCCTAAACTGCACACACCCCTCTGCCCAAAAAAACACCCTAAACTGCACACACACCCTAAACTGTACACACACCCCTCTGCCCAAAAACACCCTAAACTGTACACACACCCCCTCTGCCCAAAAAACTGCACACACACCCTCTAAACTGTACTGTACACACACCCCTCTGCCCAAAAACACCCTAAACTGCACACACACCCTCTGCCCAAAAACACCCTAAACTGCACACACACCCCTCTGCCCAAAAACACACCCTGTAACACTGCCCAAAAACACAAACTGTACACACACACCCCTCTGCAAAAACACCCTAAACTGCACACACACCCTCTGCCCAAAACACCCTAAACTGTACACACACCCCTCTGCCCAAAAACACCCTAAACTGCACACACACCCCTCTGCCCAAAACACCCTAAACTGTACACACACCCCCTCTGCCCAAAACACCCTAAACTGCACACACACCCTCTGCCCAAAACACCCTAAACTGCACACACACCCTCTGCCCAAAAACACCCTAAACTGCACACACACCCCTCTGCCCAAAAACACCCTAAACTGTACATACAGCCTTTGACCCAGAAACACCCTAAACTGCTGCACACACCCCTCTGCCCAAAAACACCACTAAAAAACACCCTGCACTGTACACACCCCCTGCTGCCCAAAACAAAACTGCACACACCCCTAAAAACTGTGTACACACACCCCTCTGCCCAAACTGCACACACACCTAAAAAACACCCTAAACTGTACACACACACCCCTCTGCCCAAAAACACCCTAAACTGCACACACACCCCTCTGCCCAAAAAACACCCTAAAAACACACCCTCTGCCCAAAAACTGCAAACTGTACACACACCCCCTGCCCAAAAACACCCTAAACTGCACACACACCCTCTGCCCAAAAACACCCTAAACTGTGCCCTTCTGCCCAAAAAACACCCTAAACTGCACACACCCCTCTGCCCAAAAACACCCTAAACTGCACACACACCCTCTGCCCAAAAACACCCTAAACTGTACACACACCCCCTGCCCAAAAAACACCCTAAACTGCACACACACCCTCTGCCCAAAAACACCCTAAACTGCACACACACCCTCTGCCAAAAACACCCTAAACTGCACACACACCCCTCTGCCCAAAAACACCCTAAACTGTACACACACCCCTCTGCCCAAAACACCCTAAACTGTACACACACCCTCTGCCTGCCCACCCTAAACTGCACACACACACCCCTCTGCCCAAAACACCCTAAACTGTACACACACCCTCTGCCCAAAAACCCTAAACTGCACACACACCCTCTGCCCAAAACACCCTAAACTGCACACACCCTCTGCCCAAAAACACCCTAAAACTGCACACACACCCTCTGCCCAAAAACACCCTAAACTGCAACACACCCTCTGCCCAAAAAAACACCCTAAACTGCACACACACCCCCTGCCCAAAACACCCTAAACTGCACACACACCCCTCTGCCCAAAAACACCCTAAACTGCACACAACTGCCCAAAACACACTGTACACACCCCTCTGCCCAAAAACACCCTAAACTGTACACACACCCCTCTGCCCAAAAAACCCTAAACTGCACACACACCCCTCTGCCCAAAAACACCCTAAAACTGCACACACACCCCCTCTGCCCAAAACACCCTAAAACACCCCTCTGCCCAAACTGCACACACCCCTCTGCCCAAAAACACCCTAAACTGCACACACACACCCTGCCCAAAAACACCCTAAACTGTACACACACCCCTCTGCCCAAAAACACCCTAAACTGTACACACACCCTCTGCCCAAAAACACCCTAAACTGCACACACACCCCTCTGCCCAAAAACACCCTAAACTGCACACACACCCCTCTGCCCAAAAACACCCTAAACTGCACACACACCCTCTGCCCAAAAACACCCTGTACAAACTGTGCCCACACAAACTGTACCACCCCCTCTGCCCAAAAAACACCCTAAACTGTACACACACCCTCTCTGCCCAAAAACCCCCTAAACTGTAAAAACACAAACTGCACACACACCCCTCTGCCCAAAAACACCCTAAACTGCACACACACCCCTCTGCCCAAAAACCCCTAAACTGCACACACCCCCCTCTGCCCAAAAACACACCCTAAACTGCACACACACCCCTGCCCAAAAACAAAACACCCCCTCTGCCCAAAACTGTGCACACACACCCTCTGCCCAAAAACACCCTAAACTGCACACACACCCCTCTGCCCAAAACACCCTAAACTGTACACACACCCCTCTGCCCAAAAACACCCTAAACTGTACACACACACCCCTCTGCCCAAAAACACCCTAAACTGTACACACACCCTCTGCCCAAAAACACTGTACTGCACACACACCCCTCTGCCCAAAAACACCCTAAACTGCACACACACCCCTGCCCAAAAACACCCTAAACTGCACACACACCCCTCTGCCCAAAAACACCCTAAACTGCACACACACCCCTCTGCCCAAAAACACCCTAAACTGCCCACACCCCTCTGCCCAAAAACACCCTGCTGCACACACCCCTCTGCCCAAAACACCCTAAACTGCACACACACCCTCTGCCCAAAAACACCCTAAACTGTACACACACCCTCTGCCCAAAACACCCTAAACTGCACACACACACCTCTGCTGCCCAAAACACCCTAAACTGTACACACACCCTCTGCCCAAAAACACCCTAAACTGCACACACACCCTGCCCAAAAACACCCTAAACTGCACACACACCCTCTGCCCAAAACACCCTAAACTGCACACACACCCCTCTGCCCAAAAACACCCTAAACTGCACACACACCCCCTCTGCCCAAAAACACCCTAAACTGCACACACACCCCTCTGCCCAAAACACCCTAAACTGTACACACACCCTCTGCCCAAAAACACCCTAAACTGTACACACACCCCTCTGCCCAAAAACACCCTAAACTGCACACACACCCTGCCCCCAAAAACACCCTAAACTGCCACACACCCCTCTGCCCAAAAACACCCTAAACTGCACACACACCCTCTGCCCAAAAACACCCTAAACTGCACACACACCCCTCTGCCCAAAAAACACCCTAAACTGCACACACACCCTTCTGCCCAAAACACCCTAAACTGTACTGCCCTCTGCCCAAAACACACACACACCCCCTCTGCCCAAAACACCCTAAACTGTACACACACCCTAAAAACACTGTACACACACCCCTGTCTGCCCAAAACACCCTAAACTGTACACACACCCCTCTGCCCAAAAACCCCTCTGCCACAAAAAACACCCTAAACTGCACACACACCCCTCTGCCCAAAAACACCCTAAACTGCACACACACCCCTCTGCCCAAAACACCCTAAACTGCACACACACCCTCTGCCCAAAAACACCCTACACACACCCTCTGCCCAAAAACACCCTAAACTGCACACACACCCCTCTGCCCAAAAACACCCTAAACTGCACACACACCTCTGCCCAAAAACACCCTAAACTGCACACACACCCCTCTGCCCAAAAACACCCTAAACTGCACACACACCCCCTCTGCCCAAAAACACCCTAAACTGTACACACCCCTCTGCCCAAAACCCCTCTGCCACACACCCTCTGCCCAAAAACACCCTAAACTGCACACACACCCCTCTGCCCAAAAAACACCCTAAACTGTACACACACCTCTGCCCAAAAACACCCTAAACTGCACACACACAAAAACACCCTAAAACTGCACACACACCCTCTGCCCAAAAAACACCCTAAACTGTACACACACCCTGCTGCCAAAAACACCCTAAACTGCACACACACCCCCTCTGCCCAAAAAACAAAAACACCCTAAACTGTACACACACCCCTCTGCCCAAAAACACCCTAAACTGCACACACACCCTCTGCCCAAAAAACACCCTAAACTGCACACACACCCCTCTGCCCAAAACACCCTAAACTGTACACACAAAAACACCCTAAACTGTACACACACCCCAAAAAAACACCCTAAACTGTACACACACCCCTCTGCCCAAAACACCCTAAACTGTACACACACCCCTCTGCCCAAAACACCCTAAACTGCACACACACCCCTCTGCCCAAAAACACCCTAAACTGCACACACACCCCTCTGCCCAAAAACACCCTAAACTGCACACACAACCCTCTGCCCAAAAACACCTAAACTGTACACACACCCCTCTGCCCAAAAACACCCTAAACTGTACACACACCCCCTCTGCCCAAAAACACCCTAAACTGCACACACACCCCTCTGCCCAAAAACACCCTAAACTGCACACACACCCCTCTGCCCAAAAACACCCTAAACTGCACACAAAACTGCCCAAAAACACCCTAAACTGTTAAAAACACCCTAAACTGTACACCACCCTGCCCAAAACACAAACTGTACACAAACTGCACACAAACACCCCTCTGCCCAAAAACACCCTGCCCTGCACACACAAACTGCACCACACTGCCCTGCCCAAAACACCCTAAACTGCACACACACCCTCTGCCTGCACCCTAAACTGCACACACACCCTCTGCCCAAAAACACCCTAAACTGCACACACCCCTGCCCAAAAACAAACTGTACACACTGCCCTCTGCCAAAAACACCCTAAACTGCACACACACCCCTCTGCCCAAAAACACCCTGTAAACTGCAAACACACACCCCCTCTGCCCAAAAACACCCTAAACTGTAAACACCCCTGCCCAAAAACACCCTAAACTGTAACACACCCCTCTGCCCAAAAACACCTAAACTGCACACACACCCCCTCTGCCCAAAAACCCTAAACTGTACACACACCCCTCTGCCCAAAAACACCCTAAACTGTAAACTGCCCAAAAAACACACCCTCTGCCCAAAAACACCCTAAACTGCACACACACCCCTCTGCCCAAAAAACACCCTAAACTGCACACACACCCCCTGCCCAAAAACACCCTAAACTGCACACACACCCCTCTGCCCAAAAACACCCTAAACTGTACAAACCCCTCTGCCCAAAACACCCTAAACTGTACACACACCCCTCTGCCCAAAAACACCCTAAACTGCACACACAAAAAAACACCCTAAACTGCACACACCCCTCTGCCCAAAAACCCCTAAACTGCACACACACCCTAAAAACTGCACACACACCCCTCTGCCCAAAAACACCCTAAACTGCAACACTGCAAACACCCTAAACTGCACACACACCCCCTGCCCAAAAACACCCTAAACTGTACACACACCCCTCTGCCCAAAACACCCTAAACTGTACACAACTGCTGCCCAAAAACACCCTAAACTGCACACACACCTCTGCCCAAAACACCCTAAACTGCACACACACCCTCTGCCCAAAACACCCTAACTGCAACACACCCCTCTGCCCAAAAACACCCTAAACTGTACACACACCCTCTGCCCAAAAACACCCTAAACTGCACACACACCCTCTGCCCAAAAACACCCTAAACTGCACACACCCCTCTGCCCAAAAACACCCTAAACTGCACACACACCCCTCTGCCCAAAAACACCCTAAACTGCACACACACCCTAAACTGCACACACACCCCTCTGCCCAAAAACACCCTAAACTGCACACACACCCTCTGCCCAAAAACACCCTAAACTGTGCCTAAAAACACCCTAAACTGCACACACCCTCTGCCCAAAAACACCCTAAACTGCACACACACCCCTCTGCCCAAAAACACCCTAAACTGCACACACACCCCTCTGCCCAAAAACACCCTAAACTGCACACACACCTCTGCCCAAAAACACCCTAAACTGTACACACACCCTCTGCCCAAAACACCCTAAACTGCACACACACCCTGCCCAAAAACACCCTAAACTGTACACACACCCTCTCTGCCCAAAAAACACCCTAAACTGCACACACACCCTCTGCCCAAAACTGCCTAAACTGCACACACCCCTCTGCCCAAAAACACCCTAAACTGTACACACACCCCTCTGCCCAAAAACACCCTAAACTGCACACACCCCCTCTGCCCAAAAACACCCTAAACTGCACACACACCCCTCTGCCCAAAAACACCCTAAACTGTACACACACCCCTCTGCCCAAAAACACCCTAAACTGTACACACACACCCCTCTGCCCAAAAACACCCTAAACTGCACACACACCCCTCTGCCCAAAACACCCTAAACTGTACACACACCCCTCTGCCCCCTAAACTGCACACACACCTGCCCAAAAACACCCTAAACTGCACACACACCCCTCTGCCCAAAAACACCCTAAACTGCACACACACCCCTCTGCCCAAAAAACCCCTAAACTGCACACACACCCTCTGCCCAAAAACACCCTAAACTGCACACACACCCTCTGCCCAAAACACCCTAAACTGCACACACACACCCTCTGCCCAAAAAACACCCTAAACTGCACACACACCCCTCTGCCCAAAAACACCCTAAACTGCACACACACCCCTCTGCCCAAAAACACCCTAAACTGCACACACACCCTCTGCCCAAAAACACCCTAAACTGTACACACACCCCTCTGCCCAAAACACCCTAAACTGTACACACACACCTCTGCCCAAAACACCCTAAACTGCACACACACCCTCTGCCCAAAAAACCCTGCAAACTGCACACACACCCCACACCCTGCCCAAAAACACCCTAAACTGCACACACACCCCCTAAACTGCACACTGCCCCAAAAAACACCCTAAACTGCACACACACCCCTCTGCCCAAAACACCCTGTAAACTGCCCTGCCCAAAACACCCTAAACTGCACACACACCCCTCTGCCCAAAAACACCCTAAACTGCACACACACCCCCTCTGCCCAAAAACACCCTAAACTGCACACACACCCCTCTGCCCAAAAAACACCCTAAACTGCACACACACCCCTCTGCCCAAAAACACCCTAAACTGCACACACACCCCTCTGCCCAAAAACACCCTAAACTGCACACACACCCCTCTGCCCAAAAACACCCTAAACTGCACACACACCCTCTGCCCAAAACACCCCTAAACTGCACACACACCCTCTGCCCAAAAACACCCTAAACTGCACACACACCCCTCTGCCCAAAAACACCTGCCCTAAACTGCACACACACCCTCTGCCCAAAAACACCCTAAACTGTACACACACCCCTCTGCCCAAAAACACCCTAAACTGCACACACACCCCCTCTGCCCAAAAACACCCTAAACTGCACACACACCCTCTGCCCAAAAAACACCCTAAACTGCACACACACCCCCTCTGCCCAAAAACACCCTAAACTGTACACACACCCCCTCTGCCCAAAAACACCCTAAACTGCACACACACCCCCTAAACTGCTGCCCAAAAACACCCTAAACTGCACACACCCCTCTGCCCAAAAAACACCCTAAACTGCACACACACCCCTGCCCAAAAAAACACCCTAAACTGCACACACACCCTCTGCCCAAAACACCCTAAACTGCCCACAAACACCCCTCTGCCCAAAAAACACCCTAAACTGCACACACACCCTCTGCCCAAAAACACCCTAAACTGCACACACACCCCTCTGCCCAAAACACCCTAAACTGCACACACCCCCTCTGCCCAAAAACACCCTAAACTGCACACACACCCTCTGCCCAAAAACACCCCTAAACTGCACACACACCCCTGCCCAAAAAAACCCTAAACTGCACACACAAACTGCCCAAAACACCCTAAACTGTACACACACCCCCCCTCTGCCCAAAACACCCTAAACTGCACACACACCCTCTGCCCAAAAACACCCTAAACTGCACACACACCCTGCTGCCCAAAACACCCTAAACTGCACACACACACCCTCTGCCCAAAACACCCTAAACTGCACACACACACCCTCTGCCCAAAAACACCCTAAACTCAAAACCCCCAAATTTACACACCCCCCTCTCTAACCCCCCCAAACCCCAAAAAACCCTTCCCCAAAAACCCAATTCCCCCCCTTTCCCAAAAAAAAACCCAAACCCCCCCAAAAACCCCAAACCCCCCACCCCCCCCCAAAAAATTTTTCTGAAAACCCCCCCTTCCCAAAAACCCCAAATCCAAAACCCTCTGAAAAAAAAAACCCCCCCCAAACCCTTTCCAAAAAAACCCCAACCCACACCCCTAAAAAAAAACCCCCCCTTCACACCCCCCTTAAAAACCCTTAAACTCCCACCCCCTTGCCAAAAATGCCAACACCCCTTTCCCAAAAAACCCCAAAACCCAACACCCCCCCCAAAAAACCCCTAAACTGAACACACCCTTCCCCAAAAAATTAAAGGGGCCCCCCCTTTTCCCAAAACCCCCTAAACTGCCCATTTTCCCCCAAAAAAAAATGACACACACCCCTCCTAAAACCCCCTTTTCCCCCACACCCCCTTAAAAAACCCAAAACCCACACCCCCTGCCAAACCCCTTTTAAAAAAAACCCCCTCTCCCCAAAAAAACCCCTTTAAACCCCCCCCCCTTTTGCCCAAAACACCCCTGAAAAAACCCCTCCCAAAAACCCCCTGCCCAAAAATTTTTGAAAAACACCCTCTGCCCAACCCTAAAAAAACCCAAACCCCCAAAACCCTTCCCCAAAAAACTCCCCCAAACCCCTCCAAAAACCCCCCAAATTTTAAAACACCCCCCAAAAAAATTTTCCCACCCCTTGCCAAAAAAACCCCTAAATGACACCCCCCTCTGCCCAAAACCCCTTTAAATTTCCCCCCCCCCAAAAAACCCAAACCCCCCAAACCCCCCAAAAAACCCCAAACCCCCCCCCCCAAAAAACCCCAAACCCCCAACCCCCCAAAAACCCCCAAACCCCCCCTTTTTCCCCCAAAAACCCCAAATTTCCAACCCCCCCAAACCCCTCCCAACCCCCCCTTAAAAACTACACCCCTGCCCAAAAAACACCCTAAACTGCACACACCCCTCTGCCCAAAACACCCTAAACTGCACACATACCCCCTGCCCAAACACCCTAAACTGCACACACACCCCTTCTGCCCAAAAACACCCTGGGGAACTGCACACACACCCTCTGCCCAAAACACCCTAAACTGCACACACACCCCTCTGCCCAAAAACACCCTAAACTGCACACACACCTGTCTGCCCAAAAACACCCTAAACTGCACACACACCCCTCTGCCCATAAACACCCTAAACTGCACACACACCCCTCTGCCCAAAAACACCCTAAACTGCACACACACCTGTCTGCCCAAAAACACCCTAAACTGTACACACACCCTCTGCCCAAAACACCCTAAACTGCACACACCCCTCTGCCCAAAAACACCCTAAACTGCACACATACCCTCTGCCCAAAAACACCCTAAACTGCACACACACCCCGCCTGCCCAAAAACACCCTAAACTGTACACACACCCCTCTGCCCAAAAAACACCCTAAACTGCACACACACCCTCTGCCCAAAAAACACCCTAAACTGCACACACACCCTCTGCCCAAAAACACCCTAAACTGCACACACACCCCTCTGCCTAAAAACACCCTAAACTGCACACACACCCCTGCCCAAACACCCTAAACTGCACACACACCCCCTCTGCCCAAAAACACCCTAAACTGCACACACACACCTGTCTGCCCAAAAACACCCTAAACTGCACACACACCCTGCCCATAAACCCCTAAACTGTACACACACACACCCCTCTGCCCAAAAAATTCCTAAACTGTACACACAATCTGGCCTGCCCAAACACCCTAAACTGCACACACACCCTCTGCCCAAAACACCCTAAACTGAACACACATCCGCTCTGCCCAAACACTTCAACTGGCAAGACACACCCCTCTGCCTAAAACACCCCTCAACTGCACACACACCCTCTGCCCAAAAACACCCTAAACTTCACACACACCCTCTGCCCAAAACACCTGGAAATTGCACACACACCCCTCTGCCTAAAACACCCTGAGCTGCACACACACACCCCTCTGCCCAAACACCTAAACTGTTCACACACCCCTCTGCCCAAAACACCCTAAACTGCACACACACTTTCGTCTAAAACAGACCCTAAACTGTACACACACCCTCTGCCCAAAAACACCTGAACCCACACACACCCTCTGCCCAAAACACCCTAAACTGCACACACACCCCTGCCCAAAAACACCCTAAACTGTACACACACACCCTCTGCCCAAAAACACCCTAAACTGCACACACACCCCTCTGCCCAAAAACACCTAAACTGCACACACACCCCTCTGCCCAAAACACCCTAACTGCACACACACCCCTCTGCCCAAAAAACACCCTAAACTGCACACACACCCCCTCTGCCCAAAAACACCCTGAATCAGCACACACAATTCCCTCTGCCCAAAAACACTCTATACTGCACACACACCCCTCTGCCCAAAAACACCCTAAACTGCACACAACCCCTGCCTAAAAAAACACCCTAAACTGTACACACACCCTCTGCCCAAAACACCCTTAACTGCACACACACCCCCTCTCTGTGTCTAAAAACACCCTAAACTGCACACACACCCCTCTGCCAAAACACCCTAAACTGCACACACACCCTCTGCCCAAAAACACCCTAAACTGCACACACACCCCTCTGCCCAAAAACACCCTAAACTGTACAAACCCCTCTGCCCAAAAACACCCTAAACTGTTCACACACCCCTCTGCCCCAAAACACCCTGAACTGTACACACACCCCTCTGCCCAAAAACACTCTAAACTGCACACACCCCTCTGCCCAAAAACACCCTAAACTGCACACACACCCCTGCCCAAAAACACCCAAAACTGCACACACACCCTGCCTAAAAACACCCTAAACTGTACACACACCCTCTGCCCAAAACACCCTAAACTGCACACACACCCTCTGCCCAAACACCCTCAATCATGACTCACCCCCCTCTGCCCAAAAAAAAAAACACCCTCAACTGCACACACACCCCTCTGCCCAAAAACACCCTAAACTTCACACACACCCCTCTGCACAAAAACTCCCTAAACTGCACACACACCCCTCTGCCCAAAAACACCCTAAACTGTACATTAGTAATTCTCTGCCTAAAAACACCCTAAACTGTACACACACCCGCTCTGCCCAAAACACCCTTAACTGTACACACACCCTGCCCAAAAACACCCTAAACTGCACACACACCCCTCTGCCCCAAAACACCCTAAACTGCACACACACCCCTCTGCCCAAAAACACCCTAAACTGCACTCACACCCCTCTGCCCAAAAACACCCTAAACTGCACACACACCCTCTCTGCCCAAAACACCCTAAACTGTGCATACACCCTTCTGCCCAAAAACACCCTAAACTGTACACACACCCTCTGCCCAAAAACACCCTAAACTGCACACACACCCCTCTGCCCAAAAACACCCTAAACTGTACACACACCCCTCTGCCCCAAAACACCCTGAGCTGCACACACACCCTCTGCCCAAAAACACCCTAAACTGCACACACACCCGTCTGCCCAAAAACACCCTAAACTGCACACACACCTGTCTGCCCAAAAACACCCTAAACTGCACACACACCCCTCTGCCCAAAAACACCCAAAACTGCACACACACCCCTCTGCCCAAAAACACCCTAAACTGTACACACACCCCTCTGCCCAAACACCCTAAACTGCACACACAATCTGCTTGGTCTAAAAACAACTTAAACTGCACACACACCCCTCTGCTCCAAAAAATACTCCTAAACTGCACACACCCCTCTGCCTAAAAACACCCTAAACTGAACACACACACCCTGCCTGCCCAAAACACCCCCCACCATGCAAGACACACACCCCTCTGCCCAAAAACACCCTCAACTGCACACACACCCCTCTGCCCAAAAACACCCTAAACTTCACACACACCCCTCTGCCCAAAAACACCCTAAACTGCACACACACCCCTCTGCCCAAAAACACCCTAAACTGTACACACACACCCCTCTGCCCATTAAACACCCTAAATTCAGCACACACCTGCCTGCCTGTACACCCTAAACTGTATAATAACACCCTCTGCCCAAAAACACCCTAAACTGCACACACACCCCTCTGCCCAAAAACACCCTAAACTTCACACACAGCCCTCTGCCCAAAAACACCCTGAGCTGCACACACAACCCTCTGCCCAAAAACACCCTAAACTGTACACACACCCCTCTGCCCAAAAACACCCTTAACTGTACATACACCCTTCTGCCCAAAAACACCCTAAACTGTACACACACCCCTCTGCCCAAAAACACCCTAAACTTCACACACAGCCCTCTGCCCAAAAACACCCTGAGCTGCACACACACCCTCTGCTGTCTAAAACACCCTAAACTGTACACACACACCCTGCTCCAAAAACACCCCACCAGCATACACCCTTCTTCCCAAAAACACCCCTAAACTGTACACACACCCCTCTGCCCAAAAACACCCTAAACTGCACACACACCCCTCTGCCCAAAAACACCCTAAACTTCACACACAGCCCTCTGCCCAAAAACACCCTGAGCTGCACACACAACCCTCTGCCCAAAAACACCCTAAACTGCTCACACACCCCTCTGCCCAAAAACACCCTAAACTGCACACACACCCCTCTGCCCAAAAACACCCTAAACTGTTCACACACCCCTCTGCCCAAAAACACCCTAAACTGTACACACACCCTGCCTGCCCAAAAACACCCTAAACTGTACACACACCCCCTCTGCCCAAAACACTTAAACTGCACACACACCCTCTGCCTAAAACATTTTCCCAAACCCCTAAACCCCCCCCTCTGCTAAAACCCCCCCCCAAATGAACCAACCCTCTGAAAAAAAAAAAACCCCCCCCCCCCCCAAAAAACCCCAAATAAACCCCCCCTTCCCAAAAAACCCCCCAAATTCCCCACCCCCCTTTCCCAAAAACCCCTAAACTTCACACCCCTAAAAAAACCCCCCACACCCCCCCCCCAAAAACCTTTAAACCCCTTAATAAAACCCTCAACACTAAACTCAAAACACCCTGCCTAAAAACCTCTAAACCCCAAACCCCCTTCTGCAAACACCCTAAAAAAACTTTGCAAAACACCCTTTAAACTCAAATTTTTTCCCTTAAAACCTTTAAACTGCACACACACACCCTCTGCCCAAAAACACCTAAACTGAACACACACACCCTCTGCCCAAAAACACCCTAAACTGCACACACACCCCTCTGCCCAAAAACACCCTCAACTGCACACACACCCTCTGCCCAAAAACCCAAACTGCACACACACCCCTGCCCAAAATACAAACACCCCCTCTGCCTTAAAACACCCTAAACTGTTCACACACCCTCTTCTGCCCTCTAAAACACCCTGAACTGTACACACACCCTCTGCCCTAAAACACCCCTTAACTGTTCACACACCCCCCTCTGCTCCAAAAACCCTTAAACTGCACACACACCCTCTGCCCAAAAACACTCTTGACTGTACACACACCCTCTCTGCCCAAAAACCCTAAACTGCACACACACCTTCTGCCAAAACACCCTTAAACTGCCCAAACTCTTGCACCCTAAACTGTACACACACCCTCTGCCCAAAAACACCCTAAACTGTACACACACCCCTCTGCCCAAAAAACACCCTTAAACTGCACATACACCCTGCCCAAAACACCCCTTAAAAACACACTCTGCCCAAAAACACCTAAACCGTACACACACCCCTCTGCCCAAAAACCCCTAAACTGAACACACACCCCTCTGTCTAAAACACCCTAAACAGTTCACACACCCTTCTGCTCAAAACCCCAAACTGCACACCCCTCTGCCCAAAAACACCCTAAACTGCACACACACACACCCCACAAACACCCCTGGAAACACACACCTGCACCCTAAACTGTCACCCTCTGCCCAAAACACATTAACTGTACACACACCCCTCTGCCTAAAAACACCCTAAACTGGCACACACCCTCTTTCAAAAACACCCTAAACTGCACACACACCCCTCTGCCCAAAAACACCTTTAAACTGTACACACACCCTCTGCCCCCCCTTTAAAACCCCAAACCCCTAACCACAAAATCCCCCCCAAAAACCCCCCCCCTGACACACCCTCTCCCCAAAACCCCCTAAACTGCCACACCCCCCCTTCCAAAAACCCCAAAATTTCCACACACCCCCCCAAACCCCCAAAAAAAACCCAACACACCCCTCTCCCCAAAACCCCCCAAATTTCACACACCCTCTGCCCAAAACACCCTAAACTGACACACCCCCCCTTAAAAAAACACCCAAAATTAACAACCCCCCCCAAAACCCCCTTTCAAACCCCCCTCCCCAAAAACCCCAAATTTAAACCCCTTTCCCCCCCAAAAAACCCCCAAAAATTTACACACCCCCCTAAAAACACCCTAAATTTAACACCCCCCCCCAAAAACCCCCTTAAAAAAAAAACCCCCCTTTTTTCCCCAAAAACCCCCCAAAAATTTAAACCCCCCTCCCCAAAAAAAACCCCAAAATTTAAAACCCTTTAAAAAAACCCCTTTTTAAATCCCACCCCCTTCCCAAAAAAAAACCCTTAAACCAAACCCCTCCCCAAAAAACCCAAACCCCCAAAACCCCCCCTTTTCCCAAAAACCCCAACACCCCTTTCCCAAAAAAATTTAAACCCCTTTTCCCTCCCAAAAACACTTTTTCAAAACCCCTTTCCCAAAAAACCCCCAAATTGAACACACCCCTCCCCAAAAAAAACCCTCCAAACCCTTAAAAACCCCTCCCCCAAAAACCCCCTAAAAAAAACCCCTCCCAAAAACCCTAAACCCACACCCCCTTCTGCCAAAAACCCAAACCACACAAAACCCTCCCCAAAAAACCCTTTTAAACCACCCCCCTTTTCTGCCCAAAAAAACCCAAACTGAAACACCCCCCCCAAAAAATTAAACCTAAACCCCCTTTTCCCAAACCCCCCCTTTAAACAACACACCCCCCAAAACCCCAAAACCACACCCCTCCCAAAAACCCCTTTAAACTGCACACACACCCCCTCCCAAAAACACCTTAACTGTACACACCCACCCCTTCTGCCCAAAACACCCTAAACTGTACACACACCCCTCTGCCCAAAATGACCTTTAAACTACGAGACACACTTCTGCCCAAAACATAAACTGTACACACACCCTCTGCCCAAAACACTTTTAACTGTGTAATACACACCCTCTGCCCAAAACACCTAAACTGCACACACACCTCTTAACCCCAAAAACACCCTAAACTGTACACACACCCCCTCTGCCCAAACACCCTAAACTGTTTTTACCCCTCTGCCCAAAAACACTAAACTGCACACACACCTCTGCCCAAAACATAAAACACCCCTCTGCCCAAACTCTTTTGCCCAGATACTCCCCTCTGGCTAAAAACACCCTAAACTGGACACACACCCTCTGCCTAAAACACCCTAAACTGCACACACACACCCTCTTATTTAAACTGCACACACACCTCTGCCCAAAAACACCCTAAACTGCACACCCCCCATCTGCCCAAAAACACCTTAAACTGCACACACACCTGTTACCCAAAACACCTTAAACTGCACACACACACATCTGCCTAAAAACACCCTAAACTGCACACCCCTCTCTGCCTTAAAACACCCAAAACTGCACACACACCCCCTCTGCCCAAAAACACCCTAAAACTGTACAAACCCCTCTGCCCAAAAACACCCTAAACTGTTCACACCCCCTTAGCCCCAAAAACACCCCCTGTACTACACCTGCCCAAAACACTACACACACCCTCTGCCCAAAACACCCTAAACTGCATTACACCCTCTGCCCAAAAACACCCAAACTGTACACACACCTGCCCTGCTCCCAAAAAACACCCCTGCCTAAAACACCCTAAACTGCACATACACCCCTCTGCCCAAAAACACCCTAAACTGTACCACAAAAACACCCTAAACTGTACACACCCCTCTTCCCAAAAAAACACCCTCTGCCTAAAAACAAACTGCACACACACCCTCTGCCCAAAAACACCCTAAACTGCACACACACCCCTCTGCCCAAAACACACACACACCCTGCCCAAAACACCCTAAACAGTACACACACCCCTCAAAAACTCCCATTGACACACACCCTCTGCCCAAAAACACCCTAAACTGCACACACCTCTTGCTTAAAAACCCTAAACTTCACACACACCCCCTGCCCAAAACACCTAAACTGTACACACACCCTCTGCCCAAAACACCCTTAACTGCCCCAAACACCCCCCTCCCAAAAACAAATTTTTAAAACCCCTTAAACCCTCCCCCCCCAAAAACCCCCTAAACTTACAAAACACCCTCTCCCAAAAAACACCCCCCAAAACCACCCAAACACCCCCTTCCCAAAACCCCCAAAACTGCACACACACCCCTCTGCCAAAAACCCCTGAACCCCCCCCCCAAAAAACACCCCCAAAACCCTCCCAAACCCCCCCCAAAAACACCCTAAACGACACACCCCTCCCCAAAAACCCCAAACCACACCCCTCCCCAAAAACCCCAAACTGAACACCCCCTTAAAAACCCCCCCTTAAACTGACAAACCCCCTCTCCCCAAAAACCCCCCAAACTGAAAACCCCCCCCCCCAAAAAAAAACCCCCCTTTAATTTACACACCCCTTTTTAAACCCCCTAAATCACACCCCTCTCAAAAAACCCCCTAATACCCCCTCCCCAAAAAACCCCCCAAACAACACCCCTCTCCCAAAAAAACCCCCAAACTGAACACCCCTCTAAAAAACCCCTAAACCACAACCCCTTCCCAAAACCCTTTTAAAAACCCCCCAAAACAAACCCCCCCCCAAAAAACCCCAAACTGCCCACACCCCTTAAAAAAACCCCCCCACCCCTTTCACCCTACCCAAACCACCCCCCTCCCCAAACACCAAAACCAAACACACCCCCCCCCAAAAAAAACCCTCTAAAACACAACACACCCCTTGCCCAAAACACCCTAAATCACACACCCCTTTTCCCCCAAAAACCCCCTAAACGAAACCCCTCCCAAAAAACCCTAAACTGCAACCCCCCTTTCCCAAAACCCCTAAACTGACAACCCCTCCCCAAAAAACCCCAAACCACCACCCCCCCTTAAACACCCAAACTCCACACACCCCCCCCAAAAAAACACCCAAAACCCACACCCTTCCCCAAAACACCCTAAAACTCACCCCCCCCAAAACCCCCAAACTGCACCCCCCTCTCCCCAAAAAACCCCCCTAACCCCACACCCCCCCCCAAAAACCCCCAAACCCCAAAAACCCCTCTGCCCAAAAACACCCCTTTTCACCCCCCTCCCAAAACCCCTAAAAACCCCCCCAAAAACCCCTTTAAACTTTTTACACCCCCCCCAAAAACCCTGCCCCCCCCCTTTAAAAAACCAAACCCCCCCTCTAAAAACACCCCCCCCCAACTGCAAAACACCCCCCCCTTTTTCCCAAAAACACCCAAACCCCCAACCCCCTTTCCCAAAACCCCCAAACTCAACCCCTCTGCAAAACCCCCCGCCCCAAACCCCCCTTTCCCCAAAAAACATTTTTAAACTGACAAACCCCCCAAAAAAAACCCCAAAACTGCCACCCCCCTTCCCCAAAAAAACCCCCTAAACACACACACCCTCTAAAAAACCCCCCAAAATGCCCCACCCCCTCTCCCCCAAAACCCCCTAAACTGCCACCCCCCCTTTCCCCAAAAACCCCCAAAACTGAACACCCCCCTTTTCCCCAAAAACACCAAACTGCAAAACCCCCTCTCCCCAAAAACACCCTAAACGACACACACCCCTGCCCAAAACCCCCAAAACTGAAAACCCCCCTCTGCAAAAACACCCTAAACTGCCACACCCCTCCCCCAAAAACCCCCCTAAATGACACACCCCCTTCCCCAAAAACCCCTAAACTGACCACCCCCTCCCAAAAACCCCAAAACTGAAACCCCTCCCCAAAAACCCCCAAAAATGACAACCCCTAAAAACCCCCAAATTTTTCCCCCCCTCCCAAAAACCCCAAACTGACACACCCCTTTTTAAAAACCCCCCTAAACTGCACACCCCCCTTTTTAAAAAACCCCCTAAACTGACAAAACCCCTTTTCCCAAAACCCAAACCCCAACCCCCTCCCAAACCCCCTAAACTGCACACACCCCCCCAAACAAAACTGCCCCCCTCCCAAAAACCCCCTTTTCCCAACCCCCTCTCCCCAAAACCCAAACGTACATACACCCTTCTGCCCAAAAACGCCCTAAACTGTCCACACACCCCCTCTGTCCCAAAAACCCCTGAACTGCACACACACCCCCTGCCCAAAAAACACCCTAAACTGTTCACACCCCTGCCCCTCTTAAAACTAAAACACCCTAAACTGTACACACACCCCTCTGCCCAAAAACACCCTAAACTGCACACACACCCCTCTGCCCCCAAAACACCCTAAACTGCACATACACCCCCTGCCCAAAACACCCTAAACTGTACACACACCCCTTCTGCCTAAAAACCCCCTAAACTGCACACACACCCTCTGCCCAAAAACACCCCCTAAACTGTACACACACCCCTCTGCCCAAAAACACCCTTAACTGCACACACACCCCTGCCCAAAAACACCCTTAAACTGCACACACCCCCCTCTGTCCAAAACACCCTAAACTGTTCACACACCCCTCTGCTTAAAAAACACCCTAAACTGTACACACACCCCTCTGCCCAAAAACACCCTAAACTGCACACACACCCTCTGCCCAAAAACACCCTAAACTGTACACCCCCCCTCTGCCCAAAAAACCCCCTAAACTGTTCACACACCCTCTGCCTAAAAAACACCCTAAACTGCACACACACCCTTCTGCCAAAAAACCCTAAACTGCACAAAAACCCCCCCAAAAAACTGCACACACCCCTCTGCCCAAAACACCCTAAACTGTCTTTTTACACCCCTCTGCCCAAAAACACCCTAAACTGTACACACACCCCTCTGCCCAAAAACACCCTAAACTGTTCACACCCCCTCTGCCCAAAAAAACACCCTAAACTGCACACACACCCCTCTGCCTAAAAACACCCCTAAACTGCCCAAACTGCTGCCAAAAACAAACTGCATCACCCTCTGCCCAAAACACCTAAACTGCAAACTGCAAAACACAAACTGCACACACCCTATCTGCCCAAAACACCCCTAAACTGTTCACACACCCCCTCTGCCCAAAACACCCTAAACTGTACACACACACCCCTCTGCCCAAAAACACCTAAACTGCACACACCCCCCTCTGCCCAAAAACCCTAAACTAAACTGCACACACCCCTCTGCCCAAAAACACCCTAAACTGCACACACACCCTGCCCAAAAAAACACCCTAAACTGTTCACACACACCCTCTGCCCAAAAACACCCTAAACTGTTCACACACCCTCTGCCCCCAAAAACACCCTAAACTGCACACATACCCCTCTGCCCAAACACCCAAACTGCATTACACACACCCCTCTGTCCAAAAACACCCTAAACTGCATTAATACACCCTCTGCCCAAACACCCTAAACTGCACACACCCCTCTGCCCAAAAACACCCTAAACTGCACACACACACCCCCCTTGCCCAAAACACCCTAAACTGCACACACACCCTCTCTGCCTTCAAAACACCTAAACTGTTCACACACCCTCTGCCCAAAAACACCCCTAAACTGTTCACACAACCCTCTGCCCAAAAACACCCTAAACTGTTCACACACCCCTCTGCCCAAAAACACCCTAAACTGCACACACCCTACCCCTCTGCCCAAAACACCCTAAACTGTTCACACACCCTCTGCCTAAAACACCCTAAACTGCACACACACCCTCTGCCCAAAAACACCCTAAACTGCACACACACACCCCTCTGCCCAAAAAACCCCTAAACTGCACACACCTATCTGCCCAAAAACACCCTAAACTGCACACCACACCCTCTGCCCAAAACACCTCTTCTGCACACACACCCCTCTGCCCAAAAACACCCTAAACTGCACACACACCCCTCTGCCCAAAAAACGCCCTAAACTGCACACACACCCTCTGCCCAAAACACCCTAAACTATTCACACACCCTCTGCCCTAAAACACCCTAAACTGCACACACACCCCTCTGCCCAAAAACACCCTAAACTGCACACACACCCTCTGCTTAAAAACCCTAAACTGCACACACCCTCTCTGCCTAAAACACCCTAAACTGCATACACCCTCTGCCCAAAACACCCTAAACTGCACACACACCCTCTGCCCCAAAACACCTAAACTGTACACACACCCCTCTGCCCAAAAATTACCCTAAACTGCACACACACCTCTGCCCAAAAACACCTAAACTGTTCACACACACCCCTCTGCCTAAAAACACCCTTAACTGTACACAACACCCTCTGCCCAAAAAACACCCTAAACTGTACACACACTCTTCTGCCCAAAAAAACACCCTAAACTGTTCACACACCCTCTGCCCTTAAAACACCCTAAACTGCACACACACCCCCCAAAAACACCCTAAACTGTCCACACACACCCCTCTTACTTAAAAACACCCTAAACTGCACACACACCCCTCTGCCCAAAAACACCCTAAACTGCACACACACCCTCTGCCCAAAAACACCCAAAACTGCACACACACCCCTCTGCCCAAAAACACCCTAAACTGCACACACCCCTCTGCCCAAAAACACCCTAAACTGCACACACCCCTCTGCTTACACCCCTCTGCCCCCCTCTTAAAAACACCCTCACTGCACACACACACCCCTCTGCCCAAAAACCCTAAACTGCACACACCCCCTGCCCAAAAAACACCCTAAACTGCACACACACCCCTCTGCCCAAAAACACCCTAAACTGTATACACACACCCTCTGCTCCTAAAACACCCTAAACTGCACATACACCTATCTGCCCAAAAACACCCTAAACTGTACACACACCCTCTGCCCAAAAACACCCCTAAACTGCACACACCCTCTGCCCAAAAACACCCTAAACTGTTCACACACCCTCTGCCCAAAAAACACCCTAAAACTGCACACACACCCTCTGCCCAAAACACCCTTTAATTGTACACACCCCTCTGCCCAAAAACACCCTAAACTGCACACACCCCTCTGCCCAAAAACACCCTAAACTGTTCACACACCCCTCTGCCCAAAAACACCCTAAACTGTTCACACACCCCTCTGCCCAAAACCCCTAAACTGCACACCACCCCTCTGCCCCAAAAACACCCTAAACTGCACACACACCCCCTCTGCCCAAAAAACACCTAAACTGTACACACCCCTCTGCCCAAAAAACACCCTAAACTGCACACACACCCCTCTGCCCAAAAACACCCTAAACTGTACACACACCCCTCTGCCCAAAACACCCTTAAACTGCACACACCCCTCTGCCCAAAAACACCCTAAACTGCACACACACCCGTCTGCCCAAAAACACCCTAAACTGCACACACACCCCTCTGCCCAAAAAACACCCTAAACTGCACACACACCCCTCTGCCCAAAAAACACCTAAACTGCACACACACCCCTCTGCTAAAACACCCTAAACTGTACATACACCTCTGCCCAAAAAACACCCTAAACTGCACACACCCCTCTGCCCAAAACACCCTAAACTGCACACACACACCCCTCTGCCCAAAAACACCCTAAACTGCACACACACCCCTCTGCCCAAAACACCCTAAACTGTACACACACCTATCTGCCCAAAAACACCCTTAACTGTACACACACCCCTCTGCCCAAAAACACCCTCAACTGTACACACACTCTTCTGCCCAAAAAACACCCTAAACTGCACACACACCCTCTGCCCAAAAACACCCTAAACTGCACACACACACCCCTCTGCCCAAAAACACCCTAAACTGTTCACACACCCCTCTGCCCAAAAACACCCTAAACTGCACACACACCCCCTCTGCCCAAAAACACCCTAAACTGTTCACACACCCCTCTGCCCAAAAACACCTAAACTGCACACACACCCTCTGCCCAAAAACACCCTAAACTGCACACACCCCTCTGCTTAAAAACACCCTAAACTGCACACACACCTCTCTGCCCAAAACACCCTAAACTAAGCATTAAAACACCCTCTGCCCCTCAAAAACACCCTAAACTGCACACCCCTCTGCCTGCACCAAAAACACCCTAAACTGCAAACACACACCCCTCTGCCCAAAAACACCCTAAACTGCACACACACCCCTGCCCAAAAACACCCTAAACTGCACACACACCTCTGCCCAAAAACACCCTAAACTGTTCACACACCCCTCTGCCCAAAAACACCCTAAACTGCACACACACACCCCTCTGCCCAAAAACACCCTAAACTGCACACACCCCTCTGCCCAAAAACACCCTAAACTGCACACACACCCTCTGCCCAAAACACACCTAAACTGCACACACACCCCTCTTGCCCCTAAACTGCAACACACCCTCTGCCCTAAAACTAAACTGCACACCCCCCTCTGCCCAAAAAACCCTAAACTGTGCACACACCCCTCTGCCCAAAAAAACTGTACACCCTAAAAACTGTTACATCCCAAAAACTGCACACACACCCCTCTGCCCAAAAACACCCTAAACTGCACACACCCCTGCCCCCAAAACACCCTAAACTGTAAACACCCCTCTGCCCAAAAACACCTAAACTGCACATACACCCTCTCCAAAAAACACCCTAAACTGCACACACACCCCTCTGCCCAAAACACCCTAAACTGCACACACACCCGTCTGCCCAAAAACACCCTAAACTGCACACACCCCCTAAACTGTACACACCCCCTCTGCCCAAAAACACCCTTAAACTGTTCACACACCCCTCTGCCCAAAAACACCCTAAACTGTACACACACCCTCTGCCCAAAAACACCCTTAACTGTACACACCCCTCTGCCCAAAAACACCCTAAACTGTACCCACCTAAACTGCACCCTGCCCAAAAAACACCCTAAACTGCACACACACCCCTCTGCCACCCTAAACTGCACACACCCCTGCCCAACTGCACACACACCCTCTGCCCAAAAAACCCTAAACTGTACACACAAAACACCCTAAACTGTTTTACACACTGCCCAAAAACACCCTAAACTGCACACACACCCCTCTGCCCAAAAACACCCTAAACTGTACACACACCCCTCTGCCCAAAAAAACACCTAAACTGTTCACACACCCCTCTGCCCAAAAACACCCTAAACTGCACACACACCCCTCTCTGCCCCTTAATGCAAACACCCCTCTGCCCAAAACTGTGCACACACACCCCCTCTGCCCAAAACACCCTAAACTGCACACACCCCTCTGCTGCCCAAAACACCCTAAACTGCACACACACCCCCTCTGCCCAAAAACACCCTAAACTGTACACACCCTCTGCCCAAAAACACCCTAAACCCTCTGCCCCAAAAACACCCTAAAACTGTTCAACACTGCTCTGCCCCTCTGCCTTAAAAACACCCTCTGCCCAAAAACACCCTTTAAACTGTACACACACCCCTCTGCCCAAAAACACCCTAAACTGTACACACACCCCTCTGCCCAAAAACACCCTAAAACTGCACACACACCCCTCTGCCCAAAACACCCTAAACTGCACACACACCCCTCTGCCCCAAAACACCCTAAACTGTACACACACCCTCTGCCCAAAAACACCCTAAACTGTACACACCCCTCTGCCAAAAACACCCTTAAACTACACCCCTTCCACACACCCCTCTGCCCAAAAACACCCTAAACTGTACACACACCCCTCTGCCCAAAAAACACCCTTAACTGTACACACACCCCTCTGCCCAAAACACCCTAAACCTGCACACACACCCTCTGCTTTAAAACACCCTAAACTGCACACACACACCCCTCTGCCCAAAACACCCTAAACTGTACACACACCCCTCTGCCCAAAACACCCACTAAACTGCACACACACCCCTCTGCCCCAAAAACACCTAAACTGTACCCTCTGCCCAAAACACCCTAAACTGTACACACCCCTCTGCCCAAAACACCCTAAACTGTACACACACCCCTCTGCCCAAAAACACCCTAAACTGTACACACACCCCTCTGCCCAAAAAAACCCCTAAACTGCACACACACCCCCTGCCCAAAAACACCCTAAACTGCACACACACCTCTGCCCAAAAACACCCTAAACTGCACACACCCTCTGCCTGCCCAAAAAAACACCCTAAACTGCACACACACCCCTCTGCCCAAAAACACCCTAAACTGTACACACACCCCTCTGCCCAAAAACACCCTAAACTGCACACACACCCCTCTGCCCAAAACACCCTAAACTGCACACACACCCCTCTGCCCAAAAAACACCCTAAACTGCACACCCCTCTGCCCAAAAAACCCTAAACTGCACACACACCCCTCTGCCCAAAACACCCTAAACTGTACACACACCCCTCTGCCCAAAAACACCCTAAACTGCACACACACCCTCTGCCCAAAAACACCCTAAACTGTTCACACACCCCCCTGCCCAAAAACACCCTAAACTGCACACACACCTCTGCCCCAAAACACCCCTAAACTGTACACACCCCTCTGCCCAAAAACACCTAAACTGCACACACACCCCTCTGCCCAAAAACACCCTAAACTGTACACACCCCCTCTGCCCAAAAACACCCTAAACTGCACACCCCCTCTGCCCAAAAACACCCTAAACTGCACACACCCCCCCTCTGCCCAAAAACACCCTAAACTGCACACACCTCTGCCCAAAAACACCCTAAACTGCACACACCCCTCTGCCCAAAAACACCCTAAACTGCACACACACCCCTCTGCCCAAAAACACCCTAAACTGCACACACCCCCTCTGCCCAAAAACACCCTAAACTGCACACACACCCCTCTGCCCAAAACTGCACCCTAAACTGTTCACACACACCCCTCTGCCCCCCAAAACACCTAAACTGCACACACACCCTCTGCCCAAAAACACCCTAAACTGTACACACCCCCCCTGCCTAAAAAAACACCCTAAACTGCACACCCCCTCTGCCCAAAAACACCCTAAACTGCACACACACCCCTCTGCCCAAAACACAAAAACACCTAAACCCTCTGCCCAAAAAACACCCTAAACTGCACACACACCCCTCTGCCTAAACACCCTAAACTGTACACACCCCTCTGCCCAAAAAACACCTAAACTGCACATACACCCCTCTGCCCAAACTGCCCAAAAACACCCTAAACTGCACACACACCCCCTCTGCCCAAAAACACCCTAAACTGCACACACACACCCCTCCTGCCCAAAAAACACCCCTGCCCAAAACACCCTAAACTGCACACACACCCCCTGCCCAAAAAACCCCTAAACTGTACATACACCCTCTGCCCAAAAACACCCTAAACTGCACACACACCCCCTCTGCCCAAAAACACCCTAAACTGCACACACACCCCTCTGCTCAAAAACACCCTAAACTGTACACACACCTGCCCAAAAACACCCTAAACTACACACACACCCTCTGCCCAAAAACACCCTAAACTGTACACACACCCCCCTCTGCCCAAAAACACCCCTAAACTGCACACACACCCCTCTGCCTAAAAACACCCTAAACTGCACACACACCCCTCTGCCCAAAACACCCTAAAAACACCCCTAAACTGCACATACACCCCTCTGCCCAAAAACACCCTAAACTGTACACACCCCTCTGCCCAAAAACACCCTAAACTGCACACACACCCCTCTGCCCAAAACACCCTAAACTGCACACACCCCTCTGCCCAAAACACCTAAACTGTTCACACACCCTCCCTAAAAAACACCCTAAACTGCAAACACACACCCCCCTCTGCCCAAAAACACCTAAACTGTACACACACACCCTCTGCCCAAAAACACCTAAACTGTACAATTGCCCAAAACACCCTAAACTGCACCCACACCCTCTGCCTAAAACACCCTAAACTGCACACACACCCCTCTGCCCAAAAACACCCTAAACTGTACACACCCCTCTGCCCCACCCTAAACTGCACACACCCCTCTGCCCAAAAAACACCCTAAACTGTACACACACAAAACCCTCTGCCACACCCCCTGCCTAAAACACCCTAAACTGCACACACCCCTCTGCCCAAAAACACCCTAAACTGTACACACACCCTCTGCCTCTAAACTGCACACACCCCTCTGCCCAAAAACACCCCTAAACTGTTCACACCCCTCTGCCCAAAAACACCCCTAAACTGTGCACCCCCCTGCCCAAAAAACCCTAAACTGTTCACACCCCTCTGCCCAAAAACACCCTAAACTGTTTCACACACCCTCTGCCTTCAAAAAACACCCTAAACTGTACACACACCCGTCTGCCCAAAAACACCCTAAACTGTACACACACCCCTGCCCAAAAACACCCCCTCTGCCCAAACTGTAAACACACCCCCTGCCCAAAAACACCCTAAACTGCACACACCCCCTCTGCCCCAAAACACCCTAAACTGTACACCCCCTCTTCCCTAAAAACACCCTAAACTGCACACACCCTCTGCCCAAACACCCTAAACTGTAACACCCCCTCTGCCCAAAAACACCCTAAACTGCACACACCCTCTGCCCAAAAACACCCTAAACTGTACACACCCCTCTGCCCAAAAACACCCTAAACTGTTCACACACCCCTCTGCCCAAAAAACACCCTAAACTGTACACACCCCTCTGCCCAAAAACACCCTAAACTGTACACACACCCCTCTGCCCAAAAACACCCTAAACTGTACACACCCCTCTGCCCCAAAACACCCTGAACTGTACACACCCCTCTGCCCAAAAACACCCTAAACTGTTCACACACCCCTCTGCCCAAAAACACCCTAAACTGCACACACCCCTCTGCCCAAAAACACCCTCAACTGTACACACACCCTTCTGCCCAAAAACACCCTAAACTGTTCACACACCCCTCTGCCCAAAAACACCCTAAACTGTACACACACCCTCTGCCCAAAAACACCCTGGATGAGGCTATTATGGGGACCCGTATCTTCTCGCTTTCTCCCAGATGCCATAATCGGCTTATCCTTGCCCGTTTCTGCCTATTTTCAAACTATCCAAAACCTTTCAGAAATTGAACTACTTTTGCCCATCCCTGGCTCCGCTCATGGGTGTTGATTGGTTTTTGTGCCATTTTGGCATGGCGCAAATGTTTAGTTGTTTGTATGTTACATGTAAATTGGTTCTGGTTTCTTTGTGCCGTACTGTGCTGGTCTGTTGTACCATACTAATGGTTGGTCCCAGGCGGATTGTCCATTAGGGCGATTGGGCGGCCGACTGCCACAGAAAAAAAAAATTTTTTTTTTTTTTTCTCTACCACTGTTCTACAACAGTCTCCCCTTTGAATGGCATTGTCCAATCAGGATAAACTAAGCGTTTCAAATTGTCCTGCCCCTTTCATGGAGATTTCACTCAGACTGAAAATTGCCCCAGGGTCTCTCATTGACTCTCGTGTAGCGTCATTTGTTTGCCCCCAACGTGCTTTCGTCATCCGTAACAGCAGTGGTCTTGGGCAGAGCCTGTGGGCAGAGCTGGTCGATGCGCGCTGCCATGAGAACCGAGACGGTCTCCTACTTTCGGTCATTGCTCGCTGTGCTGAAGAGATAGGCAGGCTGAATGCGTTCAGGCTCCACCTGTTCCGTTGTTGGTTGTACCAACAATTCAAAAAAAGATTAAAGTTCGTATGGAAACAGAGTGCTTTATTCACAAGGTGATTAGAAAAGATTGCCCTTGCCCAGCACCTTGCAGTCTACACTCGATGCCAGCGGTAGGCCCTTAGAGTGGCTAACGCGCATAGGATAGCGTGTGCTCACACCATTTTGTAAAAAGAGCGCCGACGGATGACCATCCCGATCCCACTGTATAATACATTATACGGTCCCTTATCGTTAATTCAAAGATCCGTCCAACAAGTATGTCTTTTAAAATCCGACAAAAAGTATTGTCAGCCAGTGGTCAGTTTAGTTTTCGGGTGAAGTTACCAGCGTTTGCCATGTAATTAGTGGCCATCTCGGGTCACCGATGGGATGCATATTGAAACCCACACATTTATCTGTTATACAGGCAAGCGTTAGCACTTTTGAACAAGTTTACATTGAGCATTGGAGGGCTTACCAGTTTACCAGTAGCGTTAGTGAATATTGAAAGGTGCATAATCGTAATCCTGGCTTTTTTTTTGTAAAAACCTCATCTTTAACCCGACGATATTCTTGTGGCAAATATTTTTGCTTGTCCTTCAGCGGTTGTGAAGGATTGGACTGAGATCTTTATTTTTGTTCCGTGCATTGGTGATTTCCAGCATGCAAGTGAAGCTTGGGACTGTACTTTCGTGCTCTGAATAATGATTGTTGCCCACAGCTAATGTGATATCATTCAGTAGTGGAAGCGGGTGACGGCTGGGTTTTTTTACCCTTGTGTAAAACAAAAGAAACTGCTAGCCAGACTATTTACTGAATCAAAAGCATTTTTGATCGCAGTTTGCTAGCTAATCACTTCCTGCATATGAATTGCAACTTCGCTGTCTTGTCACGCTTTTTTTTTTTCTTTGGCTGTAGGAACGAGTAGCCACCCAAATAGATATTACGTCTTCATCAATAAGTGGAGTGATTAATTGTAGTGCTAAACCATTCTTTACTTATGAAGGCTCCTGGCTGTGACTTTTCTTCACCACAGTTTATCATCTGCAACTCATGTTGCAAGGAAAAACTTTGTTGTGTGCACCAGTGCTGCTCTCTAGTGGACATAACAGGCATTGCTATAAAGTAAATTGAGGCGATGATCTTGCCACCTACAGTATTGGTACCATCTCTACATTCATTCTATGCATGTTACTTCCACAAAATGGGTATTTTGAATTATATGAATTAGTGGGAAAGTGGAGTAATAAAGGGAAATGACTAACTTCTAACCAGCTAACTTCTGTCCAGCTCTTTCTGTTGTATGTTGCCACCTAATGGACATAAAAGGCAATGATTATGAGTTTATTTAACAGGCCCAAAAAGATTGAGACACATTCTGTTGATGTATTTGACAAATAGCTCATCGGTGTGATTATTCGTAAAAATTGCCTCCCCTGAATTTTTTGTCAGGAGTCGCCACTGGTTGGTCCTTTGTATTGTTTTTGTATCACGGCAGTTGCTTGCGTTTTGTTATTTTAACCAACACATGATTGGTTGTTTGTTTTACTGTTGTAACACTTACTTTTGCTCGTTTGTATTGCCATTGTTACCTGCTACTTGATTAATGTTTGTTGTTGTAACGTACTGATGGTTGGTTATCTGTGTTGTTGTAAGATGTGTGTTGTTGTAAGATGTGCGTTGTTTGTGTTGTTGTCAGATGTGTGTTGTTGTAAGATGTGTGTTGTTGTCAGATGTGCGTTGTTGTAAGATGTGTGTTGTTGTAAGATGTGCATTGTTGTAAGATGTGTTTGTTGTAAGATGTGCGTTGTTGTAAGATGTGCATTGTTGTAAGATGTGTTTGTAAGATGTGCGTTGTTGTAAGATGTGTGTTGTTGTAAGATGTGTTGTTGTCAGATGTGTGTTGTTGTCAGATGTGTGTTGTTGTCAGATGTGTGTTGTTGTAAGATGTGTGTTGTTGTCAGATGTGTGTTGTTGCTGTTGTTGTCAGATGTGTGTTGTTGTCAGATGTGTGTTGTTGTAAGATGTGTGTTGTCAGATGTGCGTTTGTAAGATGTGCGTTGTTGTAAGATGTGTGTTGTTGTCAGATGTGCGTTGTTGTAAGATGTTGTTGTTGTAAGATGTATTGTTTAGATGTGTGTTGTTGTGTTGTTGTAAGATGTGTTGTTGTCAGATATGCATTGTTGTAAGATGTGTGTTGTTGTAAGATGTTTGTTGTAAGATGTGCATTGTTGTAAGATGTGTGTTGTCAGATGTCGTGTTGTTTGTAAGATGTGTGTTGTTGTAAGATGTGTGTGTTGTTTGTTTGTAAGATGTGTGTTGTTGTCAGATAAGATGCGTTGTTGTAAGATGTGTGTTGTTGTCAGATGTGCATTGTTGTCAGATGTGTTGTTGTCAGATGTACATTGTTGTAGATGTGTTGTTGTCAGATGTTTGTTGTAAGATGTGTGTTGTCAGATTGTTGTCAGATGTGCGTTGTTGTAGATGTGTTTGTTGTAAGATGTGCGTTGTTGTAAGATGTGTGTTGTTGTCAGATGTGCGTTGTTGTAAGATGTGTGTTGTTGTAAAATGTGTTGTTGTCAGATGTGTTGTTATAAGATGTGTGTTGTTGTCAGATGTGCGTTGTTGTAAGATGTGTTGTTGTAAGATGTGCGTTGTTGTAAGATGTGTGTTGTTGTAAGATGTGCATTGTTTTAAGATGTGTGTTGTTGTAAGATGTGCGTTGTCAGATGTGTGTTGTTGTCAGATGTGTGTTGTAAGATGTGCGTTGTTGTCAGATGTGTGTTGTTGTAAGATGTGTTGTTGTCAGATGTGCGTTGTTGTAAGATGTGTGTTGTTGTAAGATGTGCGTTTGTCAGATGTGTGTTGTTGTCAGATGTGTGTTGTAAGATGTGCGTTGTTGTCAGATGTGTGTTGTTGTCAGATGTGCGTTGTAAGATGTGTGTTGTTGTCAGATGTGTGTTGTTGTAAGATGTGCGATGTTGTCAGATGTGTTTGTTGTCAGAAGTGTGTTGTTGTAAGATGTGTGTTGTCAGATGTACATTGTTGTAAGATGTGCGTTGTTGTCAGATGTGTGTTGTTGTTGTAAGATGTGTGTTGTTGTAATGTGTGTTGTTGTCAGATGTGTGTTGTTGTAAGATGTGTCAGATGTTTGTAAGATGTGTGTTGTTGTAAGATGTGCGTTGTTGTCAGATGTGTGTTGTTGTCAGATGTGTGTTGTAAGATGTGCGTTGTTGTCAGATGTGTGTTGTAAGATGTGTGTTGTCAGATGTGCGTTGTAAGATGTGTGTTGTTGTCAGATGTGTGTTGTAAGATGTGCGTTGTTGTCAGATGTGTGTTGTTGTAAGATGTGCGTTGTTGTCAGATGTGTGTTGTTGTCAGATGTGTGTTGTAAGATGTGCGTTGTTGTCAGATGTGTGTTGTAAGATGTGTGTTGTCAGATGTGCGTTGTAAGATGTGTGTTGTTGTCAGATGTGTGTTGTAAGATGTGCGATGTTGTCAGATGTACGTTGTTGTCAGATGTGTGTTGTTGTAAGATGTGTGTTGTCAGATGTACATTGTTGTAAGATGTGCGTTGTTGTCAGATGTGTGTTGTTGTAAGATGTGTGTTGTTGTAAGATGTGTTGTCAGATGTGTGTTGTTGTAAGATGTGCGTTGTTGTAAGATGTGTGTTGTTGTAAGATGTGTTGTTGTCAGATGTGTGTTGTTGTCAGATGTGCGCTGTTTTTATTGTGTTGTTATGTCCTCATATTTGCTCTATTGTGTTGTTGTCACCAGCTAATGATCTTTTTTGTCTTGCAATATGGTTATGATTGGTTGTTTGTATTACTGTTGTAACGTGCATATGTTTGCTTATTTGTATTGTCTTTGTTATCCACTGTTGGTCATTTATCCTATGTTATTGTGACATACCAATGGTTGATCGTTTGTATTGCTGTTGGAACACACTAATGGATGGTACCTTGTATTGTTGTTTCCTGCTACTGGTTGTTTTTGATTTGTTGTTGTGAAACACTGTTGGTTGTTTGTGTAGTCGTTTTGTTGCTGTAACAGTTGGCTGCTTTTATTGTTTTTATGGTGCTTATGGTTGGTTCTTCGCATTGCTGCTTTGTAGCTTTAATGGCTGGTTGTTTGTGTTTTTGTTTTGTACCTGTAATGGTTAGTTGCTTGTGTTTTTGTTTTGTAGCGCTAACGGTTGGTTGTTTGTTGTTTCATAGATCTAATCGGGGCTGGCGCTAGAACAGGGAAATTGGGGGGGGGGCACAGACACGTCCCTTTATGACAAGAATTAGTCCTGGCAAGTTCTCAATCATTTTCCTTTATTGACGCGTTTTCCAATTATCGTAATTGGCATCTGAAGACACGGTTTCTCTCCATATGCGATCTAACAGCGATGAAATCATGGGATAAATTCACAGTGGCGGAACCAGAACTGATAATTGCGTGCACAAAACATCCATTTAAAATAATTATTAGTCCTGACCTGTTCTCAGTCATTTTCATGATTAACAAAAGGTTCACTCCGAGAGCGCTCCACACTTATCAGGTGCTGCTTGTTCTCCCCGATTAGGTAAGACGACAATCATTCATCTGGACGCGTATTTGCTCATTTAAGTCAATGTTATTCAAAATTGCATACCTGCGCAAATAGCTTGAGCCGCATGCTTTTTATAGCCTATTTAACCGCCGAGTGCCACGTTTTGTTTTATCAACCCATGCAATACCGAGAGTGAACGGCGATATTTCATTGGAACAAAGACCAGTTCAATCAACGCGAAACATTGGCCTATTAATAAGTAAATTATTTTTCTGTACTGAATTTAGCCCATGATTTCATCGCTGTTAGATCACATATGGGGAGAAACCATGTCTTCAGTTGCCAGTTACGGTAATTGGAAAACGCGTCAATAAAGGAAAATGATTGAGAACTTGGCAGGACTAATTCTTGTCATAAAGGGACGTGTCTGTGCCCCCTCAGTTCCCTGTTTTAGCGCCGGGCCTGGATCTAATGGCTGCTTGTATGCTAATGCTCACGGTTGGTTATTTTGTTGCTTTGTAGCGCTAACAGTTGATTGTTAGTGTTGTTCTGTTGCTCATATGGTTGGTTGTTTATGCTTTTGTTTTGTGCCTTTAATGGTTGGTTGTTTATGTTGTTGTTTTATAGCTTTAATAGCTGGTTGTTTGTGTTGTTGTTTGATACTGCTTATGTTTGGTTTAGTTGTTGATTAATACTGCTCACGGTTGGTAGTGTTATTGTTTGGTACTGCTTATGGTTGTTAGTGCTGTTGTTTGATACTTTTTACGGTTGCATTGTTCTTTGATGGTTGATTGAGTTGTTATTTGGGTTACAGGACTCTTCATCCCCGGACTTTTCATCCCCAAATTTTTTGTCCCCGGACTTCTCAACCCCATTGACTTTTCGTCCCCGGACTCTTTGTCCCCGAGGACTTTTCGTCCTTGAGGACTTTTTTGTCCCCGGATTTTTTGTCCTCTAATGATAAAAAAAATGTGCTACCATTGTTGACAGACGGATGGACAAACAGATGACGGATAGATCACCATGATGTAAGGGTTAGGGTTAGGGATAGTGTTATGAGGCAGGAAGATGGCAAAGCGTTATTGAGGACGAACAATCCAGGGATGAAAAGTTCATGGGGGTGAGGAGTCCGTGGACGAAAATTCCGGAGACGAAAAATTCGAGGACAAAAATTCAGGGGACAATGAGTCCTAGAGTCCTTATTTGATGCTGCTTACGATTGTTAGTGTTGTTGTTTGATACCGCTCACGGTTGGTTGAGTTGTTGTTTGATACTGCACACAGTTGGTTGTGTTGTTGTTTGCTACTGCACACAGTTGGTTGTGTTGTTGTTTGATACTGCAAACGGTTGGTTGTGTTGTTGTTTGATACTGCACACGGTTGGTTGTGGTGTTGTTTGATACTGCACACGGTTGGTTGTGTTGTTGTTTGATACTGCACACGGTTGGTTGTATTATTTGATACTGCACACAGTTGGTTGTGTTGTTGTTTGATACTGCACACGGTTGGTTGTGGTGTTGTTTGATACTGCACACGGTTGGTTGTGTTGTTGTTTGATACTGCACACGGTTGGTTGTGGTGTTGTTTGATACTGCACTTGCACACGTGTTGTTGTTTGTGTTGGTTGTGTTGTTGTTTGATACTGCACACGGTTGGTTGTGTTGTTGTTTGATACTGCACACGGTTGGTTGTGTTGTTGTTTGATACTGCACACAGTTGGTTGTGTTGTTGTTTGATACTGCACACAGTTGGTTGTGTTGTTGTTTGATACTGCACACAGTTGGTTGTGTTGTTGTTTGATACTGCACACAGTTGGTTGTGTTGTTGTTTGATACTGCACATACTGCACACAGTTGGTTGTGTTGTTGTTTGATACTGCACACAGTTGGTTGTGTTGTTGTTTGATACTGCACACAGTTGGTTGTGCTGTTGTTTGATACTGCACACAGTTGGTTGTGTTGTTGTGTGATACTGCACACAGTTGGTTGTGCTGTTGTTTGATACTGCACACAGTTGGTTGTGCTGTTGTTTGATACTGCACACAGTTGGTTGTGTTGTTGTGTGATACTGCACACAGTTGGTTGTGGTGTTGTTTGATACTGCATACGGTTGGTTGTGTTATTGTTTGATACTGCACACGGTTGGTTGTGGTGTTGTTTGATACTGCACACAGTTGGTTGTGGTGTTGTTTGATACTGCACACAGTTGGTTGTGTTGTTGTTTGATACTGCACACAGTTGGTTATGCTGTTGTTTGATACTGCACACGGTTGGTTGTGTTGTTATTTGATACTGCACACAGTTGGTTGTGTTGTTGTTTGATACTGCACACGGTTGGTTGTGGTGTTGTTTGATACTGCACACGGTTGGTTGTGTTGTTATTTGATACTGCACACAGTTGGTTGTGCTGTTGTTTGATACTGCACACAGTTGGTTGTGTTATTGTTTGATACTGCACACGGTTGGTTGTGTTGTTGTGTGATACTGCACACAGTTGGTTGTGGTGTTGTTTGATACTGCATACGGTTGGTTGTGTTATTGTTTGATACTGCACACGGTTGGTTGTGGTGTTGTTTGATACTGCACACAGTTGGTTGTGGTGTTGTTTGATACTGCACACAGTTGGTTGTGTTGTTGTTTGATACTGCACACAGTTGGTTATGCTGTTGTTTGATACTGCACACGGTTGGTTGTGTTGTTATTTGATACTGCACACAGTTGGTTGTGTTGTTGTTTGATACTGCACACGGTTGGTTGTGGTGTTGTTTGATACTGCACACGGTTGGTTGTGTTGTTATTTGATACTGCACACAGTTGGTTGTGCTGTTGTTTGATACTGCACACGGTTGGTTGTGTTGTTGTTTGATACTGCACACGGTTGGTTGTGTTGTTATTTGATACTGCACACGGTCGGTTGTATTGTTGTTTGATACTGCACACGGTTGGTTGTATTGTTGTTTGATACGGCACATAGTTGGTTGTATTGTTGTTTGATACGGCACACAGTTGGTTGAGTTGTTGTTTTTCTGTGGATATTTCGCCTGCAGGGCTCGTGGGGCTCGGGGGGTAGAGAGCAGTACAGCAGAGAGCTCCTCCGCTCCTCCATCTTCGCCGCTGCCAGTCGCAAGAGGAAGAAACACAAAGAGAAGCCGCTGCCCAGCAGCTCCGACGATGACCTGGACTCAGTCTTCCCCTGGAAGGGGAACAAAGACCCCAACCAAAACCAGAACCCGGGCAGAGCCGAGGCCAGCAGGCCAGAGCGAAAAGAGGCCCCTGCTGGAGAGAGGGAGGACAAGAAGGATGGAGAGCCGAAAGACAGCAAACAGGAAGTGAGACCATCGCCGCCAGAGCAGGAGGACAGCGGTAAATCGGAGGAGAGGGGAGAGGGGATGCGTGAGAAAGTCCACTGTCCCCCCCCATTCTCCTCTCCCTCCCCAAGTCTGAGTTACCGTGGAAACGGTGCCCACCAGTCCTCGCTGTCCGACCCAGTCTCCCTTGGTGATGATGCGACCTCTGACCTTGGCACCATGAACAGCAGCAGCTCCCAAAACTCTGCCTTCCGGAGAAACCACGGCCCTAATCCCGCCCCTGACCCTGCCCCAGACCCCAGTGCAAGCGAGGTGCAGGCGGAGCTAAGCTCCATCACCTCCGACACTCCACCACCTCCTCCCTCACCCCTCCCCTTCCTGCCGGGAGCGGAGCGGAGTGCGCTCAGTCCAGAGCGGAGCCGCGGGGACGAGGCGGATGATGAGCGCAGTGAGCTCGTGAGCATTAGCGAGGGCCGCCCTGCCGAGACCGACAGCGAGAGCGAATTCCCTGTCTTCCCCAAACCGGAGCTCGAAGCCCCTCCCACCAGCCAGACCCCACCCCCTCAGACAAAGACGGACAGCGAGTCTTCCACCAACCGGCTGTCACGAGTCCTGGGCTCCGTTAAGGGGCGGTCTTCTGGCAGCTTTAGCTCCTCCTCCCGAGGCGAGGAGACTGAATCGAAGGCGGAGCCTGTGTGGCGAATGAGGCTCACTGAGCGGTTTAAGCTCCGCCTCCGCAGCGCAACAGACGATGTGATCGGAGTTTCAGGGGGTGGCGGGGAGGGCCGAAAGAGGCGGGGCATTCGCCGCAGACACACTATGGGGGGCCAGCGCGACTTCGCCCAGCTGTCCATCATCAACGATGACAGAGGGGCGGAACTCAGTGCGGTGGACCGCCTCAAACCAAAATGCAGCTCGCAGGACTTCTCTATCCGCGATTGGCTCGTCCGTGAGCGCAGTGGTCGCTCCAGTAACATGGACTCTGCCCCTCCCACTGCAGCCACACCCACCTCTGCGGAGGATGGCCCCCTGAATGGAGACAGCGCGCTGGGGAAGAGTACTGCAGCTTCGAGTCTCCCTGGTGGGGGACGCCGCACCCCAAAAACTGTCCAGTGCTCAGGTGGTGCGCTCCCGCTTCTACCAGTATTTATAACTGCACCTGGGTTAAATTATATTGTCATGCAGATTTAAAACCTTCTCTCAAATTCTGTGCTCTATTGGTCTTCCCTGGCGAAGTTCAACCTGCCGGGTGGAGAAAAAGGCTGGGGTTTACACTCTCGGGATTATTTTACTTTACTTTATAAAGGCCGGGGTTTACACTCTCGGCATTATTTTACTTTATAAAGACCGGGGTTTACACTCTCGGGATTATTTTACTTTATAAAGGCCAGGGTTTACACTCTCGGGATTATTTTACTTTATGAAGGCCGGGGTTTACACTCTCGGGATTATTTTACTTTATAAAGGCCGGGGTTTACACTCTCGGGATTATTTTACTTTATAAAGGCCGGAGTTTACACTCTCGGGATTATTTTACTTTATAACGGCCGGGGATTACACTCTCGGGATTATTTTACTTTATAATGCACCCGGCAAGCTCAATCAAATCAAGATAAGTATTTGACTCCGTTACAGTCCTGAACATATTGTTAGCTATTGCCTCTGCAGATCCATGGAGACTTGTATTTCACTCTCATACAGGGTTATCAGTGCAAACACGGAAAATACTGGAACATATGAACTCCGTTTGTTTATCATCGTATGGTATCGTATGGTAATGAACTTGTGATCCTGCTTTGAGTTGGTATGTCCCTGTTTCCTGAGAGACGTCACGAGCCGTTCGCCAGGCACTGGCTCTGTTATGACTTCTGTATTTATCGTGGTCGTGATCCCTTCTTTATCAGAGCACTTTATCGGAAATATGAGAAAGAAACAGCTGGAGTCTCTTAAGTATTACTGCAGAATCACTGGCTCTTTGTAAAGAGGGAACTGACCTGTTGCTCAGCAGCTCAGAGTAAGACAGTAAAAGCTTTAAAGGGCAACTCAGGGCTAATCATAGTGCTGTTTTATACAAACATAATTAGTAAATTCGTCGTGGGTTCGAGCCCCAGTCGTACCAACCGGCAGTGGTCGGCAGCTTTTTCAGAGTAGCGCACAGTTGGCTGTTGCGCTACAGGGTTGCAAATTGGGAAGGGACAGCCGGGGAGGGAAAATAATAGTTGCCTTGTTCGTTGCTCAAGCGCCTCCTGTTGGCCAGACGGGCGCTCGTCAGGAAGATTCTAAGCCTGTTCATGTCCGGGTATCCTCCGCCCTCATTCTGAACTTGCGAAGATTCAACCAATGAGTGTATAAGAAGCAGTGGCTGACAGGCGCGTGCTTCGGAGGAGTACCGCAAACTGTCTACACTCTCCTGAATTGGCAGCAGGGGGTCGCATACGAGCGAGCCTTGTACATAGTTCACCAATTGGGCATTCCAGATTCGGGTGGGATTGGAGATGCCAAATTTTAAAAAGGGGGGAAAAAAAAAAACATAATTAGTAAATAAATATTGTAAAATACAAAAATGTGGAATTTTGTTTTTTAAAGATGAGATAAATGAGGTTTTATTCCCCCTAATTAGTTGTCGTCCGCTTCAACGGTCGCATGATAATGACGTAACGTTGAAGCACGAGAATGACGAACCGTCGCCCTTCGCCCAGAGGTATGCGCTGTTATTGTGTTGGATAGTGTGATTGTCCCAGTCCATTATTTTATGACAAAAGTTCATTCAATATGGCCCATTGGCTAGTTGCACGAGATGGTGTTGAGTACTTTCTGAAATACGCAGGGTTGCTTCAACATTAACGGTTTGCTTCTGTCACTTATCAGTCTATATCAGATGCTGAGCAGATGACAGGTATATCATTCCAGATATGTGATTTTAGCTATCGCCGATATTCCCAGGATTTGGCTTGATTGTTTCGGTTTTATAGTGAATTTACTTCAACATTTTCTGATGCAACTACCTAGCTAGTTCTGCTACATCGTTATGGTTTTCTTAGATGTACTCAGCTAACCATAGCTACAGAAGTGATGGTCCCGAGAGTGCAACTGACGCCGAGTGGGAAGGTAAACGAAGTATTGACAATATTAAAATATGCGTCAATCGAATGTTAGATTTGTGAAACGGCATTTCGACGTTATGGAATATTTACACATTAATTACCAGATATTTTCACATTTGTTGTCTGTCGCTTAAAGTCAGTTCATCACTCATCAGTGAGAACGGCTGGAAATGTGATGCTAGTTAAAAACCCTCTCGTTTCTCGGTGGAGCAGCTGATGTCTCATTAAGAGGGCCAACGAACAAACATCAGTCACGGGTAATCGAGACAAATCTTGCGAACATCATTCGTGGTTCATTAAGCCAAATCCTGGGAATATCGGCGATAGCTAAAATCACATATCCGGGATGGTATAGACTGATAAGTGACAGAAGCAAACCATTAATGTTGAAGCAACCCTGCGTATTTCATAAAGTACTTAACTCCATCTCGTGCAACTAGCCAATGGGCCATATTGAACGATCTTTTGTCATAAAATAATGGACTGGGACAATCACACTATCCAACACAATAACAGCGCATACCTCTGGGAAAAGGGCGACGGTTCGTCATTCTCGGGCGACGTAACGTCATTATCACGTGACCGTTGAAGCGGACGACAACTAATTGGGGGGAATAAAACCACATTTACCTCATCTTTAAAAACAAAAATTCCACATTTTTGTATTTTACAATATTTATTAATTATGTTTGTATAAAACAGCATTATGATTTAGCCCTGCGTTCCCCTTTAAGCTTAGTGGATAGAATGGGGCTGATTTTAAAGTGTTGCTATTTCTCTCTGTAACTTAAAGCTGGGGTCTGCAGTTTTCTGGAAATGGCAAAAAAAAAAAACTAAAACAGGTATATACAAACTTCATACCTGAGACAACCGCCAGCAAGCTAGCCCTCCTAACTGATGTTGCATAAACATGAACTTGACTGAGCTGCAGCCGTGAGCTCGTGGCTACAGTTAGCAGAAGGCTGAACCACTGTTATCTCAGTCACCCTAATTGTGATTTTGATCCCAGTGCTGTTATATAGCTGTATAGCAGCAATTCTCTGTGAATTACCCTCCTGTTTTCCTCACAAACTTGAGGGCCTGCAAAGCCCATTGAGATTACATACAGTGAGTCCAGGCTCTAGCTGGCTATATAAATATTAACTTGCACCTTTGCCAGTAAGCAGAATGCTAAACTATTCGCAACATTCTACGGGGCATTTCCACGGTGACTCGCGCTACATTTTAGAGCATTTCCGAATTTATATTTTGGCCTGTACCTACCTTATAATGATGAATGTTCGAACCCCATCGTGTGTGCTGGAAGGTGTTGGTGAAAGCTATAAAAAGGTTTGAACAAATTTTCATGTAATTTCGTAACGTGGCTTTAATTAACACTCATTATAGCGTGACTGGCGTTAAATGAAAAGGACAACACAAAAAACACATTGATTTTAGCTGCAATTTCTCCTAAAAGGTATACAAGATAGAAAATAATTAACACTCTCAGTGTTCACAGTACTGAATGTGGTTTTAAAGTGTACTGAAGCAAATTAGAATTTTACAACCAATAAGTAAAGATATTATGTAATGAGCATGACTCGCGTTACTGTGACTCGAGTTACACATTGTCCAGTATCATTTCAATGCATATAGTGAAATATAGGGCAAAGTTAACCACCAGGAAAAAGATATTTCTGTGTCTAAACACTAATGAAGAAAAAATATGATCATTGTAGAGCAAAAGTTCTGCGTTTGAACAGTTTGTACCCAGACCTGGCATTACTTCAGGTAATTATGGTGGTCAGGCAATGAATGAACTCCTTCTTATGGGTAGGTGCAGTAGTTACAAATACATTGTCAGTAGAACAATGTAGGGCTGTAATGATTATACTCTGAAGCACTAAAGAAAAGTTTTTTTAACCCCTTTGTGCAGAAACCAAATATGGCTATTTATGTGTTAACCTATTTGAGGCTTCATAATTCAAGATTTGAGCTTCACAGAGAGAGGGAATATAGCTTAAATGAAACAAGATACTTGTCACATTTTGAATTTTATCGTGTTTCAGTTTCTTTTCATAATTTTAGTTCAGAGTACGAACCACACAAACAAAAAGTCTTTATGAAAATTCAGTAGTGAAATTTAAAAAAAAATACTGAGAATTGAAAAATGATTGGGAGGTAAAACAATACATTTATTGGATCATTAACTCCTTGGCCACAAGTGAACTTCATTTGACTTGCGATTTTTTTTTTTTTTTTTTTTAATTATCCGCTCTTTAAGAGCCAAATAAGCTCTTAAAGTGGCTCCCAAGCTGTCAGAGCCCTCAAAATTATGCACCATCAAATCATAAAATAATCAAATGTTTAACACAAATCAGCTTTTGACTCATGAACTTCAGTATGAATTCATGATTTCCTTGCAGAATTTAGCATGAGTTTATCAATATTGGTGCGGATGGACATCAATAGTGACCTGTGACCTCTCCAAACCAAAAATGTTCCTTTTCTCCATGACAAAGTTAAGATATTTGTCCATTTTTCTACAAAGCTGCATCAGCAAGCATTCATACTCATCAGAGGAACTGCTTATTTTACGGTCAGAACGTTCACCCTGCAACGGAAAGCTTGCCATTTACACTTACGATCATCCAAGCAAAACGCAAGCTTGTGTAAAGTCTTTTCACACCCTCTAAGGAGCAAGTATAACTCACTAACGTAGTAATATCTGAAATATACCTCATTTTAACAAAACAGACATTCCACTAACAGGAAAAAGCAGAGAATATGCTAGATTGAATCGAATCAGTGAAACAAACTTAGCAGGGGGTAGACAATGCTGCCCTCTGTACACAGTTCTATCAACTAACTGATCCACAAGATATAGAAGGAAAGAAGGATCCAACTGCACATCCAACAAAACTTCCAAAAGCTGCTATAAAAATATTGTGACTCGCGTTACGAGTGACTCGCGTTACCAACTTTTAATGTTCTGCACAGCTGCATATGAGGATTAGATATGCATATTGGAGGTACAATTTTGTTGGGTATGGGCAACAGTAGGAAAAATAAAATTTAAAATTACAGCCTGCCAGGGGTTATTGTGAGGGAAGAAAAAATATATGTTTTTGTGACTCGCGTTACACCACCATCACCGCCAAACTTTAACGCAGAATCCTGAAAAATCTGGAACAGATTGAGAATTTTAGCTATCAAAATACACTTGACTAAGGTTTCAAGATATAAAGTCAACACAGCTGTGAAGAATGCACCTGAAAACATGATGCAGAGGCCAGGTGGAGAGGCCCAAAATTAATGAATTTTGCCATTTTAAATTTGAAGATGCTACAAGTAGGATTCTGACTAAATTTGGCTGAATTTAGTATTTTTTCCTGAAAGTATATGATGTTCCACTCTAAAAATACAGATTTCCCTAGAAGTTTGTGAGAAAATTTTTGAAGGTCTTTGTCCTTATTTTCATGGAATTCCCCTACAGTGCATCTCATCATCTGCTCTCATGGTAAAGCGCACGACCCAACAAACCGCTCAAACACATTTAAATATTCAAACAAAATAAACTTACCAGCTTACCTGTCCAGGACAAGAACTGCATGTTTGGAATCCAGCTTGAGGGTGAGGCTGACAGTCATGAACTTCTCCCCATATCTGAAACACTTAACCGAAACGTACACTCCTTGTATGATATATTTATCGTTTGACTGGTTTTGATAAGTCCTTCTTACTTTCCTTGTGCTGCTTTGCAGTGTCGGCACAGCAGCTTTTTTTGCAGAACCTTCTGCCATTGAATCAAGCTTTCACTGAAAGGTCATGCATGTGCATCTGTATTTGTAGAACTGCCAATAGGATTTCCCTCTTTGTGAAATGACCCATGATTGGCCAAAATTTCCCATCACAGGCCAGATTTTCTAAAGCCTTACACCAGTGCCAAGAGAAGGCGCAGAAGCTTAGTTTTCTCTCAGAACTGTTGAATTACAAAAAGCTGAAAAGATATAATGGAATTTTTGGCCAGTGTTGCCAAAAAAACTGCATACCCCAACTTCAAGTGCATCATTCCCCTCTCCCATCCTTGTTGTTTGTGCTGCATCGCTTGGATTCGCCAACTTTTTAAGTGACTCTGATAGACAGAGAAGCCAAAAAACTTCACAAAAGCGACATGCTTTTCCTGCCTTTTCTGCAGAATATCTAAACAGTGCTGCCCCAGTCCGATGGCACATAGGGATGAACGCATGGAGTAAAGGATGATGTCACCTCAGATGTGTAAACAGGCTGCTGTTAGGCGCATTACTCTCTCCAAGGAATATGCAAAGATGCTGGTAATCAGAACCGGACTGAACCCGATGATCTCGTGCAGTAACTCAATGCCTCCATCCTGTCAGCTCTCTGCTGTGGTCTTAACATATTTTATACTTTTAATCTTTATTTTTTGGGAAATTTGATGGAATTTGAATTCTAAATATTTCTGTATCATAAGTTGAGTGTATATATTGTGTGGTTAGGTCCTTTTTATTGAATTGAATGGCAGATTTTTGTAAGTATTGTAAAATAAGCATGTAGATTAAGAGCCTTTGTCTCTGAAACTGCATGAAGATATTTTCCGTGACTGGAGCTGTTCTTTTGTGCTGTCTGCAATTCACCTGGGGTCTAAATCACTGGAAATAAAAAAATAAAGTTAATGTCTACCTGTTTTCGTCTCTTTCCATACCAAAATGAATGAGTGCATATATGAACTATAAGTGTTTACAGTAGTAAACATTATTAATGTGTGTACATTAGACGGCATTATAAACTAAACATTAGAAATTTAATGTGGGTGTGTGACACCTGTTGCTGGCTGGTGGACGTGGCGGAGACGGGAGGCCATCAGTGACATCACCTGCTCTCTCCCCAATGAAAGAGCCTGTGATGGAGATGGCGAGCGGGCGCGCCTCACATTTTGCTTTCGGTTTTAATTTTAATTTTTGTTTGGTTTACTTTGCTTTATAATTTTGTTCACATGCAACATTCACACACCTCACTTACATGCCATGCATACACTGCTCGACACCGTATAAATGCTGACTTACCCACGGCATTCTTTCATTTTGTAAATACTTCAGTTCTTTAATTAAAAATCTCTTTTTTTTTTGCAATTCAAATTGTGTCCTCCATTTTTCTTTTTTTGGCCTCGGTTTTCTTCCTCTGTCAACTGAGTGGCTAGCTGCCGTAAGCTCGCTAGCTAACTAACGGATCTTATATAATGGTTCGCTATGGAAAGGTGCAAGCACACTTAGCTATGAGTAGCCTCGCGTCACCAGGCTCTTCATACAGGGGAGAAGAGCCTGGTTTCCATTCACTCTAAATTTTGTCTGGATTCTGGTTCCGGTCTAGAGAGTGGATCCGGAATTCACCAAATTCACCAAAGTAAAAGTGTTCACCAAAATAAAACTTTAAATTCTGGCGCACCATCGATTTCTGTCTCCGGTTTTGAAACATTTTATTCATTTAAACATGGACGTACAGAATTATATTCTTTAAATTAAAAAGTTTCACCGCATTTTTATTAGCTTGGCGCATCCATCGAATTCCGGATCCTGTCTCTCTCGCCCTGGTTCCGGTTGCTTACCAAAACAGCCACTAAACGGCCCCAGACTAGTTATGAGAGTGGCAGTTAGCTAGCCTGCTACAGTGCTAAGCCGCACTGATTCAAATTCCCAACATTACACTTGGCATTCAGTTTGGCTGAATATTAATAGCATTACATGGATATTTTTTCTCACGCTCTCAGACAATGAAATTTCCGTTAAAGTGTTACGCACCTTAGGTAATATCAATGTATGTCATGAGTTGGGCCATCAGCATGGAAAAAGTGCTATAGTTGTGTGATGAAGAAAAATCTGGAACAAATGCCAAATTATGGGTCTCTTCCACAAGCAAGCCATTGCAAACACCATATAATCAAAGCCGGTGATCCAGTTGTGCGTCTCAAGCCCTGCTTTGGGCAAAAATGAATATTCATGACCTGAATAGCTTGGTCAGTTTACTCTTGACTTTTAGGCTTCAGATAGCCCAGCACCTTCAACCAATCAAATGCTAGAATGCATAAACAGGTTGTCTTGGAGACGTAGCCTCCACAACTGGGTCTAATGTGGCTTATCTGGAAAGATGATAAAAACGAGTTCGCTGAAATATTGGTAGGGACAATCAGGGCCCCCTTAACCTAATGTTAGGCCCTGGGGCTGAGAGGTTTTGTCGCCCCCCACATCCGTCCGCTTCCGTCCCATTTATAGCCCCCAATCCCCCCCGCCACTTTATTTGCAAGTGAAGAAACGTCACTCTGCGCATTCACCTCAAGACAGAGCATGCGCAGAGAGAACGCAGCCAGACAACTTTCCGTTTCACCGTTTACATGATACAATTTTACTTTTAATCGGTTTGGGAAAAGGAATATTCTACCCCTCTGCAACCAAATGAAATTCCATTCGGTTTCGCCCTGTTTATTCTGAATGAGGTGTTTAAATGGAGCATTTTTATTCGGTTTGGGCTTCTAAACCGAATCTAATCGGAATATTAGGCTGTTACTAACATATCACTGAGCCGACTAGAGCACAAACACAAAAGGTATTTTTAATAACAACCACACACAGCAATTTATGGTGATGATGAAATTCAATTTGTATTTATTTAGCGCCAAATCAATTCAGTTTTCTTCAAGTTATCCCAAGGAATTTTACACAAAGAGACCATTCTCATTCAATTTAAAGAGACAACAATAACCGTTTTTTAACCGTAATATTCCGTTTGTCATTCCGATTGAAAGAATCTTTTGTACATTTAGACACTCATTCCTCTTGAAGTTCATTCCGTTCTTTCTGCGCATGCTTTGCTACCTTTCCTTTCCGGTGTTCCACCTCCCTTCTGCTCCTTAACAGACGAATGATAATAATTAAAATGATGAGGTCATACTGCTGCTTCATAATGTAACACCTCTGCAACCCCTGGAGTTATTACCGTTTACCGTTTACCGTTTACCGTTTACCTGCACGGGCAGACAACAGATGTACGGGCCAGATCTGTAGGTTCGTCTCTGGAGGGAGTTGAATGATTAGTTGGCTAATAACTGACGTGTACACACACAATGAGCGACTGGGGCCACGGAGTATGTTCAACTTAACTTTTATATATTTTTAGAGAAGTAGGAAATGGAGAAAATGTTTACAATTCTTGCCTATCTAAGCCGGCTGGGTTGCGCACAACACGCGTTAACCTAGGGCCCAAAAAAAAAAAAAGATAGAAACAAGTCCCTTTCATTAGAAAACGCAAAGTTCGTAATTGATCAGTTCGAGCTTGTTTCTGGTATGCAGCTCCGTTAGTCAGAACGTCAAGTCAGTCGCAGTTCGTAAGTGCACTTTCGTTAGGTCGGTATCTAGAATGTGGTTCCACAGGCCTACCACATTGGGGAGGTTGGGTGAGGTCCTGAGGTGGGATCCAGCTCCTTGAGGAAAGGTGGTAGTCCGATTCACGGGCGGCTCGCCATCTCCCTCCTCGGGGAGAATCCAGAATCCAAAATCCAATGCGGTTTCAAGATCACCAAAAAACCTAGCCTATGTGGAAACAAGGCTATTACTATTCTGATCCATTAACAATTCACTATTTTATGGCCATAAATCAAAATAAGTGACTTCTCCAAACACTACTATCACAGAAGTGAGTAAGAATTTATACTTCAACTGTACATTTTTTTATCTTATTTGGAATGTTGCATCCCTATTTACCAACCATGAACTATGATTTTTTTTTAATTTATTAAATTTTCCTTTATTTAATGAATTTACTTCTACCAGAAAATATTTCAATATTTTCCCATCGTGAGTTTCCTCTGTATAATGGAAGACCAATTAAATGGGCTAAATCATCAGATAGTTCTCAAGTATGTTCACCGTTGCACTTTAAATGCACAAAATAAATGCTATTAATCATAAAAACACGAAATAAAACATCAAATGATTTGCCAATCACGCCATCAGAATAAAACACGGCAGCATCTTAGTTGCGTATTCAGTTACAGTTTCACCGCCAGAGGGCATTGTGAGATAAGGCAAGTAGATATCGTTTATGTCCTGGTAAAGTGATGAATAAGAAAAAAAAAAAAACAAAATTAAAATAAACGATACCAGTTCGAGCTGGATTCTCACTCATATTTTATTACGATATACTGGAGAGTTACCCCAATGTTTTTATATTTTTCATCATAGTAGTCACACATTGGGAAGCAGACTAGGGTCCCATTCTAAATGCACATGTCTAGCCATTCTGCCCTTAGCCACTTAGCATATTTTAACTCACCGAGACGCATTTGAAAAGTTTTCTGTAACTCCAGGCACACAAGTCTACCGTTCCCTTCTCCTATCTGAACATCACAGTAACAAACAATACCGTCAATTCACAATCAGACAATTAAAATTGTTAATCTTATCCACCTTATTCCCAAGTCCCATGATCTCTTGCGCGAATTATGGGCGCAGCTTCCGCTGCATACTGTCTCTGAACAGTTTACCATAGTAACAGCTAACTATCCTCTATTTTTTGAAGCGATCGGTAAGTAATATGCGCGGAAACATCACCTTTTACCCTTCAGACGGGGTAACGTTGAGGTACCGCTGCCTTCTACTATCGAAGAATGGGAGAACGACCTGAAGCAGTGGCCACAGATGATGAACACTAGCGCATTTGGCTACATTAGCGACTCTGTTGCCACAGACTGCGAAGCTATGAACAATCTAAAAAGCTCCGAACCGTATGCTCTACTTCCACAGCAACAAAGTCGGTCGCGTTAGGAGGTAAGATACGACCATATGTACCTGAAAGCAGATATACTTTCTGAGAATATTTATGAAGGATACACTATATTTCAACTGTAAATATTGCTCTATTATGAAATGTAGTGGATTGTCATACAGAGTAAATTAACCCTTTCGAAGGCACAGCGACATTTTTGTCGTTTTAACCAACGTGTTTTATAAAGTCTTCTTTAAATTCCCCGATTGCGGGAATTCCCTTGTTAGTTACACTCATTACCATTGGCTGTCTCTCAGGTCACCCAGCACTGTATTTTTAGCCGTGAACGAGGCATGGGATTTCCTAAAAACGCTAAATACGAGACTACTTCCCGGTCAAATTGTGGGACATGTGAACATGGCATCGACGAGTACAAATAGCCGGCATTCTAGCCGTGTTTCTAAACGTAAATACAACGTGGATGAAGTTTTTGCTTTATTGAATGACTCTGACGATGAGTTTGAATATCCAGAGAGCGGGAGTGACTTGGATCCAAACGATTTTAGCGATTCTGGAGAGGATTAAAACATAAAAACATCAGTTATGGGAAACTTATTATGAGATTTGGTGTTATTTTATTGTTATTTTGAATAACAATCATATTTTGGTAAAAACCCAAAATTAATCCGTCCGTGGGGGTATGCATCTGGGCCAAAATTTGCCTGCGAAAGGGTTAAGCCATCTGACAGTACGAGTCAAATTAGCTCTTTTCATGACAACTACATTATACAGTATAAAGTTGCTTGCTAATCAAATATTATAGCATGTAAAACAGTGAGTCCATTTGACCATACTTTTAATTTTAGTGAAATGAGGTTTGGAGTGCAAGACTATTGTTTGAAACAGAGTTGGCTGTTTTCATATTGCAGTAGACTATTGCTACTTCTACAGCCTCATCTTAAACTGTACAGGATGAAACGTTAGTTACACTGATTGCCATTACCAGACGAATGCAGCAATCTTCTCTCTGCCCTACACGTGAAATCATACCTTGTGCTCTCCTGGCACTGCTGTCAAAATGCTTTTGAGGACCCGGCGTCTCCTCTGCGGTGGTCGGTCTGAGCCTCGCCATAAAGTAGGAATCGCTGTTTGTCGACATAATGAAATGGGCACCTATTTTTTTCGGGGATCTATTCAAATTCAGGATTTTCAGCCATATCCTGGCTTCCTCTTCTGTAGGTAGGCGATGGAAATCGTATCGCTGAACACAATGACAATCCCCAATGTTCTGGGTGCGTGTTCAAAATGCTGTCGATGAAGCCATAAATTTAGCTTCCTCTGGTTGTTGGTACAGCCTCGAGCAGCACAATAGGTGCCGGAGCTCTGAAGGGACATTTTAAGAAAAGCAAGTTAATTTGTAAAAAAAAAAAAAAACTAGCTGTAATCGCTAAGTTAACTGAATTTTTTTCAAATGAACCACCGCTGTTCTTGACTAGCCACTCGCAAACAGCTACTTCTGTCGGAAATTGCACCCACAATCATATCTACACTAGTGCCCTCAGGAATAAGGTGGATAGCGGTGGCTTGTGCAGTGTAGCTTATTAACACTGAATTATCATGGCGGCAGCTCGTGGCGTGTTGCCTACTAGCACCAAGTTAGCACAATAGCCAACTCACCAAGAAGTGCTGACACGCGGTAAACAGATTCCCCAAACAGTCTTCGACTCAAACTCCCTTTACATACGAGTGTCCCACAACTATATACTCGCTGGTTTTGGTAAATATCAATCACGCCACTTTTATTACATTCGCTCTGTTCTCTGAATGAATGCTGCGTCAACAGGCTGTAATGTCTCATGCTCAACTGACTGAAAAGGGGTGCGCGCTTTCAGGAGGTATGGCTCCCAACCAATCATAAGGCTGCTTCATGGCAAAAGTGAGTGAATACCCGGACGCGATTCCTCGAACTGGTTAGCAGGCTAAAAAAAAAACTACGTTCGCTTATAATGCAGTACTCACTAGCGAGTGGGTTGGCTACCCAGCTAGCAAGCTGTAGTAATATTGAACTCCATAACGTTATAGCTAGCACACCAATAGCTTGTATTGTTCTAGCTTGCCAGAATGATTCATTTCAATGTCATATCCAGCCCTCCAAGCTATACAGCTAATGGCGAGACCCTTTTTGATTTTACAGCCAGCAAGTAAATCTTGGACAAAGTGACTCTGATGACACCATAATAAACAAAATAAAGGCAAAAATAACCTCTCAAATGCTGTTCTAGCAATCAGTAAATAATCAATAGAAATACTAAAACAAGTGCAACTTTGTGAACTCAATTCTCTACTGAGTTACAAAAAATAAAAGCAAAATCAGTCCGAAAAAGGCACTGCTAACGTCATTCACGTTGTCGCTATTAGGAATGAAGACAAGCCTGATATTTTTCTTCCGGTAGGCTAAATAGAAACACGTATACACGTATCTGACCCGCTCCCTATTCAATCAGAAGCCTTCCCAGCACCAAACCTTACGGGAAAGTGATTAAATGCGTCTTCCATGCAAACCCCCATTCGGAATGACTTTTTCCCATGTAAACTCGCAGGAGATAAAATTCATTCCGAATGGTTTCATTTGGATGAATTCATTCCGAATGAAAAGTCATCATGTAACTGCGGCAGTAACTTTTTCAGCTCACCATTGCCCAAAAATGATAGGCCCCTGAACTCAATAGGCCCCTGGGCTTCAGCCTAGGTAAGCCCGTGCATTAAAGCGGCCATGGGGACAATCTGGCTTCCCAAAATATTGGTCGGTACATGTCCCTACCGTCTATACACAAACCTACGCCCTTGGTGCGTTACACAGATGAGCCTGAGTATATAATTGAGTGATTGGCTATCAACACCAGTACTTAGGTGGATGTAAGGGAGTGCTGAATTCGCCGATGGATGAATCTACGCGTAAATCCATGGTAGGGAAATACGTATTTTTATATGTGATGACTACAATTGACAGTAGAATGAGATGGTATCAATACCATGTTGAATTTTTGCTTCAGAGTACTGATTTTTTCTTTACTACTAATTGGGATACCACTGTAGCTGAAGTGGTTGCTACTGAGGACAACGATTTTTTCTGTCGCAACGGATCACTTTTTTGAACTGCTGGATAGATACTATGGGCAAGTACACTGCACAGTTTGTACATCAGGCTTAACTGAGGAGTTAAATTCGTGCAACTCCAGTTGATCCGGGTCTACCATCTAGTGATAGAATATTGTAACAGCGTGCATAAATTTGCAGCTCCATGTCCGTGGGCGGACACATATGCACAAAGGGGTTAATGACTTTGGCAGCAACATTGAAAGCGAATAGATAGAATTTGCAAATGATTTAAATTGCAAGATTAGGTTAATAGTGTAGAGTCTGCTGAGGTGAATCAGGAGTATTTGGATAGAATCCAGAAATGAGCAGAAACATGGCAAATGAAATTCAGCGTAACTAGATGTTAAGTTCTATATGTATGACATAAAAACATCAGATAGTATTACTTAATGGGAGATTAAAAATTTGTTTGTGTTATACCTGGGGGCCCAGCAGAAATTTCTGAAGTGGAGGGGGGATGGAGCCTGAGCTATAGTTATATAGTAGGTGTGTGTCCCATACTAAAGGTGTTGAGGTAAAATGGGAAAAAATAATTGAGAAACTCCCAGCCTAACTCAGAATGTGCTAAAAAGTGACCTCACTTAAATTGAGTCCATTTATTGTTCTGTAGTGTCCACCCCCATCAGTCGCATGAAATGGCTCTTTATGAGTGGGACTCAGCTGGTCCCACATCCTGGTAAAATAACAGATCTGCAGTGGATCAGATCCAATCTTCACCCTACACTCCTGGGCTCAAAAAATGGGTCCAGCACAAAATGGGAAAATATTTAACTTGAAATGGTCTTGACCACAAATCACTGGTCAGGAAATGCACTCTTGGGACCTTTCGTGCCATTTGCTCGTAACCTTTTGCTGCAGTGAACTGTAGGGGAAAAAGCTGGAAACTGCTTCACTGTGAACCTGAGCCGTAAGTTAATGCTTAGGAGTACAGGGAAACTCTGCAGAAAGGCTTGCTTTCCCCAGCTGTTTTCTAAAGAGGAACAATCAGATATTATTTTTTCACTCTTCTTTTTAGAATGTTGTCAGAAATTTTACCAATGAGGTTTAAACACTTAAAGAAATCAAAGGAAAAAGCCCTTTTGGACTACAACCCAACCCCCCCCCCTTTTTTTTTCTTTTTTGCTTATGAACTCATGAACCAAGGAGAAATTAGGTACTGATGCACTTACCCGTAGTAACCAGCAGGGGGACGTGGAATGTGCTGCCTCCACAGGAAGTAGAACTGTACACTATAGGCTCCATAAATTTTGGGACGAAGACATATTTCTTTACTGATTTGCTCTGTACACCACAATAGAAGAGGGATTAAGCAGAAAGAGGATTCAGCTCTGAGGCAATTCAGCACAGAGGTTTTAGCTCCAAGGATTCAGAACAGAGAAGATTCTGCCCCAAGGAGATTCAGCACAGAGGGGTTTCAGGTTTGAGGAGATTTAGCAAAGTAAAGATTCAGCAACAGAGAAGATTCAGCTCTGAGGAGAATCAGGGCAGAAAAGATTCCACTTCGAGGAAATTCAGTACAAAAGGATACAGCTATGTGGAGATTCTGCAAAATAAAGATTAGCTCCAAGAATACTGGGCATAGAGAAGATTCAGCTCCAAGGAGATTCAGCATGGTGGATTCCTCTCCGAGGATTCAGAACAGAGAAGATTGTGCTTCGAGGAGATTCAGCGCAGATGGGATTCAGGATTGAGGAGATTCAGTAAAGAAAAGTTTCAGCTCTGAGTAGAATCAGCACAGAGAAGATTCAACTGAGGAGATTCACTGCAGAAAATATTCGACTCCAAGGAGATTATGCACAAAAGGATTCAGCTCTGATGGAATTCAGCCTGGAAAAGATTCAGCAAAGAAATTGTTCAGCTCTGAGGAGATTCAGTACAAAGGGATTCTGCTCCAAGGAGATTCAGCATAGAAGAGATTTGGCTCCGAGGAGATTCAGCACAGAGGATTCAGCTCCAAAGAGATTCAGTACAGAGCATTTGGCTCCGCGAAGATTCAGCGCTGAGGAGATCAGTACAGAGGATTCAGCTCCGAGGAGATTCGGTTCTGAGGAGATTCAGTACAGAAAAGATTTGGCTCCGAGGAGATTCAGCACAATGGATTCAGCTCCAAAGAGATTCAGTACAGAGGATTTGGCTCAGAGAAGATTCAGCATAGAACAGATCTAGCATGGAGAAGATTCAGCCTTGAGGATTTGGCTCAGAGAAGATTCAGCATAGGACAGATCCAGCACGGAGGAGATTCAGCAGAGGAGATTCAGAATGGAGGATTTGGCTCAGAAAAGATTCACCATAGAACAGATCTAGCACAGAGATTCAGCATAGAGCATTTGGCTCAGAGAAGATTCAGCATAGAACAGATCTAGCATGGAGGAGATTCAGCGCAGAGGATTGCCCAGGTACTGGGTCCTGGATCACTTGGGTAGCAGTCAGTTAAACGGTGACGCTCAAGGTAAGCAAATTATTTCATGCAATATGATTTCCGGCATTTGCATTTATCCCTTGACATGACATAGACCAGGGGTCACCAACCCTGTTCCTGGAGAGCTACCATCCTGTAGGTTTCTGCTCTACCTCCTGTTCAGCACACCTGATTCAACTAATTAGCTACTTAACAAGATCACGAGCTGGGCAATTAAGTAGCTAATTAGTTGAATCAGGTGTGCCGAATTGGAGATGAAGCAGAAACCTACAGGACGGTAGCTCTCCAGGAACAGGGCTGGTGATCACTGACGTAGACGCTGTGTTGCTGACACTGACCTCTTGGCTGTGCTGTAGCACTGTTCGTTGGTGATCATTCTGCTTGAGTTGAGACGGAGAAAGGCGTGCAGGGATTGTAGCAGAAGATTTACTCTTGTTTAAACGGGTTTTTTTTCGGAAATTATTGGCGCGTTAGAGCTCTTACATTAAAAGAGGTAAGACGATTTGCTCCCGAGGTATAACCTTTGTCGCATTAGGGGCAGGGGGAAACTTCCCCTTGTCTTTTTTTTTCCCCCTTGTAACAACTCGGTGAGCAAACAGCCTAAATAAGTCGCTAATCGAGTCTAAAAAAGGTCAGGGGTTTTTTTTTTTTTGGGGTGGCGGTTTCAGTCTCCCGGAAGCAAAGTGAAGTAAAATGAACTTAAACGCTAAATAATTAGCTAACTAAAATGTATCATACATCAAGTAAAACGGAGTTGTTTTCAAGGACTGCTACTCTCACCTGGTTTTTCTGTAGCTGATTTAGCTAACTAACTTCAGCAAGCTTCTCAAGGCCAAGAATATTGCCGAATTACCTGGATATCTAACTATTACCTGGGTTGGTTTCATACTTGGTCGCTTGCCTTTCATACAGTCTTCTAGCCAATAAATATTGATGTTCACCAGGGCTTTTAGTCCTCTTTGGTCTTTCTTTTACCACATAAACACATTGCCAAGCTTGAATTAAATATTAACGCTAATGGGGTTTTAGTCTTTTGCGCATTTCATTTTTACCGAAGGGCTCTTCTGATTAAATGCATTGCAAATGATGTTATTTTTGTATTCTCCTCTGGTGGCGGTGCCTTGACCAGCTGGTTAAAGTTTAGTTGCTTGTTTGAGTGCTTACGAACATCTTGTTGGGGGAGATAGCGTATTTTAGTTCGCTCACATAGTAAACGACTTGTTTATTCGGTCCGTTTGAATTAAAGGGAACCGGGGCTTTACTTTGTTTCGGTTACCTTTGGTTGTATTTGTGGCTAGCTAGATAGATACTGTTTGCATTTTTGACTTGAGATGTGAGACTTGGTATTTAGTTAGTTGGGCAACAGTTATTTGAGTCGTCCATTCGGTTAGGTTGGAATTTTAAACGGTAAGGTTTACCGGAGTAGCCAATCTGGATTCTGAGCTAAGCCCTGTGATATTTTTGGACTAGTGTATTAATAGCACTGGGACTATTCCTTGCTGAAAATTCCAGCTTTGACCAGCCTAGGCTGGTCAGGCTGGTTTAAGCTGTGTTTTGGACAATTTTAGTTGGTCGACCAGCCCTTCACCATACCAGCTGAACTAGCTTTGACCACCTTCATCTAGGTATAGAGACCAGCTTTAAACATCGAGACCAACTATGACCAGCTAATGGTGTTCAAAACACAGCTCAGACCATCTTAAACCAGCTTAGAATTCCAGCTGGTCTTAGCTGGAATTTTCAGCAGGGTATAAAACCAAGTCAGCCATCTGAGTGTTTATTACACATCGAGTTCGTCTCAATTTGGTATTTCATGTTTGGCTTACATGGCTGAAGGCCATAAGCTATTGTAATGGGTTTGCTTCCGTCGTCTGTCGTCTGTAAACTTTGGTCTTCTTCTCCCAAACTGCTGGACGGATTGTTCTGAAATTTTTTGTGGATGTTCCATATCAGTATGGGACTAAAGTTTGTTCAAGGCTTTTGAAAATTTTTAAAATTGAATTTCTGAGAAATTTTTGTTACAATGGAGCCCTGTTGGAGGGAAATTTTTGATGGGCTACATCTTTGAAACGGTAAGAGATAAGGTCATACTTACTATAAACCTTAAAAAGGAAGTCATATATGGGCTTCAATTTGGCACCCTGACTTTTGAGCTCAGATGATTTTGAACGGTCAAATTCAAGGTTATGGAATTTATTTTGCCTATATCTCCGAAACTACTGGACGGATTGTTCTGAAATAATGCATTGGGGGGGCACTAGTCAGATGATTGAAATGTATGCTGGTTTTTGAAAGTATTTGGAGGTGAGGATTGATTTAGATAGAAATTATGCCATAGCAAGTCAGTAAACCATAATCTATCATAGATGTGCTAACTATTCGTTTGTGGGGACAGCAAACAAACTGTGAAGCCATGCTGCACTTAGCCTTTGTAGGGCAGATTACTTCATGGGAGGTTTAATACTGGAATGTGCTCCACATGAAAAAGATCTGGGAGTGATTGTTGACCAAACCCTCACAGGTTCTAGCCATTGTGCCATAGCAGTTAAAAAAGCCTATTGGATGCTGGGATACATTGCCAAAAGTATTGAGTACAAATCCAAAGAGGTCATACTTCTCTTGTACAACACAGTCGTCAGACCACATTTGGAGTATTGTGTACAGTTCTGGGGACCATACTATAACAAAGATATGGATATAGAAAAAGTTCAGAGAAGAGCCACTAAACTAACTCCAGGTATAAAAGATGAAAGCTATGAGAAGAGGCTGAAGATCCTTAATCTCTTTAGTCTTAGGAAAAGGAGACTAAGGGATGATCTGATTGAGGTCTTTAAATATGTTAAAGGGATTAACAAAGTGAATTATGTAGGATTCCTTCAGCCAAGTTATGTAAGTAGAACTCGGGGTCACAAAAGGAAGTTGGCCAAGGGTAAATTTAGCACTGATATTAGGGAATATTTTTTCACCTAAAGAGTAATTTCGATGTGGAATAGCTTGCCTAACCATATTGTTGAGGCAGAAACCTTGGGATTTTTCAAGAACAGGCTTGACTTAAAGCTAGATACCATTGAGTCATTGAGTATCTGAAGTGATACATTCACAATAGTATAAAGAAACTGGCGAGCCTAGTTGGGCTGAACAGCCTGTTCTCGCCATTCATGTTATTATGTTATGATGGGTACCGCATAAAACTTACAGGCCCTAATATGGGTCCATCAAATGCAGCTGCTGTATTCAAACCTGTGTAACTCCAGGCCTATTTGTATGAAATGTTGTACAAGATCTAAATATTTTCCATTTGATGTAATGCTGTGGCCATGAAAACATAATGTCTAAGATTTGAATATTTCTCTCAATATACAGGGATCAGCCGCAAGATTAAAACCACCTGCCTCATATAGGGAAGGTGTTCCTTGTGCTGCCAAAACAGCTCCATCAAACTGACGTCACCTAAATTCTCAAACTCAGGGTTTCCCAGCAGAACATTTCCCAGAGCATCACTCTCCCTCTGCCAGCTTGTGTTCTTCCCACAGTGCGTCCCGCTGCCATCTCTTCCCAGGTAAATGGTGCACAGGTACCCAGCCAAAGCACATGATGAGAGAGAAATGGGACTCACTGGAGGAAGTTACCTTCTTCAGCTGCTCCAAGGTCCAGTTCTGAAGCCCACGTGCTGATGGAAGGACGGTTGGAGGTGGATTGGGGTTAGGGTGGACACTCAAAGGTCAACAAGTGTAATACACAGCAGGGTATGATGCTCTTGTGTTGTGACACATTCCTCATGTAAATATTACTGAAATTCTCAGTGACTTGTGCCTCAGTCGCCCTGTGGATGTAGAACAGATGGAATTGCCTTCATAGCCCTCGTGCGTCGATGAGCCTTGGGTGCCCAAAACCCTGTCGCTGGTTCATGGTTTGTCCCTCCTTGGGTCAGTGTCAGTAGGTACTGACATCTGCTGCCAGGGAGCAGCGCAGAGGTCTCGCCATGACAGAGACGCTCTAACCCACTCCTCGGGCCGTAAGGATTTAGCCCATGTCAAAGTCTTTCACCTCCCATGTCTGCCACATACATACGCTGATTTTGCAGAATACATTTGGATGTGATAACAGTGGCACTTTATGAAAAACGTTCATGTTCATGAGAAATTACCTGTCTTGAGCTTTGCTATTTGCCTCTTTCTACGGCAGATGTGAGACTTTACACCAGTGGATGTTATCGGGAAGGCGAGTGACCAGGCATGGGGCGATTAATTAACTTGATTAAGTTAGAGATTAAAATCCCATTAACTTAACTAGTTAACTTTTGAGAAGGGATCTTAACTTAATTGATTTTCATAGGTAAATAGAATTATTCAATTAATTTTCAATTAAGTTTTGATTAACTTCATAATTTTTGCTACAATGTTGACCAGATAATGAAGACTACTTACAGATTTTTTCTAAACATCTAACTACGGCAATGATGAGATTTTGTCCTCATAATTATTATGGTTTTACAATGATAAAGAATCTTAACTTATATGATGTTCTACACACTATATATATATATATATATATATATATATATACACACTTTATATCAGCTGTGTTATGTTCTTGAATTTTAACAAGGCTAGTAGACATTGAAAGTCTGACATTCACTGGAGATTGCAAATAACCTTTTGGGCCATTCTCAGTCACGTGTGTGACCAAAAATGTAACAAATAGTAGAAAAAATCTCCTCCAATTACGAAAGCATTGGAGGTTCATGATTGTGGACCTTGTATAAGAGTACTACTTATCCAAGTCTATCAAGTAAAAATGTTATTTGTTACATTAACTTTAACTACTTAAGGTCAGAGGTCAAATACGACTGGTCACGTGTGTGACTTCACACGGAAACAGGTTTTTCATAACTCTATTTGACTTCAAAAACTCTGTGAAGTTGAAAAATCTAGAATTTTCATAGTTTTGGGGTATGGAGAATAGCAAGGAATAAATTTGATACCTTTCATTAATTTTCAAAGTATTTCTTTATTTGATGACATCTGGTCATGTGTGTGACATTTTGGTTCACTTCTCAAAGAATGGCCCTTTTGTGTTAACATTAATAGAATGAAATACACAAATGTATGTAAAAGTTAACTTTTAACTTAACTAGTTAACTTGTCAAAATTAACTAGTTAATTTCCAAATAGACATTAACTTACTAAAATTTCATCAATTAAGTTATTGACTTCACTAGTTAATCGCCCCATGCCTGCGAGTGACATTTTCTCAGTGTAATGGGTTTGGCACATTGGAACACATTCAGGACACTCATGATGTGGGGCGGGCATTGCAATCCGATGCGCTTCAGTGTGGAAATATATTAGCCTTTAGCTCGCTAGTGTAAAGAGACGATGTCACCGCTTCAGTATTTATGTTTACACTGCGCAATCTGCCGGTTATTGTGCTGAAGTCTTAGCAAAAAACCAACATTGAACTCAAATTGATGTATTTTATTATGATGGCCAGACAGAAAAAAATGCAAAAAAAAAAAAACGAATCAAACATTCATGAAAAAAAAAACAAGTTTCAGCCTTGGCGCGGACATAAAAAAACTGACTTGGCACAAATAGAAAAATGTGGATCTACATTAGGCTGCAGAAAATAGAACGCCATCATGAAGGTAAACCCTTCCTCTGACAGAAGAGCAGGGTCATGCTATCAGTCCACAGTTAGCTTCGCTACGTTTCGCAGCCTTACATTTAAAGTGGGATTATAAACACTCACTTTATAACAGATGCAGGGTAACAGGGCTCCACTTTCACTTCCTTTGCATCTAACTGAATTATAATCAAATTTTTAAAATGCATCTGAATGATCAGTCTCTCTCAAGCTCTGAGAGCAGTTACCTTCCTCATTGTATCCATACTAAAATATATTATTGAATGAATTCAAACTTAAGTTTTATACACTACATTGTGTAATAAATAACCATAAAGCAATATAAAAATAACACATAAATATAAAAGATTTCTATGAGTAGACATACATCATTGAGGCGGGAACTGTACTGATAATGGTTTACACGACTAACAATAGTTTCTTTTGCCCCAAATAAAACACAAACACTGAAAAATACTGTAATACTGACAGGTAAAGTAATCTAACACTCTTGATTTAATCGGATCATATTTGCAAACATTTTCCTCATGAAGTGCACGTGCAGTTATCACAATTTTTCAAACAATGTGGGAACTTCATCTCAACTTACAACTAAAAGTAAAAAAGCTTTCCAAGTTTCCTTCGATCAATAAGTGAACATTCCATCTGAAGTATTTTTCTCCTAACTAAGAACGATGCACCAAAAATAAGCTAATTTAATGGCAGATAAACCTCGGTTAACATGGACCCTTAAACGTGAACACAAATACTGGCAGGGGCCATTTTAGTAAAAAATAACACTGGACAAAATGGCACTTCCAGCACACAGGTTTGCATAAGGCCAACAGGACCGAAACGCTGGGTTTGAAGAACACCCTGCTGAAACACTGAGCTCAGAGCGAATCCATCAGGAAACCTCAACAATACTCCTCCGTCTCAACTAAACCACAGTGAGCAACGTCCTCTCAGTCCAAATGGGTAGTCGCTTGAGCGTCTGTTTCTCGTAACAGTTTAGGTTCGGTTTGGTTTTGTTTGCTGAAATAAACGAGATAAGTATTCGGCCTGAATACAGGGACTTGCGAAGGATGCAGCAGGCAGTTCACATCGGGGTTTGGGCGAGGAAAATGCTGGCTGGGCAGTTCGGACACCATCGTCCCTGATAGGAGAATCCCCCACTGAAGGTGTCGATGCCCTAGAGTATGGTAATTAAGGCTAACAATCCAATTCAGAATGAATACTATGCTAACACCGCTAATGTAAAGCTGGGTGGCTATAGTTCAGTAATACTGACAGGTAAACAAACACAGAAGCATATGGGCATCCATAGGTAAACCAGGAATACTGTAGTGCAGAGGTTTTTTTGGACAAACTCAATAAAATACTGATTTTAGCAAAACTTCATTAGCAATAAAAATGTATAGAAATCTCTCCCAGCTGTAGAGTTTAAAAGGTTAAAACATGAGTAATGCTGATTAAATTAGTAACACTGGTAGAAGAATGACATTACTTAAAACATTGTCACCTTTTTTTTCTCTAAAGTCCATATATATATGTGCTTATTTGTTGCACATAATGTATTTGTCAGAACCGTCTCTAACACTGAAGTTGAGTTAGTTATTCTGTTAATAGAGGCACCGGCTGGTTTGTCCAAGTCCACAGTGTCTGGGGTCTGCAATGCTGCTTCGTTTGCTCTCGGCGTGAGTCTGAGGAAACGAGACCTGATCTCCGCTCCACCTCTTCATTTCCCATCCGTGTCTTCCAGAACATTCCTGTCCCCTTCTGAGCTTGCACTCGCGTGTCCCTCCTCTCCTCCCATCTGCTCCATCTCCATGGAGTCCTCTGTCTCCACGGTGACCTCCTCCACCTGAGCATCACCTCCAAGCACCGCCTCGTCTCCACCGACCTTTCCCCCTCCCGGTACATCGCCTACTTCCTGTTCCAGCCCTTCCCCTGCCTGTTCTAGCCCCTCCCCATCCTTGTCTAGCCCCTGCTCTTCTTTTTCAAGCTCATCCCTTTCCTGCTTTGGCCCCTCCCCTGACCCCTCCCCCTCCTCCTCTGGGTCGTCCTCCCTCCACTCCTCGTCACTGTCCTCCCCCTCCTCCCCGACCTGCACCACCTGGATCTCATCTTCGCTCACTCCCTCTTCATCCCCCTCCTCTTCCTCACTGTCCTCCTCCTCTCGCTCGTCTGAATCGGGCTGGGCAGGGGGTCTCCCGTCAGTGGGAGGTGCAGCCCCGCCCCTGTGCGCCTCCCTCTTGCAGTAGGAGTAGCGATGGTTCATGTGCTGGGAGTAAGAGCCGGAGTGTGAGAAGCGCTTGCCGCACTTGTCGCACTGGTAGGGCTTTTCGCCGGAGTGCAGGCGAGTGTGTTCTATCAGGTGGTGCTTATGTTTGAAGGCCTTCCTGCAGACGCCACACTCATGAGGGCGCTTACCTACAGCAGCGAGAGACGGGGTCAATACACACGCCCTGCGATCTACCCCACACCCCACAATCTACCCCGACCCAACATCTATCCCCCTGACCGACAATCTACCCAACATCCCACAATCTACCCCTGACCCAACATCTATCCCACACCCCACATTCACACCTGACCCAACATCTATCCCCCTGATCCACAATCTACCCAACATCCCACAATATACCCCTGACCCAACATCTATCCCACATCCCACAATCTACCCCTGACCCAACATCTATCCCCCTGATCCACAATCCACCCCACACCCCGCAATCGACCCCTGACCCAACATCTCCCCACACCCCGCAACCTACCCCTGACCCAACATCTACCCCCCAACCCACAACCTATCCCTAGGACCCATAATCTACTCCTGACCCAACATCTACCCGGCATTCTGCAATCTACCCCTGACCCAACATCTACCCCCTAAACCCACAATCTACCCCTGACCCAACATCTATTCCCAAGATGCACAATCTACTCATGACCCAACATCTCCTCACACCCCGCAATCAAACCCTGACACAACATCTACCCCCTGACCCCACAATCTATGCCCCAAACCCACAATCTACCCCTGAACCAACATCTACCCCCAACACCGCAATTTACCCCCAAGCCAACATCTATCCCCCAAACCCACAATCTACCCCTGACCCAACATCTACCCCCAGGTCCCACAATCTACTCCTGACCCAATATATACCCCCCGACCCCCCAATCTACCCCTGACCCAACATCTACCTCACATCCCGCAATCTACCCCAGACCGAACATCGACCCTACACCCCGCTGTCTACCCCGACCCAAAATCTACCCCACACCCTGCAATCTACCCTTGAGCCAACATCTACCCACACCCTGCAATCAACCCCAAACCCAACATCTATCCCCCTGACCCACAATCTACCCAACACCCCGCACTCTACCCCTGACCCAACATCTAAAATGAATGCCTTACTGACCCCCAAATCTAATGCTTTACTAACCCCCAAACCTAATTCCTTGCTGACCCCCAAATCTAATGCCTTACAAAACCCCAAAACTAACGCCTTACTGACCCCCAAATGTAATGCCTAACTGAACCCAAATCAAATGCCTTACTGACCCCTAAAACTAATGCCCTTACAAACCCCAAAATCTAAAGCCTTACTGAGCCCCAAATCGAATGCCTTACTAACCCTCAAATCTAATGCCTTGCTGACCCCCAAATTAATTGCCTTACTGACCCCCAAATGTAATGCCTAACTGACCCCTAAAACTAATGCCCTTACGAACCCCCAAATCTAATGCCTTACTGAGCCCCAAATTGAATGCCTTACTAACCCTCAAATCTAATGCATTGCTTAACCCCAAATCTAATGCCTTACTGACCCCCAGATCTAATGCCTTACTGACCCCAAATCTAATGCCTTACTGACCCTTAAAACTAATGCCCTTACAAACCCCCAAATCTAATGCCTTACTGAGCCCCAAATCGAATGCCTTACTAACCCACAAATCTAATGCCTTGCTAAACCCCAAATCTAATGCCTTACTAACCCCCATATCTAATGCCTTACTGACCCCCAAATCTAATGCCTTACTGACCCCCTAATCTAATGCCTTACGGACCCCCAAATCTAATGCCTTATTGTGCCCCAAATCTAATGCCTTACTGAGCCCCAAATCTAATGCTTTACTGTGCCCCAAATCTAATGCCTTACTGTGCCCCAAATCTATTGCCTTACTGTGCCCCAAATACAATGCCTTACTGAGCCCCAAATCTAATGCTTTACTGTGCCCCAAATCTAATGCCTTACTGAGCCCCAAATATAATGCCTCACTGAGCCCCAAATCTAATGCCATACTGAGCCCCAAATCGAATGCCTTACTGACCCCCAAAACTAATGCCTTACTGAGCCCCAAATCTAATGCCTTACTGACCCCTAATCAAATGCTCTACTGACCCCCAAAACTAATGCCTTACTGAGCCCCAAATCAAATGCCTTACTGACCCCCAAAACTAATGCCTTACTGAGCCCCAAATCGAATGCCTTACTAACCCCCAAAACTAATGCCTTACTGAGCCCCAAATGTAATGCCTTACTGAACCTCAAATCTAATGCCTTACTGATCCCCAAAACTAATGCCTTACTGACCCCCTAATCAAATGCTATACTGACCCCCAAAACTAATGCCTTACTGAGCCCCAAATCGAATGCCTTACTGAGCCCCCAAATCGAATGCCTTACTGATCCCCAAAACTAATGCCTTACTGAGCCCCAAATCTAATGCCTTACTGAACCCCAAATCTAATGCCTTACTGTACCCCAAGTCTAATACCTTACTGACCTCCAAATCTAATGTCATACTGAGCCCCATATCTAATGCCTTACTGACTCCCAAATCTAATGCCTTCCTGACCGCCAAATCTAATGCTCTACTGACCCCCAAAACTAATGCCTTACTGAGCCCCAAATCGAATGCCTTACTGACCCCCAAAACTAATGCCTTACTGAGCCCCAAATGTAATGCCTTACTGAACCTCAAATCTAATGCCTTATTGAACCCCAAAACTAATGCCTTACTGACCCCCTAATCAAATGCTCAACTGACCCCCAAAACTAATGCCTTACTGAGCCCCAAATCGAATGCCATACTGACCCCCCAAATCAAATGCCTTACTGATCCCCAAAACTAATGCCTTGCTGAGCCCCAAATCTAATGCCTGACTGAACCCCAAATCTAATGCCTTACTGAACCCCGTCTAATACCTTACTGACCTCCACATCTAATGTCATACTGAGCCCCATATCTAATGCCTTACTGACTCCCAAATCTAATGTCATCCTGACCGCCTAATCTAATGCCTTACTGACCCCCAAATCTAATGCCTACTAACCCCCAAATCTAATGCCTACTAACCCCCAAATCTAATGCCTTACTGACCCCCAAAACTAATGCCTTACTGACCCCCAAATCAAATGCCGTACTGACCCCCTAATCTAATGCCTTACTGACCCCCAAATCTAATGCCTTACTGAGCCCCAAATCTAATGCCTTACTAACCCCCAAATCTAATGCCTTACTGACCCCAAAACTAATGCCTTACTGACTCCCAAAACTAACCCCCAAATCTAATGCCTTACTGACCCCCAAATCAAATGCCGTACTGACCCCCAAATCTAATGCCTTTCTGACCCCCAAATCTAATGCCTTACTGACCCCCAAATCAAATGCCGTACTGACCCCCTAATCTAATGCCTTACTGACCCCAAAATCTAATGCCTTACTGACCCCGAAATCTAATGCCTTACTGACTCCTGAATCTAATGCCTTACTGACCCCTGAATCTAATGCTTTCCTGACCTCCAGATCTAATCCCTTACTGACCCCCAAATCTAATTCCTTCTTGACCCCCAAATCTAATGCCTTACTGTGCCCCAAATCTAATGCCTTCCTGATCCCCAAATCTAATGCCTTACTGACGCCCAAATCTAATGCCTTCCTGACCCTCAAATCTAATGCCTTCCGAACCCCCAAATCTAATGCCTTACTAACACCCAAATTTAATACCCAATGGACTTAAAACTCTAACTCCATACAGATCCTCAAACCTAACCCCCTACTGTGCATGTGTGTGTTTGTGTGTCAATGTGTGTTTGTGTATGTGTATTTTTGTTTAAGTGTGTGCGCGTGTCTGTGGGTGTGTGTGTACGCGTGTGTGCGTGTGTCTGTGCGCATGCGTGCGGTATATACCAGTGTGTTCGTATTTGTGGCGCAGTAGGGAGCTGCTCTTCTGGAAGATCTTGTCGCACAGGTCACACGCGTACATCCCGCTCTCCGTCTTCCTCATCTTCCTCCTGGGGGGGGCGGAGTCACAGTCATTCTGCTCCTCCTGTCCCTCTGAGCCGGTATCCTGCCGCTCGTCCTGGGGGGGAGCGGAACATCAACACCTCGCCCATTTATCCAGCACAAACCCATGCTAGTCCTCTATCAGCAACAGTGTATACGCCAACCCTGTCTGCTGATCTAGTCAGTTTGGCCTTTCTGCTCGTAGTTGAGAAAGGAATGGACAGTGGTTGGTGAACCTGATCTCAGATCACCTGTGTTAGATGTTCATGCTCACCAATGGCTGACTCAGAAGATGCAAAGTGCCACCACATCTCAGACCAGAAATCTACATCCTCTAAAAGCAAAGATTTGGATACTGGCCTTGTATCTTTTGGACAGAGAGGAAGAACTTAGCTTCTCGTGTGGTTAAATCTGGACAGACCCACACTCACTGGACATTGTCATGAGGTTACTTGCTGTTAACCCTTTCACTACCGCTTATTGGGAATAAGACAACCCTTGCTTACCGTAAATTTTTGTGCTATCACAGCATGATATTGCATGTGGATTTTCACCCCCTTTTTCGAACTAAAAACGCCAGAAATGGAAAATTTTATCTCAAAAACATGTTCAAAATACATTACCTTTCCATTGACACATATCTTTGCTTAGTTTTTCCAAAAGTAAAAGCAGAAAATGAGGATAAAAACCGTATTTCGGTTCGTCAAGACAAGACGATTTCTCCTCTATGGGATTTATGTACAAACGGAGATACAAGCGCATTTGTGTACAAACGGAGATACATGTGCATTTGTATACAAACGGAGATACATGTGCATCAGCATGCACTGCCTGCAATAACCTGTATAAAATAAAATAACACTGTGCATAACCGGAGGATTGGGAACTACGGGAAGCCTGATGACATCACTGACGTGTTGTGCGATACCAGACTCGTCCAAAGGGGTGTTTTGTTGTGGAGCTTTGGCAGTTTTTGTGAAGGACTTTCTCTTGTCGCAAAATAGCGACAATGGTAAGTGATGCGGGATCGGCGCTGTCGCGGAAATGCGACAATGGTAATGAAAGGGTTAAGAGCTGACAGCCAGCAACTCCAGGGCAAGAGCCCAGGGCTGCCCAACCCTGTTCCTGGAGATCTACCATCCTGTAGGTTTTCACTCCAACCCTAACAAAGCTCACCTCATTCAACAGCTAGAGCAGGGCTGCCCAACCCTGTTCCTGGAGATCTACCATCCTGTAGGTTTTCACTCCAACCCTAACAAAGTTCACCTCATTCATCAGCTAGAGCAGGGCTGCCCAACCCTGTTCCTGGAGACCTACCATCCTGTAGGTTTTCACTCCAACCCTAACAAAGCTCACCTCATTCAACAGCTAGAGCAGGGCTGCCCAACCCAGTTCCTGGAGATGTACCAGGAGAATGAGATGCTGGGCTGTGAGTATAAATCACTCACTCAGCTGATCTGAGGCCAGTTTTGCGCATTGAAACTGCTACCAGAGGAGGTCACATGCACTACAGAAGCACCATTTTTGTTGTTGTTTTTAGCTGTAATAGTTGGAGTAATTATAGTGTTATATGAGAGATTCTGCACTTTAATCACTGTCCGAACATGAAACTATGTCTTAGTCCCAAACATTATACAGCTTGGTGTGGTTGAGTGGGTGTGTGTGAGTATGTGGATGAGTGGGTGTGTGTTTGTGTGTGTGTGTGCGCATGTGGTTGCATGTGTGTAAAGGACAGACCTGCGGGCTGTTGCCGTGTGGTGACGTGTCTCTTGCTGCAGCGACAGGTTTGGCGGGAGTAGCAGTGGTTGCCGTGGTGTAGGTGTAGGTTAGCTGAGGGATGAGGATGGTCTGCTTGTTGGTGGTCACTGCGGTAACCGCTCGGAGGCAGGGCAGGGCAGTGCGGTCGCTGATGGCCACGATGGTGGGGAGCTGCGCAGCGACGATGCTGACGGGGGCGGAGTTTGGGGTGACGAAGATGGTGTCGCCAGTTTTTAGCTGCGCTAGCGTCTGCGTTAGCATCTGCGCCGGCGGCTGAGACTCTTTCCTGCCGGTGCTCAGGTTCAGTGGCTCCTCCTGCTCTGCGTAAACTCCGCCCTGCTGCCCGACCGGCCCCACCCCCTCTGCTCTCCGCGGCAGCGACAGGTCCAGTGGCTCCGCCTGCCCGTCCCCCTCCTCCTCTTCCTCGGTCTTCACGATGACGAGGTCAGGCGGGGCCAAGGGGGCACCACTTTGGGCCTCGACTGTGTCCAATTCAGGCGAGAGGAGTGAACTCGTGGAGTCCACGGGGAGGTTCGTTTTCGCTCCGCCTCCCTCTGAGGCGGAAGGGGACTGTGCTGGGCGGGGCTGCCCCTCCTCGCCAGTTGGCCCCCCCACAGTAATCTGCTCCGACTGCATCTTGTGGAACCAGCGCTTCACCACATCGGGTGGGAGGCTGACGGATTGGGAGATGTCGGCGAGCTCGGCGGCGGTGGGCTCGGCGTTTAAAGCGAAGTATGCCTTCAGGAGGGACAGCAGGTTTCTCAGAGGGGGGCGTCCCAGCACGCCGTCGGACAGTAAAGCCGAGAGGGCGAGAGATTCGGGGGTGTGGTGCTCAGGGTCTTGCTCACCGTTAGCGGTTGGTGGATCCTCGGTGTCGGAGCTGCAGTGTTTGAGCGCATGCAGTGCGTCCAGCCCTCCAGGACAGCTGTCACACAGGAGACATGTCCCCTCCCTATCTGTTAACCCCACCCCATCACTGCAGAGTGGCTCCACCTTTTTGATCTGCTCCTCCTTCTGGGTGGGGTCCTGAGGGGGTGTGTCCACCTTCTCCAGTGCCGTGGGAGGGCTCTGCTTTTCCATTGCAGGCTGGGCGGAGCAAAGTTTCTGGGTGTGGCTTGGCTGGGTCAGTTGGGTGGGGCTAGAATGGGCATGGTAAGTAGATTTGGGCTGGATGGGGCTTAGCTTGGCAGGTTCGGTGGGGCTAGGCTGCGTTGGGTGGGCGTTGCTGGGCTGGGCAGGTTGGGCAGGGCTTTTCTGCGTTGGTTGGGTGTGATTGGTAGGGGCAGGTTGGGCGGGGCTTGGCTGCGTTGGTTGTGCGTGATTGGTAGTGGCAGGTTGGGCGGGGCTTGGCTGCATTGGTTGGGCGTGATTGGTAGGGGCAGGTTGGGCGGGGCTTGGCTGCGTTGGTTGTGCGTGATTGGTAGGGGCAGGTTGGGTGGGGCCAGGCTGCGTTAGATGGGCCTGGCTAGGCGGGGCAGGGTGGGTGGGGCTAGTCTGTGTTGGAAGGGTGCGATTTGGCACAGCAAGTAGGGTGGGGCTTGGCTGCGTTGGTAGGGTGTGATTGGGTGGGGCAGATTGGGCGGGGCTAAGCTGTGTTATATGGGCGTGGCTGGGCGGGGCAGGTTTAGCCGGTGCAGGGCTTGGCTCGAGGCTGTAGTTAATGATTAACTTGGTTGTGCCGTCCTGATCGACGATGGGAAGACTGATGGCGGAGATGACTGAGTGGGTGGCCGTGGCTGTGGTGTTAGCCCCGCCCCCCGTTTCCTTGGTGGCGTTCTGATGGGCGCTCTGCAGGACCTGTCGAAGGACGGTCCCATCCACAGCCAGTTTGAGCACGCTCTGCAGCTCCCGCAGGTCAATGCTGATTGGTGAGACCAGCCCCACAGTGGGAAGCACAACTGCCTGCACTACAGCTGGGGGCGGGGCCTGAGCCGGCTGCAGGGAGGGGCCTCCGTTACACACACCCACATTGTTCACGGTGGGAGCCAATAGCACGGGCTTATACTCCAGCTCCGAGGGCTCGGCTTTGATCTGAGTGACGGGCAGCTGTTCCTGTAGAGGCTTACCGGGGTCGGCTTTTTCGCGGGGAAGGGGCCGGCCCGGGGAGGTGGGCGAGGCCACCGGGGGATGGGCAGGGGGAAGGGCAAGGGGAGGGCTTTGCTCCTGGGCGGGGTCGGCCATTAACAGGAAGTGGCCCAAAACACTTCTTACTGCTGATGTGGGAGCTGTAGGAGCCAGAGTGCGAGAAGCGCTTCTTACAGTGGGAGCACTGGTACGGCTTCTCTCCTGCGATAAAACACATGCGGGCTGTGGTCAAACAGAAGCTGAGGAATGCTCAAAGACTGTATGAAAGACAAATTGCAGAAGGGGTAAAAACTAATCCTAAGCGCTTCTTTCAGTACTATAGCAGAAAAAGGAAAGTCAAAGAGGAGGTTAAGTGCATAAAGAATAAATATGGATCACTGCTATATGATAACAAGGATATTGCGGAAACCTTAAATATTTACTTTGTTGAGAATTTTACCTCGGAGCAGGTTTTTATTTGGCCAGAGGGCATGTCCAATGCTCAAGATTATTTAGCGGAAATTGACGTAAGGGATAATGAAGTATTAGACAAGTTGCATAAAATAAAAGGCAGATAAGGCGGCGGGTCCTGATGGCTTATATCCTAGAGTGCTCAGGGAAGTTAGTGAGATCATCTTTAAACCACTCTCAGCTATCTTCAGACGGTCTTTAGAAACAAGAGAAATACCAAATGATTGGAAGCAGGGCAATATAATACCAATATATAAGAAAGGGGACCGTACTGAGTCTGGAAATTACAGGCCGGTCAGTTTAACTTGTATTGCATGTAAAATCAGGAATCTATCATAAAAGACGAGCTGGAATTACTTCTCAAATGTAATCATATCTTGAGGGATAGACAACATGGGTTCCGTAAGGGAAGGTCATGCCTGACAAACCTTCTGGAATTTTTTGAAGAGGCCACCAAGACTTATGACCAGAGCAGGGCTTATGACGTCATATACTTGGATTTTCAGAAAACATTTGATACAGTACCGCATAAGAGACTAATTTTTAAAATGAGCTCCATTGGAGTTATAGGAGGTATTCTGAAGTGGATTCAAAACTGGTTACAGGACAGAACACAAAGAGTGGTGGTCAGTGGAATCTCATCTGAGCTAGGTATGGTGGGGAGTGGCGTCCCTCAGGGATCGGTGTTGGGACCCCTGCTGTTCCTCATCAACATTAATGACCTTGATAGGAATATTGAGAGCAAATTAGTTAAATTTGCAGATGATACTAAATTGGGAGGTTTGGCAAATAGTTTCGAGTCCACAAAAGTGATTCAGGATGATTTGGATAGAATCCAGAATTGGGCAGAAATGTGGCAAATGAAATTTAATGTAGCGAAATGTAAAGTTATACATATAGGTAGTAAAACCAATAGACAGCATTACTTCATGGGAGGTTTAAAACTGGAATGTGCTCCACATGAAAAAGATCTGGGAGTGATTGTTGACAAAACCCTCACAGATTCTAGCCATTGTGCCGTAGCAGTTAAAAAAGCCAATTGGATGCTGGGATACATTGCCAAAAGTATTGAGTACAAATCCAAGGAGGTCATACTTCTCTTGTACAACACATTCATCAGACCACATCTGGAGTATTGTGTACAGTTTCGTACAGGTCCATACATTAAGAAAGATATAGAGGCTCTAGAAAAAGTTCAGAGAAGAGCCACTGAGCTAATTCCAGGTATAAAAAATGAAAGCTATGAGAAGAGGCTGAAGATCCTAAATCTCTTTAGTCTTAGGAAAAGGAGATTTAGGGGTGATCTGATTGAGGTCTTTAAATATGTTAAAGGGATTAACAAAGTGAATTATGTTGGATTCTTTCGGCCAAGTTTTGTTAGTAGAACTCAGGGTCACAAATGGAAGTTGGCCATGGGTAAATTTAGCACTGATATTAGGAGATATTTTTACACCAAAATGTGGAACAGCTTGCCTGACCATATTGTTGAGGCAGAAACCTTGGGAGTTTTCAAGAGCAGGCTTGACTTAAAGCTAGATACCACTGAGTCATTGAGTATCTGAAGTGATATATTCACAATAGTTAAAAGAAACTGGCGAGCCTAGTTGGGCTGAACGGCCTGTTCTCGCCACTCGTGTTATGTTATGTTATTTTATTTTATACTATCTTCCATTCTTACAGAGAGAGCACTCGTACGGCTTCCCTCCTGCGACAGAACACGCTCAACCAAGCGCAAACCCACACAATATTTAACCTCACGCACTGCTCAAACCCAAACCCACACACTGTTCAAACCCAGAGCAAACCCACACACCGTTCAAACCCAGCGCAAACCCACACACCGTTCAAACCCAGCGCAAACCCACACACCGTTTAAACCCAGTGCAAACCCACACACCGTTCAAACCCAGCACAAACCCACACACCGTTCAAACCCAGCACAAAGCCACACACCATTCAAACCCAGCACAAACCCACACACACCGTTCAAACCCAGCACAAACCCACACACCGTTCAAACCCAGCACAAACCCACACACCGTTCAAACCCAGCGCAAACCCACACACCGTTCAAACCCAGCACAAACCCACACACCGTTCAAACCCAGCACAAACGCCACACACCGTTCAAACCCAGCACAAACCCACACACGTTCAAACCCAGCGCAAACCCACACACCGTTCAAACCCAGCACAAACCCACACACCGTTCAAACCCAGCACAAACCCACACACCATTCAAACCCAGCGCAAACCCACGCACTGTTCAAACCCAGCACAAACCCACACATCGTTCAAACCCAGCACAAACCCACACACGTTCAAACCCAGCGCAAACCCACAACACTGTTCAAACCCAGCACAAACCCACACATCGTTCAAACCCAGCACAAATCCACACACTGTTCAAACCCAGCACAAACCCACACTGTTCAAACCCAGCGCAAACCCACACACCGTTCAAACCCAGCACAAACCCACACACTGTTCAAACCCGCACTGTTCAAACCCAGCACAAACCCACACTGTTCAAACCCAGCACAAACCCACACACCGTTCAAACCCAGCACAAACCCACACACCGTTCAAACCCAGCACAAACCCACACACCGTTCAAACCCAGCGCAAACCCACAACACCGTTCAAACCCAGCGCAAACCCACAACACCGTTCAAACCCAGCGCAAACCCACACACCGTTCAAACCCAGCGCAAACCCACACACGTTCAAACCCAGCCCCACACACTGTTCAAACCCAGCACAAACCCACACACTGTTCCACACAAACCCACACACCGTTCAAACCCAGCACAAACCCACACACTGTTCAAACCCAGCACAAACCCACACACTGTTCAAACCCAGCACAAACCCACACACCGTTCAAACCCAGCGCAAACCCACGCACTGTTCAAACCCAGCACAAACCCACACAAAGCCACACACCGTTCAAACCCAGCACAAACCCACACCGTTCAAAACCCAGCAAACCCAGCACAAACCCACAACACTGTTCAAACCCAGCACAAACCCACACACCGTTCAAACCCAGCACAAACCCACACACCGTTCAAACCCAGCACAAACCCACACACCGTTCAAACCCAGCACAAACCCACAAACCGTTCAAACCCAGCACAAACCCACACACCGTTCAAACCCAGCACAAACCCACACACTGTTCAAACCCAGCACAAACCCACACTGTTCAAACCCAGCACAAACCCACACACTGTTCAAACCCAGCACAAACCCACACACTGTTCAAACCCAGTTTCAAACCCAGCACAAACCCAAACCCAGCACAAACCCACACTTCAAACCCAGCGCAAACCCACAACACTGTTCAAACCCAGCACAAACCCACACACTGTTCAAACCCAGCACAAACCCACACCACTGTTCAAACCCAAAACCCACACACAAACCCACACAAACCCACACACCGTTCAAACCCAGCGCAAACCCACAACACCACTGTTCAAACCCAGCGCAAACCCACACACCGTTCAAACCCAGCACAAACCCACACACACCGTTCAAACCCAGCACAAACCCACACACCGTTCAAACCCAGCACAAACCCAGCACAAACCCAGCACAAACACACACTGTTCAAACCCAGCACAAACCCACACACCGTTCAAACCCAGCACAAACCCACACACTGTTCAAACCCAGCACAAACCCACACACTGTTCAAACCCAGCACAAACCCACACACGTTCAAACCCAGCACAAACCCACAACACTGTTCAAACCCAGCACAAACCCACACACCGTTCAAACCCAGCACCCACACACTGTTCAAACCCAGCACAAACCCACACACCGTTCAAACCCAGCACAAACCCACACACGTTCAAACCCAGCACAAACCCACACACGTTCAAACCCAGCACAAACCCACACACCGTTCAAACCCAGCACAAACCCACACACTGTTCAAACCCGCACTGTTCAAACCCAGCGCAAACCCACACTGTTCAAACCCAGCACAAACCCACACTCTTCAAACCCAGCACAAACCCACACACTCTTCAAACCCAGCACAAACCCACACACTGTTCAAACCCAGCGCAAACCCACACACCGTTCAAACCCAGCACAAATCCAGACACAGTTCAAACCCAGCACAAACCCACACACTGTTCAAACCCAGCGCAAACCCACACACCGTTCAAACCCAGCACAAACCCACACACTGTTCAAACCCGCACTGTTCAAACCCAGCGCAAACCCACACTGTTCAAACCCAGCACAAACCCACACACTATTCAAACCCAGCGCAAACCCACACACTGTTCAAACCTAGCACAAACCCACACACTGTTCAAACCCACACTGTTCAAACCCAGCACAAACCCACACACCGTTCAAACCCAGCGCAAACCCACACACTGTTCAAACCCAGCACAAACCCACACACTGTTCAAACCCAGCACAAACCCACACACTGTTCAAACCCAGCGCAAACCCACACACTGTTCAAACCCAGCACAAACCCACACACTCTTCAAACCCAGCACAAACCCACACACTGTTCAAACCCAGCACAAACCCACATGCTGTTCAAACCCAGCACAAACCCAAACCCTCACCTCTAAAAAATGGAATCTAAAAATGTCACAAAAACACACAAGCACCCCAAGTTTGAACATGCCACAAAAACACAATCACACACATCACAGGAACAGAGAAACATGCCAAAAAACTCATTGCAAAAACATGAACATTAACATCAGAAAAAATCCTCATTCAAGCACATACACACACGCATCAGCCCAGCTACACACAGCCAGCAATACAGCAAATTAGTGGACTTTCACGCAATGCATTAATTTTATTGCTCATATAAAAGTGGGTATTTTCAGGGTATAGCATTTTCAGGGCTGTTGAATTATGGGGTACAAAGCAGGGAAATCATATTTTGGGGGTACAGTACTGCAGAGCTGTAGTAATTTGGGGGTGAATTATTTTGAGTATGTTGTATTTTGTGGGCACAATGTTTTGGAGCTGTTGTAGTTCGGGGGTGCTGTTTCAGGTCCGCAGTATTTTGGGGTTGCTGTTTCAGGGCTGTAATACTTTAAGGTACACTATTTCAGGGCTTCAGTATGTTGGGGTGCCACTGTATTTCAGTGTAGGCACACTATTATTGGGCTGTAATATTCAGGGGGTAAAGCATTTTGGAGTTGAAGTATAGGGTACGTCATGTTGGGGCTGTAGAATTTGGGGGTGAATCATTTTGGGCCTGTAGTATACTCCAGTGCAGTATTTTGAGGATGTATGTTGGAGCTGTGTCATTTTGGGGGTGCAGTATTTTGGGTGAGTAGAACTTTGGGAGTACAGTACTTTGGAGCTGTATAATTTTGGGGGTACAGTACTTTGGAGCGGTATTATTTTGGGGGTACAGCATGCTGCATAATTTTGGGGTGCAGTATTTTTGAGCTGTATAATTTTGGGGGTACAGTATTCCGAAGCAGTATTATTTTGGAGTACAGTATGTTGGAGCTGTATTACTTTGGGGATTCAGTATTTTGGAGCGGTATTTTGGGGGTACAGTATGTTGGAGCAGTATTATTTAAAGGGTACAGTATGTTGGAGCTGTATTATTTAAAGGGTACAGTATGTTGGAGCTGTATTATTTTGAAGGCACATAATGTTGGAGCTGTATTATTTTTGGGGTACAGTATTTTGGAGCTGTATTATTTTGGGGGGACAGTATTTTAGAGCTGTACTATTTTGGAGGTGCAGGATTTTGGAGCTGTATTATTTTGGGGGGGACAGTATGTTGGAGCTGTATTTTAGGGGTACAGTATTTTATTTTGGAGCCACAGAATTTTGGAGCTGTATTATTTTAGGGATACAGTATTTTGGAGCTGTAATATTTGGGGGTACAGTATTTTGGAGTTAAATTATTTTGGGGGTACAGTATTTTCGAGCTGTACTATTTTGGAGGTACAGGATTTTGGAGCTGTATTATTTTGGGGAGTACACTATTTTGGAGCTGTATTATTTTGGTAGTATAGTATTTTGGAGTTATATTATTTTGGGGGTACAGTATTTTAAAGCTGTACTATTTTGGAGGTACAGGATTTCGGAGCTGTATTATTTTGGGGAGTACACTATTTTGGAGCTGTATTATTTTGGTAGTATAGTATTTTGGAGTTATATTATTTTGGGGGTACAGTATTTTGAAGCTGTACTATTTTGGAGGTACAGGATTTCGGAGCTGTATTATTTTGGGGAGTACACTATTTTGGAGCTGTATTATTTTGGTGATTCAGTATTTTGGAGCGGTATTATTTTAAGGGTACAGTATGTTGGAGCTGTATTATTTTGGAGGCACATAATGTTGGAGCTGTATTATTTTCTGGGTACAGTATTTTGGAGCTGTATTATTTTGGGGGGACAGTATTTTAGAGCTGTACTATTTTGGAGGTACAGGATTTTGGAGCTGTATTATTTTGGAGCCACAGAATGTTGGAGCTGTATTTAAGGATACAGTATTTTGGAGCTGTAATATTTGGGGGTACAGTATTTGGGAGCTGAATTATTTTGGGTAACAGTATTTTAGAGCTGTATTATTTTGGGTACAGTATTTTGGAGCTGTATTATTTTGGGTATCAGTATTTTAGAGCTGTATTATTTTGGGTAACAGTATTTTGGAGCTGTAATATTTTGGGTACAGTATTTTGGAGCTGAATTATTTTGGGTACAGTATTTTGGAGCTGTATTATTTTGGGTAACAGTATTTTATAGCTGTATAATTTTGGGTACAGTATTTTGGAGCTGTATTATTTTGGGTAACAGTATTTTGGAGCTGTATTATTTTGGGGAACAGTATTTTGGAGCTGTATTATTTTGGGTACAGTATTTTGGAGCTGTAATATTTTGGGTACAGTATTTTGGAGCTGAATTATTTTGGGGGGGACAGTATGTTGGAGCTGTATTATTTTGGGGGGGACAGTATGTTGGAGCTGTATTTTAGGGGTACAGTATTTGAGCTGTATTTTGGATATCAGTATTTAAGAGCTGTATTATTTTGGGTAACAGTATTTTAGAGCTGTATTATTTTGGGTACAGTATTTTGGAGCTGCATTATTTTGGGTAACAGTATTTTGGAGCTGTATTATTTTGGGGAGCAGCATTTTGGAGCTGTATTATTTTGGGTACAGTATTTTGGAACTGAATTATTTTGGGTACAGTATTTTAGAGCTGTATTATTTTGGGTACAGTATTTTGGAGCTGTAAAATTTTGAGTACAGTATTTTAGAGCTGTGTTATTTTGGGTATCAGTATTTTAGAGCTGTATTATTTTGGGTAACAGTATTTTAGAGCTGTATTATTTTTGGGTACAGTATTTTGGAGCTGTATTATTTTTGGGTACAGTATTTTAGAGATGTATTATTGTGGGTACAGTATTTTAGAGCTGTATTATTTTTGGTAACAGTATTTTGGAGCTGTATAATTTTGGGGAACAGTATTTTAGAGCTGTATTATTTTGGGTACAGTGTTTTAGAGCGGTTTTATTTTGGGTACAGTATTTTGGAGCTGTATTATATTGGGTAACAGTATTTTGGAGCTGTATTATATTGGGTAACAGTATTTTGGAGCTGTATAATTTTGGGGAATAGTATTTTAGAGCTGTATTATTTTGGGTACAGTATTTTGGAGCTGTATTATTTTGGGTAACAGTATTTTGGAGTTGTATTATTTTCGGTAACAGTATTTTAGAGCTGTATTATTTTGGGTAACAGTATTTTGGAGCTGTATTATTTTGGGTAACAGTATTGTAGAGATGTATTATTTTGGGTAACAGTATTTTGGAGCTGTATTATTTTGGGTACAGTATTTTGGAGCTGTATTATTTTTGGGTAACAGTATTTTGGAGCTGTATTATTTTGGGTACAGTATTTTGGAGCTGTATTATTTTGGGTACAGTTTTTTGGAGCTGTGTTATTTTGGCTACAGCATTTTGGAGCTGTGTTATTTTGGGTAACAGTATTTTAGAGCTGTATTATTTTGGGTACAGTTTTTTGGAGCTGTATTATATTGGGTAACAGTATTTTGGAGCTGTATTATTTTGGGTACAGTTTTTTGGAGCTGTATTATATTGGGTAACAGTATTTTAGAGCTGTATTATTTTTGGGTACAGTATTTTGGAACTGAATTATTTTGGGTACAGTATTTTAGAGCTGTATTATTTTGGGTACAGTATTTTGGAGCTGTAAAATTTTGAGTACAGTATTTTAGAGCTGTGTTATTTTGGGTATCAGTATTTTAGAGCTGTATTATTTTGGGTAACAGTATTTTAGAGCTGTATTATTTTTGGGTACAGTATTTTGGAGCTGTATTATTTTTGGGTACAGTATTTTAGAGCTGTATTATTGTGGGTACAGTATTTTAGAGCCGTATTATTTTTGGTAACAGTATTTTGGAGCTGTATAATTTTGGGGAACAGTATTTTAGAGCTGTATTATTTTGGGTACAGTGTTTTAGAGCGGTTTTATTTTGGGTACAGTATTTTGGAGCTGTATTATATTGGGTAACAGTATTTTGGAGCTGTATTATATTGGGTAACAGTATTTTGGAGCTGTATAATTTTGGGGAATTGTATTTTAGAGCTGTATTATTTTGGGTACAGTATTTTGGAGCTGTATTATTTTGGGTAACAGTATTTTGGAGTTGTATTATTTTCGGTAACAGTATTTTAGAGCTGTATTATTTTGGGTAACAGTATTTTGGAGCTGTATTATTTTGGGTAACAGTATTTTAGAGATGTATTATTTTGGGTAACAGTATTTTGGAGCTGTATTATTTTGGGTACAGTATTTTGGAGCTGTATTATTTTTGGGTAACAGTATTTTGGAGCTGTATTATTTTGGGTACAGTATTTTGGAGCTGTATTATTTTGGGGTACAGTTTTTTGGAGCTGTTTTTGGAACAGCATTTTGGAGCTGTGTTATTTTGGGTAACAGTATTTTAGAGCTGTATTATTTTGGGTACAGTTTTTTGGAGCTGTATTATTTTGGGTACAGTTTTTTGGAGCTGTATTATTTTGGGTAACAGTATTTTAGAGCTGTATTATTTTTGGGTACAGTATTTTGGAGCTGTATTATTTTGGGTAACAGTATTTTAGAGCTGTATTATTTTGGGTACAGTATTTTGGAGCTGTATTATATTGGGTAACAGTATTTTGGAGCTGTATTATTTTTGGGTACAGTATTTTGGAGCTGTATTATTTTTGGGTAACAGTATTTTGGAGCTGTATTATTTTGGGTACAGTATTTTGGAGCTGTATTATTTTTGGTACAGTATTTTGGAGCTGTATTATTTTGGGTACAGTATTTTAGAGCTGTATTATTTTTGGGTAACAGTATTTTGGAGCTGTATTATTTTGGGTACAGTATTTTGGAGCTGTATTATTTTAGGTACAGTATTTTGGAGCTGTGTTATTTTGGGTACAGTATTTTAGAGCTGTATTATTTTGGGTAACAGTATTTTGGAGCTGTATTATTTTGGGTACAGTATTTTAGAGCTGTATTATTTTAGGTACAGTATTTTGGAGCTGTGTAATTTTGGGTACAGTATTTTAGAGCTGTATTATTGTGGGTACAGTATTTTAGAGCCGTATTATTTTTGGTAACAGTATTTTGGAGCTATATAATTTTGGGGAACAGTATTTTAGAGCTGTATTATTTTGGGTACAGTGTTTTAGAGCTGGTTTTTTTATTTTTTTTGGGTACAGTATTTTGGAGCTGTATTATATTGGGTAACAGTATTTTGGAGTTGTATTATATTGGGTAACAGTATTTTGGAGCTGTATAATTTTGGGGAACAGTATTTTAGAGCTGTATTATTTTGGGTACAGTATTTTGGAGCTGTATTATTTTGGGTAACAGTATTTTGGAGCTGTATTATTTTGGGTAACAGTATTTTGGAGCTGTATTATTTTGGGTAACAGTATTTTAGAGATGTATTATTTTGGGTAACAGTATTTTGGAGCTGTATTATTTTGGGTACAGTATTTTGGAGCTGTATTATTTTGGGTACAGTATTTTGGAGCTGTATTATTTTTGGGTACAGTATTTTGGAGCTGTATTATTTTTGGGTACAGTATTTTGGAGCTGTATAATTTTGGGGAACAGTATTTTAGAGCTTTATTATTTTGGGTACAGTGTTTTAGAGCGGTTTTATTTTGGGTACAGTATTTTGGAGCTGTATTATATTGGGTAACAGTATTTTGGAGCTGTATTATATTGGGTAACAGTATTTTGGAGCTGTATAATTTTGGGGAACAGTATTTTAGAGCTGTATTATTTTGGTACAGTATTTTGGACTGTATATTTTGGGTAACAGTATTTTGGAGCTATTATTTTTTGGTATTTTTGGATTTTATTTTTTAGTAACAGTATTTTGGAGCTGTATTATTTTGGGTAACAGTATTTTGGAGCTGTATTATTTTCGGTAACAGTATTTTAGAGCTGTATTATTTTGGGTAACAGTATTTTGGAGCTGTATTATTTTGGGTACAGTATTTTGGAGCTGTATTATTTTTGGGTATTTTTTGGGCTGTAATTTTGGGTAACAGTATTTTGGAGCTGTATTATTTTGGTTAACAGTATTTTGGAGCTGTATTATTTTGGGTATTTTTGGAGCTGTATTATTTTTTGGGTACAGTATTTTAGAGCTGTATTATTTTGGGTAACAGTATTTTGAAGCTGTATTATTTTGGGTACAGTATTTTGGAGCTGTATTATTTTGGGTACAGTATTTTGGAGCTGTGTTATATTGGTTAACAGTATTTTAGAGCTGTATTATTTTGGGTACAGTATTTTGGAGCTGTATTATTTTTGGGTAACAGTATTTTAGAGCTGTATTATTTTTTTGGGTAACAGTAGCTGTATTTTTTGGGTAGCTGTATTTTTTTGGGTAACAGTATTTTTAGCTGTATTATTTTGGGTAACAGTTTTTTAGAGCTGTGTTATTTTTGGAGCTGGAGCTGTTTATTTTGGCTACAGCATTTTGGAGCTGTGTTATTTTGGGTAACAGTATTTTAGAGCTGTATTATTTTGGGTACAGTTTTTTGGAGCTGTATTATATTGGGTAACAGTATTTTGGAGCTGTATTATTTTGGGTACAGTTTTTTGGAGCTGTATTATATTGGGGACAGTATTTTAGAGCTGTATTATTTTTGGGTACAGTATTTTGGAGCTGTATTATTTTGGGTAACAGTATTTTAGAGCTGTATTATTTTGGGTACAGTATTTTGGAGCTGTATTATATTGGGTAACAGTATTTTGGAGCTGTATTATTTTTGGGTACAGTATTTTGGAGCTGTATTATTTTTGGGTACAGTATTTTGGAGCTGTATTATTTTTGGGTACAGTATTTTGGAGCTGTATTTTGGGTACAGTATTTTGGAGCTGTATTATTTTAGGTACAGTATTTTGGAGCTGTGTTATTTTGGGTACAGTATTTTAGAGCTGTATTATTTTGGGTAACAGTATTTTGGAGCTGTATTATTTTGGGTACAGTATTTTGGAGCTGTATTATTTTAGGTACAGTATTTTGGAGCTGTGTTATTTTGGGTACAGTATTTTAGAGCTGTATTATTTTGGGTAACAGTATTTTGGAGCTGTATTATTTTGGGTACAGTATTTTAGAGCTGTATTATTTTAGGTACAGTATTTTGGAGCTGTGTAATTTTGGGTACAGTATTTTAGAGCTGTATTATTTTGGGTAACAGTATTTTGGAGCTGTATTATTTTGGGTACAGTATTTTGGAGCTGTATTATATTGGGTAACAGTATTTTGGAGCTGTATTATTTTTGGGTACAGTATTTTGGAGCTGTATTATTTTTGGGTACAGTATTTTGGAGCTGTATTATTTTTGGGTACAGTATTTTGGAGCTGTATTACAAAAACCAGTGAAGTTGGCACGTTATGTAAATCGTAGATAAAAACAGAATACAATGATTTGCAAATCCTTTTCAACTTATATTCAATTGAATACACTGCAAAGACAAGATGTTTAATGTTCAAACTGAGAAACTTTATTTTTTTTTTGCAAATAATCATTAACTTAGAATTTAAAAGGCAGCAACACATTGCAAAAAAAAAAGTTGGCACAGGGGCCTTTTTACCACTGTGTTACATCACCTTTCCTTTTAACGACACTCAGTAAACGTTTGGGAACTGAGGAGACCAATTTTTGAAGCTTTTCAGGTGGAACTCTTTCCCATTCTTGCTTGATGTACAGCTTAAGTTGTTCAACAGTCCGGGGTCTCCGTTTATCGTATTTTACGCTTCATAATGCGCCACACATTTTCAATGGGAGACAGGTCTGGACTACAGGCAGGCCAGTCTAGTACCGCACTCTTTTACTACGGAGCCATGCTGTTGTAACACGTGCAGAATGTGGCTTGGCATTGTCTTGCTGAAATAAGCAGGGGCGTCCATGAAAAAAAACGTTGCTTGGATGGCAACATATGTTGCTCCAAAACCTGTATGTACCTTTCAGCATTAATGGTGCCTTCACATATGTGTAAGTTGCCCATGCCTTGGGCACTAATACACCCCCATACCATCACAGATGCTGGCTTTTGAACTTTGCGCCTATAACAGTCCGGATGGTTCTTTTCCTCTTTGGTCCGGAGGACCACGGCGTCCACAGTTTCCAAAAACAATTTGAAATGTGGACTCGTCAGACCACAGAACACTTTTCCACTTTGCATCAGTCCATCTTAGATGAGCTTGGGCCCAGCGAAGCCGGCGGCGTTCTGGGTGCTGTTGATAAATGGCTTTCGCTTTGCATTGTAGAGTTTTAACTTGCACTTGCAGATGTAGCGACAAACTGTAGTTACTGACAGTGGTTTTCTGAAGTGTTCCTGAGCCCATGTGGTGATGTCCTTTACACACTGATGTCGGTTTTGATGCAGTACCGCCTGAGGGATCGAAGGTCACGGGCATTCAATGTTGGTTTTCGGCCTTGTAAACTTCGTGCAGTGATTTCTCCAGATTCTCTGAACCTTTTGACGATATTACGGACCATAGATGATGAAATCCCTAAATTTCTTGCAATAGCTCGTTGAGGAATGTTGTTTTTAAACTGTTCGACAATCAGCTCACGCATTTGTTCACTAAGTGGTGACCCTCGCCCCATCCTTGTTTGTGAATGACTGAGCATTTCAGGAAGCTGCTTTTATACCCAATCATGGCACCCACCTGTTCCCAATTAGCCCGTTCACCTGTGGGATGTTCCAAATAAGTGTTTGATGAGCATTCCTCAACTCTCTCAGTCTTTTTTTGCCACTTGTGCCAGCTTTTTTGAAACATGTTGCAGGCATCAAATTCCAAATGAGCTAATATTTGCAAAAATTACAAAGTTTACCTGTTCAACATTAAGTAACTTGTCTTTGCAGTGTATTCAATTGAATATAGGTTGAAAAGGATTTGCAAATCATTGTATTCTGTTTTTATTTACGATTTACACAACGTGCCAACTTCACTGGTTTTGGGTTTTGTATTTTGGGTACAGTATTTTGGAGCTGTATTATTTTAGGTACAGTATTTTGGAGCTGTGTTATTTTGGGTACAGTATTTTAGAGCTGTATTATTTTGGGTAACAGTATTTTGGAGCTGTATTATTTTGGGTACAGTATTTTGGAGCTGTATTATTTTAGGTACAGTATTTTGGAGCTGTGTTATTTTGGGTACAGTATTTTAGAGCTGTATTATTTTGGGTAACAGTATTTTGGAGCTGTATTATTTTGGGTACAGTATTTTAGAGCTGTATTATTTTAGGTACAGTATTTTGGAGCTGTGTAATTTTGGGTACAGTATTTTAGAGCTGTATTATTTTGGGTAACAGTATTTTGGAGCTGTATTATTTTGGGTAACAGTTTTTTAGAGCTGTATTATTTTTGGGTACAGTATTTTGGAGCTGCATTATTTTTGGATTCAGTATTTTGGAGCTGTATTATTTTGGCTAACAGTATTTTAGAGCTGTATTATTTTGGGTACAGTATTTTGGAGCTGTATTATTTTGGGTAACAGTATTTTGGAGCTGTATTATTTTGGTTAACAGTATTTTGGAGCTGTACTGTTTTGGGGATTCAGTATTTTAGAGCTGTATTATTTTGGGTAACAGTATTTTGGAGCTGTATTATTTTGGGTAACAGTATTTTAGAGCTGTATTATTTTGGGTAACAGTATTTTAGAGCTGTATTATTTTGGGTAACAGTATTTTAGAGCTGTATCATTTTGGGTAACAGTATTTTGGAGCTGTATTATTTTGGGTAACAGTATTTTAGAGCTGTATTATTTTGGGTAACAGTATTTTAGAGCTGTATTATTTTGGGTACAGTATTTTGGAGCTGTATTATTTTGGGTACAGTTTTTTGGAACTGTATTATATTGGGTAACAGTATTCTAGAGCTGTACTATTTTGGGTACGGTACTTTAGAGCTGTATTATTTTGGGTACAGTTTTTTCGAGCTGTATTGTATTGGGTAACAGTATTTTAGAGCTGTATTATTTTGGGTACGGTATTTTAGAGCTGTATTTTGGATAACAGTATTTTGGAGCTCCATTTTGGGTTCAGCATTTTTGAGCTGTATTATTTTGGGTACAGTATTTTAGAAAAATATAAGATCATTGTTAGTAAGACATTGGAGACTGATCAGAGAAACACTGCAAAACTAGTTCTTCATTAAGACCACCAGGTTGGACCGTTTGGAGCTCATGAATCCAGAACGCTTCTCTCTGGAGTAGAAGGCGCTCCCTGTCTCCGCCTCTCCTAAGCTGGTGTACAAGTTCAATACCCTGGAATTTCAATGTACACTGTTTTCTCTGATCAGTCTCCAATGTCTCACTAATAATTATCTTATTTTTGATAGTATTATGTCTGTATATTTGTAGTATTGCTGATTTTTCTTGTAGTTTCGTTGAGTTTGTGTTTTGGGGTATTATCTATGTGCCTAATTGGCAATTTGATGACGTAATGTTACCTGTGTTTTTAATTACAGCTGGTTCTATCCTCTCCAAGACGCTGAGGACGGCTTGTTGCCGAAACGCGTCCGTCTTGGACATGTTTTCAGAAAATTAAAAACACAGGAAATAGTACTTGAGAGTGCATTTATTTTACAGTATTTTGTAGCAGTCTAGTTTTGGTGTACAGCATGTTGGAAATGCCTTACAAACCCCAATTACAATGAAGTTAGGACATTGTGCAAAATATGAATACAAACTGAATGCAATGATTTGCAAATCCTTTTCAACCTATATTCAATTGAGTACACTACAAAGACAAGATATTTAATGTTCAAACTGATAAACTTTATTGTTTTTTTTGGAAATATTCACTAATTTTGAATTTGATGCCTGCAACACATTCCAGAAAAGCTGGGACAGGGGCAACAAAAGACTGGGAAAGTTGAGAAATGCTCAAAAAACACCTGTTTGGAACATTCCACAGGTGAACAGGTTAAATGGAAACAGGTGAGTGTCTTGATTAGGTATAAAAGGAGCATCCTCGAAAGGCTCAGTCATTCACAAGCAAGGATGGGGCGAGGTTCACCACTTTGTGAACAACTGCGTTAGCAAATAGTCCAATAGTTTAAGAATGACGTTTCTCAAAGTGCAATTGTAAGGAATTTAGGGATTTCATCATCTACAGTCCATAATATCATCAAAAGATTCAGAGAATCCGGAGAAATCTCTCCACGCAAGCGGCAAGGCCAAAAACCAACATTGAATGCCTGTGACTGTCGGTCCCTCAGGCGGCACTGCATTAAAAACCGACATCATTCTGTAAAGGATATTACCATGTGGGCTCAGGAACACTTTGGAAAACCATTGTCAGTTAACACAGTTCGTCGCTACATCTACAAGTGCAAGTTAAAACTCTACCATGCAAAGCGAAAGCCATATATCAACAACACCCAGAAACGCCGCCGGCTTCTCTGGGCCCGAGCTCATCTGTGATTGACTGACGCAAAGTGGAAAAGTGTGCTGTGGTCTGATGAGTCCACATTTTAAATCGTTTTTGGATATCAAGGACGTCGTGTCCTCCGTGCTAAAGAGGAAAAGGACCATCCCGATTGTTATCATCGCAAAGTTCAAAAGCCAGCATCTGTGATTGTATGAGGATGTGTTCGTGCCCATGGTATGGGTAACTTGCACATCTGTGAAGGCACCATTAATGCTGAAAGGTACATACAGGTTTTGGAGCAACATTTGCTGCCATCCAAGCGATGTCATTTTCAGGGACGTCCCTGCTTATTTCAGCAGGTAATAGACAGCTTTTTTGGAACATGTTGCAGGCATCAAATTCAAAATGAGTGAATATTTCCAAAAAAACAATGAAGTTTATCAGTTTGAACATTAAATATCTCGCCTTTGTAGCATACTCAACTGAATATAGGTCGAAAAGGATTTGCAAATCATTGTATTCTGTTTTTATTCACGTTTTACACAATGTCTCAACTTCATTGGAACTGGGGTTTGTATTTTGGGTACAGTATTTTGGAGCTGTATCATTTTGGGTTATAGTATTTTAGAGCTGTATTATTTTGGGGTACAGTATTTTGTAGCTGAATAATTTTGGCGTACAGCATGTTGGAGCAATATTATTTTGAGTTACAGTATTTTGGAGCTGTATTATTTTGGGGTACAGTACTTAGGAGCTGTATTATTTTGGGGATGCGGTATTTTGTAGCTGTAAAATTTCGGCGTACAGTATGTTGGAGCAATATTATTTTGAGTTACAGTATTTTGGAGCAGTATTATTTTGGGGTACAGTACTTAGGAGCTGTATTATTTTGGGGATGCAATATTTCGGAGTTGTATTATTTTAGGTTACAATATTTTAGAGCTGTATAATTTTTAGGTATCGCATTTTAGAGCAGTATTATTTTGGAGTACAGTATTTTGTAGCTGTGTAACTTCGTCTTACAGCATCTTGGAGCTGTGTTTTTTTGGTTCACAGTACAACTGCCAAATTACAGTACAAACCCCCAAATTCTTCGCAAATTGACATGAGGAGAAGTTATTTTAAATTGTTGAAGAATTTGCCGATGCAGTCTTTCCCTGAGTGGAGAAGCCATTGCCATCTTTATGTCTGAAAGACTTTTTATACCCAATCATGTTTCTGACCCGTTGCCAATTAACCTTATTTGCAGTGAGATGTTCCACCAGGTTTTTTTTTTTTTTTTTTTTTTTTTTATCATTCAGTTTTTATAGTCTTTTGTGGCCCTTGTGTAGCAGGCATCAAATTCTCAGTTTCAACATTTGATATTTTTTCTCTGCATTATTCTCAATTAAATGTTGGGTTTAAATGATTTGCAAATCATTGCATTCTGTTTTTACATTTACATTTTACACAGCGTCCACACTTTCCTGGAAATGGGGTTGTATTTTGGAGCTGTATAATGTTTGGGGTGCAGTATGAGGGAGCTGTATAATATTTGGGGTACAGTATGAGGATATTTGGGGTACAGTATGAGGGAGCTGTATAATATTAGGGGTACAGTATGAGGGAGCTGTATAATATTTGGGGTACAGTATGAGGGTGCTGTATAATATCTGGGGTACAGTATGAGGGAGCTGTATAATGTTTGGGATACAGCTTGGGGGAGCTGTATAATTGTTGGGGTACAGCAGTACAGTATTATAACTTTAATTTTTGGGGTACTCACCGCTGTGAATGCGTAAATGCTCCTTCAGGTGGTGTTTGTACTTGAAGGCCTTGCTGCATTCGCTGCACTTAAACTTGCGGTTTCCGCTGGACGGTGCCACGTGCACACGCTGCGAGAGGAGGGCGGAGTTTAGCACCAGCGCACAGTGCCGACAAGCCTACAGAGCCCTCCTTCTTATTTAGCTCAGGTGTTATGATACTTGACCTCTGTACACACTGAGAACAGCAAAATATCAGAGTACAGTTTCTGTTGTTGGTTCTAGGTTGCGGTTGGAAGTACCTGCTCGCGGCTGGGCTTGTGAGCGGTCATGTGACGGTCGAGCTGTGTGCGGTGGGGGAAGGTGTAGCTGCACAGGGAGCAGCAGTAGTTGTCATCGCTCTTCTCATGGCGGTACTTGATGTGCTCCTTCAGGGAGGCGTAACGCTTGTAGCCGCGGGAACAGTACGGGCAGGACAGCAGCTGGGGGAAGGTGTCCGGCACGCCTGAGGTGCGAGGGGTTACCAGAGCAGGACATAGTGCACATACACATTACTGACCGCACACATTACAATGTGATTCATTAAACTTCAAAAATGTCACTTAAATTAACAAAGAAAAACATCACACAGGCTTGCTTTACAGCAGTAATTTAACACTGTTGATTCATCTTATTCAAAAAAATGTCTTGCCCATAAACACCCAACACCTGCCCATAAGCACCAGACACCTGCCCATAAGCACCCATCATCAGGCCATAAACACACAACACTTGCTTGTAAACACAAAAGACATGCCCATAAATGCCCGATAAACACCTGACACCCACAGTGGCCGATGGGGGGAAACGCACTGCAACAACCTAAAACATCTCCAATTAGACAAACATGCTGCAAAGATGGAAATGATGCAAAGTCAGAAACACGCGAACAACAAAAGCTAATGCAAGAGAAAAACACTGCATATTCACATCAACACAACGGAAGAGCTCCAAGCCACTATGGGGAGCGCCAACAAGAACAGCTTTTACTTTTGACCTCAGCAAGACTAACAAAGTCCGCAAAAAGGCTCTCTAGCTCTCTAGCTTGCTAACACTAGTTTGTTTACTTAGCTATCTAATTTGCTAGCCTAGCTAGTTAGTTTGCTTGCCTAGCTAGCTAACAGTTATATTTGATGCATATAAGTCAATAGAAAATAACTAAATAAAAATTAGCCATCATTTCCTACCTCACTTAGCTAGAGTTGAACCGCAAGCATTTATTATACCAAATACAATAGTTAGCTAGCTAGGCTAACGAACCAGCTAGCTAAGCCAGTGAACTTACGTTCGCTAACTAGAGAGCCTTTTTGCCAATGTAGCTAGTCATATTTTATGCACGTAAGTGCTAGCTAGCTAACTAAAAGGCGAAGTTATAACTATTCACTGCTATCCATTGATTTCTATGCATTGCATGTAAGACCGTAATTGTGAGCGAACTCTTTGCGCATGCTCACAAGGTTGCAATCCTGAGAAAACCCTTTGCTGTGGTGTAAAAACCAGAAAACAAAATACTCCAGCCGGTGTTGCACAGGCCAAAAATACAAGCTGTTCTAGTTGGCGCTCCCCATAGCGGCTTGGTGCACTTCCATTGTGTTCATGTGGATATGCAGCGTTTCTTGTGGTTTGCGTGTTTTTGACTTTATATCGTTTTTGTTTCTGCAGCCCATTTCTCCAGTTGGAGATGTTTTGGGCCGTTGCAGTGCATTTGCCCCCATCTGGCACCGTAGACACCTGCCCATAAAAACCCAACAACTGCCCCTGAACACTTCACATCTTCTGAATGGCGAACATATCATGCACAAAATGGAGAGAATCATTCGCACTTAATGATGAAATAATACACTCCATTTGTACCACAGAGGGACCGATTGAAATAGTGTAAGTGGTGGCGCCCCCTCTGCACTGGAGTTGTAACTACAGAGCAGTTTTACCATTCTCGTCATGACCGCTGGTTTCAGGCGTGCCCAGCTGTGCCTCATCCTCTGGAGCCTCGGGAGAAACGATGGGCGTGTCACCATCCTGGAGCCCCACCCCCTCCGAGCCACGCTTGTCCTTCACTGCAACAGAGAGAAGAACATTCTGTTCTCAAATGCTCCCACTACACTCTCACCACCCGACTCAGTCCAGTCACTGACGGCATGCATTCACACAGGATAACTCATGGAAGTTTGATGCAGTAAAATTAGTTGGGAAAATTGTGCAGTCAGAGAACTTCGGCATTTATCTTGAAATTCTGAAATTTCTGTATTTCCATCGGTGGGGGGCTGGGGCTCTGGCGACTAACAGGTGAAAAACGTGAATATTCCAGTCAACCATTCAAACATTGGGCGCATGCACACGCAGCGACCGGCAGTGAGTTTGACTGAGAAGTTGGCGTCCTCGTGTCAATGTTTTATGTTTTTATATTTTTAAGACGTCGTTTTTATTCACCATTTTATGCTGCGACTACATCAGAGAGCCCTTGGTGCTGAAAATGGATACCTTCTATTCCGTCGTTTTGTGGACATTTTTCCACCTGTTGCTACTGCTCACCGAGGCTGCCGACCAGAGCAGGTTGCAGTACACCGGAGATGAGCTAATGCAGCTGAACTTGCCACACGCAGCTCGCGTGACAGGTATCACAGAGCTACCAGACTTTATCCAGGAGGACGTTTTCAAGCCTACCCGCGGTGCGACGACTGTGAAGGCGAGGAAGCAGGCGTCAGGCTGCGTATGAAGAAACAGCGGCTCTACCGGATTACCCTGCCCTCAATGATGTTGGTGAACGTTCAGTCTCTGGAGGGTAAACGAACTCCAGGGAAACGTGCGCTACCAGAAGGACTTCAAAGACTGCGGGGTCCTGCCATTTACTGAATCGTGGCTTACTGAGAGCGATCGGGACAACGACCTGGCCTTTGACGGCTTTGGAGCACCATTTCGGATGGACAGACAGGCTGAGATGACAGGGAAATGTCAGGGGGGCGGTGTATGTCTTTATGTTAACAAATGTTACTGCAGCAGCAGCTCTGTGACTGTCAGAGAACGTATTTGTACTAAAGACGTTGAAATCCTTTCTGTATCGCTACGTCCTTTCCACCTCCCCTGGGATTTTCCGCAACTTTTCATCACAACGGTGTATATACACCCTAAAGCAAATGCTGATTCTGCCTGTAGTTCTATTTTCGAGGTAGTGCAAAAACTGTCGTCAATCTCACCCGACGCTCCCAATTTTATTTTGGGTGATTTTAACCACGTTTCTCTCAAAAAGACACTTGAGAACTTTTATCAATATGTATCCTGCCCAACCAGATGGGGCAGGACACCAGACCTTTGCTACGGGTCGGTGAAGGATGCCGACAAATCTCTCCCCTTGGCCCCGCTAGGCAGATCGGACCATAACTGCGTGCACCTGCTGCCCACATATAAAACGGTTTTAAAAAGAGAGAAGGTCCAGACGAAGGACATCAGGGTCTGGACACAGGAAGCTGTGGAACGCCTGCAAGCGTGCTTTGACTGCACGGACTGGGACATGTTCAAACAGTCGTGTGGTGATAACCTTGATGCCCTCGTTCATGTTGCATGCTCTTACATTGTTTTCTGTAGAGACATGATTATCCCTTGCAAGCGGGTTAAAATTTATCCAAATAACAAACCATGGGTAAATAAATTGGTGAAGGCCAGTCTACAGGAAAAGAGAGCTGCTTTTAAAGAGGGAGCGTCCTCCTCTGACCTGCACACAGCCAATAGACAGCTGAGGACAGAAATCTCAAAGGCCAAACAGAAATACAAATCTGAGCTAGAGAATAAGATGGCTACAAATAACCTTGGCTCAGCTTGGTCTCGCATGGAAACCATAGCAGGCCTCCAAAGCTTAAAGAGCAGTCAGATCAGCATGGATGGCTTTAACTCAGACACTGAGCTTGCAAATGCTCTTAATGGGTTTTACAATCATTTTGATGACAAGCATGATTTTAGTAAGGAGGTTCAGGAGCTGAGGCACGAGCTGGAGGATGACCAGCATTTTAATATCGACCTCAAGATGTGTTAAAGGCCTTTTTCTCAGTTTAAGTAAACAAGAGTCATGGTCCAGACGACATGTGGACGCTTAGTTAAATCTTGTGCCAGAGAACTGAGCCCCATTTTTCATTTTATTTTTAACACGTCTTTACAGTTACAACGTGTTCCTGCAATCTGGAAGGATACGGTAGTAGTCCCCGTCCCAAAGGTCAGCTGCCCCAAGGTTCCAAACGATCTAAGACCAGTGGCTGTCTCATCAGTGAAATCCTTTGAGGGACTAGTCAAGACTGAGATCCTGAAAGAAACAGGGCAGGCACTAGATCCAATGCAGCTTGCATACAGACCAAACAGAGGGGTAGAAGATGCTACAGTTACCCTGTTTAACCAGATTGTGAAACATGTCGAGCAAGTTGGGTCACATGCCAGACTTTTATTTATTGATTTTTCATCTGCCTTCAATACAATGCAGCCCCACATCTTAGCAAAAAGGCTCCTAGAACAGTTCGGCCCGAGTAAGAATATTGTGGGTTGGTCCCTTGACTTTCTGACCAACAGAACACAGAAAGTGAGGGTTAGTGGATCCTTATCTGAACAAGTCTTCTCCTCCACAGGTTCCCCATAGGGTTGCGTTTTGTCCCCTGAATTCTTTATTTTCTATCCCAACATGTGTCAGAGTGGGTTTGATAGGAGAACCATCATGAAATATGCAAACGACACAGTCATCATCAGCCTGTTACAGGCGGGCGAGACAGGTCATGGTCCGGCTGTTGACCATTTCATAGAGTGGTGTGAGGATTCACATCTAGAGATAAACACGAAAAAGACCAAGGATATGATCATCGATTTTAGGAAGCAGGCTCCCCCACATGAAGTCACATACATCAACGGTCAGACAGTAGAACTTGTATAATCCTACAAGTATCTTAGTACGATCATAGACACTAAGCTTACCTTTGATGAAAATTGTGAAGCTGTGTGTAAGAAGGGACACCAGCGTCTTTTCTGTTTAAGGAAACTGTCTTACTTTCATGTTGACAGAACCATGATGAAGTTGTTCTACCGTGCTTTTATTGAATCTGTCCTTTCTTTGTGCGGTTTGGCAACCTGTCTTTAAAGAGCAGGAACTCACTGAGCCAGATCGTCAAATGGGCTAGCAGGCTTATTGGCGCGACACAGCTTAGACCAGAAGCCCTGTATACAAGACAGCTGCAGCGGCTTACTGGCTCCATCTTAGGTGACAGGTCTCACCCTCTGTATGGTGAATTCCAGCTCCTTCCATCTGGCCGCAGGTACATTGTACCAAGGAGCAAAACTAAAAGGCACAGATCTAGTTTTGTCCCTGCAGCCATCATACACCTTAACAAGAACTAGTGATCCCTTGACGATGGTTGTGGTGATGACGATGACGATGATGTTGATGATGACGATGATATGATGATGAGTTCCACTTATGCACTTTATGACGTGCACTTTATGAGGGTAGACAATTTGTTCACTTGATGTACTTTATGAGGTAGGCTGTGCATTAAGCCTGAAGGGTCCATGCATAGCAGCAATAGAATGGCGATGATACACTGATGATGAACTTTTTGTACTTTTGTGTTTTAATATTTAGGGGTTCAAGCCCATAGGGCTGAAACCCTATTGTTTTTGTGCTGGTTTATTTTTATTATTAGGGGTTCAGGCCCGTAGGGCTGAAACCCTATTGTTTTTGTGCTGGTTTATTTTTATTATTAGGGGTTCAGGCCCGTAGGGCTGAAACCCTATTGTTTTTGTGCTGGTTTATTTTTATTATTATTATTATTATTAGGGGTTCAAGCCCGTAGGGCTGAAACCCTATTGTTTTTGTGCTAGTTTATTTTTATTATTATTATTATTATTATTAGGGGTTCAAGCCCGTAGGGCTGAAACCCTATTGTTTTTGTGCTGGTTTATTTTTTTTATAATTATTATTATTATTTTTATTATTATTAGGGGTTCAAGCCCGTAGGGCTGAAACCCTATTGTTTTTGTGCTGGTTTATTATTATTATTATTATTATTATTACTTTTGTATTATTATTATTATTATTTTTCTTCTTCTTCAGAAATGTTTTCGCAAATTCCCGTGAGATGGTAAATGATAGAGACCTGAAATTTTGCACATTGGTTGGAAGTTGTGTGTAAATGCTGACCAAGGCATTTTTAACTCAGTAGGCCTGATGGTGGCGCTATAATTCAAGAAAAACAGGTTTTCACTTTAAAGATCATAACTCCTAGGCTGTAAGTCCGATTCACACGAAACTTGGTACAGACATTCTTTGGTCCATTCTCTACAACTTTCCCATAAGGACCTCTAAGATCCGCCATATTTGATTTTCCAAAATTTTGAATTCTTTGAAAAACACATTTTTGACATCTCCTCCTAGGCCGTAGGTCCGATTCCTTCGAAATTTGCTGTGGATCATCAGTGGACCAAGCTTATCAAAGATTGCATAAAGCTTGTTGAAATCTCATTTTGTTTCCAAGATATTGACCAATGAACTTCAGCAGGGGCATGGCTTAGCACAAAAATGGACAAAATTCAACAACCATTGGGCCAATTATCACAGAACTTGCAGAATATGTCCATATAAGTACCAGGAACATACCTTGACAGTTTCATGCAAATCGGCCCATAGGGGGCGCTATAACACAAATCAGACTATAAATCAGCAATTGTTTGTCCTATAGCCATAAAACTCACAGGATATATTCATATAAGTACTTGAAACATACTCTGAAAATTTCATTCAAATTGATTGATAGGGGGCACTATAAATGCAAAACAAAGCAGCATGGTATAACAAAAATCCGACTATAAATCAGCAATTGTTTGTCCTATAGCCATAGAACTCACAGGATATATTCATATAAGTACTTGAAACACACTCTGAAAATTTCATTCAAATTGACTGATAGGGGGCGCTATAAATGCAAAACAAAGCAGTGTGGTATAACACAAATCAGACTATAAATCAGCAATTGTTTGTCCTATAGCCATAAAACTCACAGGATATATTCATATAAGTACCTGAAACATACCCAGAAAATTTCATTCAAATTGACCGATAGGGGGCGCTATAACTGCAAAACAAAGCAGCATGGTATAACACAAATCCGACTATAAATCAGCAATTGTTTGTCCTATAGCCATAAAACTCACAGGATATATTCATATAAGTACTTGAAACATACTCTGAAAATTTCATTCAAATTGATTGATAGGGGGCACTATAAATGCAAAACAAAGCAGCATGGTATAACACAAATCCGACTATAAATCAGCAATTGTTTGTCCTATAGCCATAAAACTCACAGGATATATTCATATAAGTACTTGAAACATACTCTGAAAATTTCATTCAAATTGATTGATAGGGTGCACTATAAATGCAAAACAAAGCAGCATGGTATAACACAAATCCGACTATAAATCAGCAATTGTTTGTCCTATAGCCATAAAACTCACAGGATATATTCATATAAGTACTTGAAACATACTCTGAAAATTTCATTCAAATTGATTGATAGGGGGCACTATAAATGCAAAACAAAGCAGCATGGTATAACACAAATCCGACTATAAATCAGCAATTGTCTGTCCTATAGCCATAGAACTCACAGGATATATTCATATAAGTACTTGAAACACACTCTGAAAATTTCATTCAAATTGACTGATAGGGGGTGCTATAAATGCAAAACAAAGCAGTGTGGTATAACACAAATCAGACTATAAATCAGCAATTGTTTGTCCTATAGCCATAAAACTCACAGGATATATTCATATAAGTACCTGAAACATACCCAGAACATTGCATTCAAATTGACTGATAGGGGGCGCTATAAATGCAAAACAAAGCAACGTGGTATAACACAAATCAGACTATAAATCATAAATAGTTTTTCCAATCATTACAAAACTCAAAAGATATGTCCACATAAGAACCTGAAATATAGCCTGAAAGTTTCAATCAAATTGACCAGTAGCGGGTGCCATAAATGCACAAAATAGCCTAACATAACACAAATCAGACTATGTATCATTAGTTGTTAGTCCAATCATTACACTGGCAAAATAGGTCCACATAAAACCTGCAACACACTCTTAAAGTGGTTTTTGTCCCCTGCCGCCACGATAGCGAAGCGGAGCAGGGGACATTGTATTCAGCTCCGTCCGGCCGTCCGTCATGTCCCGTTTGTTCTGAATCGATATCTCAAGAACGGTTTGACCGATTCCATTCATCTTTGGTGTTAAGGTATATTTGTGTGATACGCCGACCCCAGTAGATTTCCGTGACCTTGGTATTATTCTCAAGGTCATTACGATCATTTGACCACATCGTATTCAGCTCCATCTGTCCGCCCAGCCGTCCGTCCGTCTGTCCCGTCCCGTTTGATGTGAACGTGATATCTCAAGAACGGTTCGACCGATTCCATTCATCTTTGGTTTCAAGGTGTATTAGGGGAGGCGGACATAGTATCCAGCTCCGTCCGTGCGTCCATCTGTCCGTCATGTCCCGTGTGTTGTGAACACGATATCTCAAGAAAGGGCTGACCGATTCCATTCATCTTTGGTGTCAAGGTGTATTCGGGGGGTGCTCACAACTCACTCAATTTACGTGACCTTGCCATTATTCTCAAGGTCATTACGACCATTTGACCACTTACAAATACCTTGTCAACATGATATCTCAAGAACAGTTTGACCGGTTCCATTCATCTTTGGTGTCAAGGTGTATTAGGGGCGGAGGATATAGAATTCAGCTCCATCCGTCCGGCTGTCCGTCTGTCCCATCCCGTTTGTTGTGAACGCGATATCTCAAGAACGGTTTGACCGATTCCATTCATCCTTGGGGTCAAGGAGTATTAAGGCCAGGGGACATAGTATTCAGCTCCATCAGTCCATCCGTCCGGCTGTCCGTCCGTCACGTCCCATTTGTTGTGAACGCGAAATCTCGAGAACGCTTTGACCAATTAAATTCATCTTTGGCTTCAATGTGTAATTTTGTGATACGCCGACCCCAGTCGATTTCCGTCACCTGGCGGGGGACATGGCCACATTTAGTGGCAACACTTGTTAATTAAGCTGTTAGAGCTTTCAACTACTAATGGTCTTTCGTGGCTTGAACCCCGGAATTGCCGCTTAAGCTATATTTATTATTATTTTTTTTTCTTCTTCAGAAATGTTTTCGCAAATTCCCGTGAGATGGTAAATGGTAGAGACCTGAAATTTTTCACATTGGTTGGAAGTTGGGTGTAAATGCTGACCAAAGCATTTTTAACTCAATCGGCCTGATGGTGGCGCTACAATTCAAGAAAAACAGGTTTTTACTTTAAAGGTCATAACTCCTAGGGTGTAAGTCCGATTCACACGAAACTTGGTACAGACATTCCTTGGACCAATCTCCACAACATTCCCATAAGGACCTCTGAGATCCTCTGAGAAATTTTGAATTCTTTGAAAAACACATTTTTGACATCTCCTCCTAGGCCGTAGGTCTGATTCCTTCAAAATTTGCTGTGGATCATCAGTAGACCAAGCTCATCAAAAATTGCATAAAGCTTGTTGAAATCTTATTTCGTTTCCAAGATATTGACCAATGAACTTCAGCAGGGGCGTGGCTTAGCACATAAATGGACAAAATTCAACAACCATTATGCCAATTATCACAGAACTTGCAGAATATGTCCATATAAGTACCAGAAACATACCTTGACAGTTTCATGCAAATCGGCCCATAGGGGGCGCTATAACAGAAATCAGATTATAAATCAGCAATCGTTTATCCTATAGCCATAAAACTCACAGGATATATTCATATAAGTACCTGAAACATACCCAGAAAATTTCATTTAAATTGACTGATAGGGGGCGCTATAACTGCAAAACAAAGCAGAATGGTATAACACAAATCAGACTATAAATCAGCAATTGTTTGTCCTATAGCCATAAAACTCACAGGATATATTCATATAAGTACTTGAAACATACTCTGAAAATTTCATTCAAATTGACTGATAGGGGGCGCTATAAATGCAAAACAAAGCAGCGTGGTATAACACAAATCAGACTATAAATCAGCAATTGTTTGTCCTATAGCCATAAAACTCACAGGATATATTCATATAAGTACCTGAATCATACCAAGAAAATTTCATTCAAATTGACTGATAGGGGGTGCTATAAATGCAAAACAAAGCAGCGTGGTATAGTACAAATCAGACTATAAATCAGCAGTTGTTTGTCCTATAGCCATAAAACTCACAGGATATATTCATATTAGTACTTGAAACATACTCTGAAAATTTAATTCAAATTGTCCAATAGGGGGCGCTATAAATGCAAAACAAAGCAACGTGGTATAACACAAATCAGACTATAAATCATAGTTTTTCCAATCATTACAAAACTCACAGGATATGTCCTTATAAGAACCTGAAACATAGCCTGAAAGTTTCAATCAAATCGACCAGTAGGGGGTGCCATAAATGCATAAAATAGCCTAACATAACACAAATCAGACTATGCGTCATAAGTTGTTATTCCAATCATTACACTGGCAAACACATAAATACCTGCAACACACTCTTAAAGTGGTTTTTGTCCCCCGCCGCCACGATAGCGAGCGGAGCGGGGCACATAGTATTCAGTTCCGTCCGTCCGTCTGTCCGTCATGTCCCATTTGTTCTGAACGCGATATCTCAAGAACGGTTTGACCAATTCCATTCATCTTTGGTGTTAAGGTATATTGGTGTGATACGCCGACCCCAGTAGATTTCCGTGACCTTGGCATTATTCTCAAGGTCATTACGATCATTTGACCACTTACAAATTCCTTGTCAACATGATATCTCAAGAACGGTTCGACCGATTCCATTCATCTTAGGTGTCAAGGTGTATTAGGGGCAGGGGACATAGCATTCAGCTCCGTCTGTCCGTCCGTCCTTCCGTCATGTCCCGTTTGTTGTGAACGGGATATCTCAAGAACAGTTCGACAGATTCTATTCATCTTTGGTGTCAAGGTGTATTAGGGGAGTGCTCACAGCCCACTCGATTTACGTGACCTTGCCATTATTCTCAAGGTCATTACGACCATTTGACCACTTACAAATTCCTTGTCAACATGATATCTCAAGAACGGTTTGACCGATTCCATTCATCTTTGGTGTCAAGGTGTGTAAGGGACGGGAGACATAGTATTCAGCTCCGTCCGTCCGTCCGTCTGTCCGTCATGTCCCGTTTGTTGCGAACGCGTTATCTCAATAACGGTTTGACCGATTCCATTCATCTTAGGTGTCAAGGTGTATTAGGGGCAGGGGACACAGAATTCAGCTCCATCCGTCCGGCCGTCCGTCTGTCCCATCCCGTTTGCTGTGAATGCAATATCTCAAGAACGGTTTGACCGATTCCATTCATCTTTGGGGTCAAGGTGTATTAGGGCCGGGGGACATAGTATTCAGCTCCATCAGTCCGTCCCTCCTGCCGTCCGTCCGTCACGTCCCGTTTGTTGTGAACGCGAAATCTCGAGAAAGCTTTGACCAATTTTAATAATCTTTGGCTTCAATGTGTAATTTTGTGATATGCCGACCCCAGTCGATTTCCGTCACCTGGCAGGGGACATGGCCATGCTTAGTGGCAACACTTGTTAATTAAGCTGTTAAAGTTTTCAACTACTAATGGTCTTTCGTGGCTTGAACTCCGGAATTGCCGCTTGCGGCTATATTTATTATTATTTTTCTTCTTCTTCAGAAATGTTTTCGCAAATTCCCGTGAGATGGTAAATGGTAGAGACCTGAAATTTTGCACATTGGTTGGAAGTTGTGTGTAAATGCTGACCAAGGCATTTTTAACTCAGTAGGCCTGATGGTGGCGCTATAATTCAAGAAAAACAGGTTTTCACTTTAAAGGTCATAACTCCTATGCTGTAGGTCCGATTTACACAAAACTTGGTACAGACATTCCTTGGTCCAATCTCTACAACATTCCCATAAGGACCTCTAAGGTCCGCCATATTTGATTTTCCAGAATTTTGAATTTTTTGAAAAACACATTTTTGAAATCTCCTCCTAGGCCGTAGGTCCGATTCCTTCGAAATTTGCTGTGGATTATCAGTGGACCAAGCTTATCAAAGATGCATAAAGCTTGTTGAAATCTCATTTCGTTTCCAAGATATTGACCAATGAACTTCAGCAGGGGCGTGGCTTAGCAAATAAATGGACAAAATTCAACAACCATTGGGCCAATCATCACAGAACTTGCAGAATATGTCCATATGAGTACCAGGAACATACCTTGACAGTTTTATGCAAAATCGGCCCATAGGGGGCGCTATAACACAAATCAGACTATAAATCAGCAATTGTTTGTCCTATAGCCATAAAACTCAGAGGATATATTTATATAAGTACCTGACACATACCCAGAAAATTTCATTCAAATTGACTGATAGGGGGCGCTATAACTGCAAAACAAAGCAGCATGGTATAACACAAATCAGACTATAAATCAGCAATTGTTTGTCCTATAGCCATAAAATTCACAGGATATTTTCATATAAGTACTTGAAACATACTCTGAAAATTTCATTCAAATTGACTGATAGGGGGTGCTATAAATGCAAAACAAAGCAGCGTGGTATAACACAAATCAGACTATAAATCAGCAATTGTTTGTCCTATAGCCATTAAACTCACAGAATATATTCATATAAGTACCTGAAACATACCCAGAAAATTTCATTCAAATTGACTAATAGGGGGTGCTATAAATGCAAAACAAAGCAGCATGGTATAACACAAATCAGACTATAAATCAGCAATTGTTTGTCCTATAGCCATAAAACTCACAGGATATATTCATATAAGTACTTTAAACATACTCTGAAAATTTTCAAATTGTCCGATAGGGGGCGCTATAAATGCAAAACAAAGCAACGTGGTATAACACAAATCAGACTATAAATCACAAATAGTTTTTGCAATCATTACAAAACTCACGGGATATGTCCACATAAGAACCTGAAACATAGCCTGAAAGTTTCAATCAAATCGACCAGTAGGGGGCGCCATAAATGCAGAAAATAGCCTAACATAACAAAAATCAGACTATACATCATAAGTTGTTGGTCCAATCATTACACTGGCAAAATAGGTCCACATAAATACCTGCAACATACTCTTAAAGTGGTTTTTGTCCCCCGCTGCCACGATAGTGAGCGGAGCGGGGGACATAGTATTCAGCTCCATCCGTCCGTCCGTCATGTCCTGTTTGTTCTGAACGCGAAATCTCAAGAACGGTTTGACCGATTCCATTCATCTTTGGTGTCAAGGTGTATTAGGGGAGTGCTCACAGCCCACTCGATTTACATGACCTTGCCATTATTCTCAAAGTCATTACGACCATTTGACCACTTACAAATACCTTGTCAACATGACATCTCAAGAACGGTTTGACCGATTCCATTCATCTTTGGTGTCAAGGTGAATTAGGGGCGGGGGATATAGAATGCAGCTCCAGCCGTCCGGCCGTCCGTCCATCCGTCCCATCCCGTTTGTTGTGAACGCGATATCTCAAGAACGGTTTTACTGATTCCATTCATCTTTGGGGTCAAGGTGTATTAGGGCCGGGGACATAGTATTCAGCTCCATCAGTCCGTCCGTCCGGCCGTCCGCCCATCACATCCCGTTTGTTGTGAACGCGAAATCTCGAGAACGTTTTGACCGATTTTATTCATCTTTGGCTTCAATGTGTAATTTTGTGATACGCCGACCCCAGTCGATTTCGTCACCTGGCGGGGGACATGGCCACGTATAGTGGCAACACTCGTTAATTAAGCTGTTAAAGTTTTCAACTACTAATGGTCTTTCTTGGCTTGAACCCCGGAATTGCCGCTTGCGGCTATATTTTCTATTTGTTTTTGTATTGTCTAGTATGAATGACTCACTGCAAGCCAAATTTACCTGCTGGTACAATAAAGTAATCTGAAACACAGCAGCAATGTGGTAGCTGTATCATTCTCATCTAACCAGTGTCAGCTATTGATTGAACCCTAATTTTTGCTGAGGCATCATGGAAAAGGATGCAGTTATGAAATTAAAAAGTTCATGTTTTTGTGCATATTTAGTGCATTTGTACCAGCACAGTGAAATGGATGAATATAATTATAAAGTTAGATCATCTGAGGTGACAGGGAAGGGTGTAGCCTGTTAATACCCCTTCATGAGATGAAGTGGAGGGCATCATACCACAATGGAGCATGTCAGTCCATCCCGGCTGTCCGCTTGTCCCTCTGGAGAAACAGGGGCATGATTTCTCAGAAACTAGTTTACCTACATGAGTGAAACTCTGTTAGTGAACATTTCTTCTTCTCTGTTCATGGGCTGAGGTGATACGTGCAAGCTGGCAGCTGACTCACAAGGGTGACGGAGGAGGCCAAAGAGTGGCCAATCACATCCATTCCTCCGTTGCCATGGTGATGTAGTGCTCTCAGCTGCCAGTTGGCCCCCGCCCCCTTCCGGTGGAGTGGAACACCAGGTGCTGCTCAGTGATGACCTCATTACAGACCCCTCCCCCTCCCCCGTCTCCCTCCGTCCGTCTGTACAGTCCCTCCTTTCCAGGAAGTAAACACACCGAATGTTCGCACAAACCCTGGAAAACAGCCTGACTCTGGCTCACGCTGTGACCTGAACGGCCCCTTCCTCCCAAAGAGAGGTAATCAGTCCATTTAAACCAGCGTGGTCACTCTGCTCCGCTGCGACAGGATGATCGTCCTCCCGTCCTCTGTTTCGATGGCAGTCACTCGTCCTGACCATAGAGCTCAGCCACCCCAGCACTCCAGTGGTGACCTGCTCGCATCCCTCCGTCTGTGGCTCTTCTGTCACAGTCTAACGACTCATCTGTTCGGATAGTACCTCATCTACTACCCCCAACGAAATAGTCTGTTGTCTGGCCCTGTGCCAGAGCATGTTTGCTTTGTAGAGTCTGTATTCCATTACAAACTTCAGCTTGTCTACTTGCCTGTCCTTTCTGTAAAGCTGGAATATAGCTGACATTTGCCTATCGTCTACACGTTACTTTTACTTGACTAAACTGACTGATGCTTCGTGTGAATTCTACATTATTTGATCTATAGTGTAATTTTTCAATGACCATATTCAATACACTTTACTGTGAGGCACTTTGAATTGAAATATCTACTGAACAAATATAATGAGACAAATTGTCTTTTTCTTGGAAAACTCCAAAATTGAGAAAAAAAGGAAAAACTGGATTTTAAATGAACTTGTTCACAGGAAAATTCAGGCAGTTTCATGGGCTGTAAAAGGAAGACGTAAAACTGAAAAAGCTTCAGAGTTTAACGTGATATTTGATATTCATCAAAGCCATAATTTTCTTCCAATCAGGAAAAGGCTACAAAATTACGAAATTTTGCCCCACAAGCACTCTAAAATGCGAAATGCAAAAAGAATTTCAGAAATTTACATGGCTGTTAATTCATCTGAGCTAATTAAATTCTTTAAAATAAAATGAAATGGGAACAACCTTAATAAGAGTCTGGAAAAGGTTTGCTTTCTTTTCTGATGTTGATCTTACCTAAGAAATGCATCACTTTGGCAAAAAACCACAGAGAGCAGTCTAACACCCCAGTTATCAACTGCCATCTGGAAAAACTACAAGTCCCATGATGCCTGAAGAGTCAACTGAAGTCTTTTTGTCTGGGGAAAATGCACGCACCTCTAAACCTCGTCTTCTTCTTCTGTGCATCAGGCCCCAGGTCTCCTGTCAAACACAGGGAAAATATTAATGACTCCTGACCAATTACATTCCTCTTTTAGCTGTCCAATCAGCATGACACAAACAGTAGATTAATCACAGTGGCAGGTGGAAATGATCTCTATGGCCACAATAAAATATTTTTCATAGCTGAGCCAGTATTTTGTATCACCGCTGTGTTGCTTAATGAATCTAGAGCAGTTTTACCGTGAGAATTTAAGTGTGAATGTAAATGTGACCTTTAGAATTACGGTCCATCAGCAGAGCAGCTATTTTCTTCCATTATATCATGAAAAAAGGTGCAAGTATTATTTTTTTAATTTGGCATCTTCAATCCCAACTGAATTGATGGAATGAAAGAGAGAGGGACAGAGAGAATTTTTAACATTTTTATTTTTTTAATAAGAATTATTTTGCATAAATATATATTATGTGTTGTTGTTTTATGATTGCTTTGGCAACACAAATGTAAAACTTTGTCATGCCAATAAAGCATTTTGAATTTGAATTTGAATTTGAATGAAAGAGAGAGAGAGGGACAGAGAATGAAAGAGAGAGAGAGGGACAGAATGAGAGAGAGAGAGAGAGGGACGGAGAGGATAAAAGAGAGAGAGGGGGACAGAGAATAAAAGAGAGAGAGAGGGACAGATAGAATGAAAGCGAGAGAGAGGGACAGAGAATGAAAGAGAGAGAGAGGGACGGAGAATGAAAGAGAGAGAGGGACGGAGAGAATGAAAGAGAGAGGGACAGAGAATGAAAGAGAGAGAGAGGGACAGAGAGAATGAAAGAGAGAGAGACAGGGACAGAGAGAATGAAAGAGAGAGAGGGACAGAGAGAATGAAAGAGAGAGAGGGACGGAGAGAATGAAAGAGAGAGAGAGGGACAGAGAGAATGAAAGAGAGAGGGACGGAGAGAATGAACGAGAGAGAGAGGGACAGAGAGAATGAGTGAGAGAGAGGGACAGAGAGAATGAAAGAGTGAGAGAGAGAGAGGGACGGAGAGAATGAAAGAGAGAGAGAGGGACAGGGAATGAATGGAGAGACAGAGGCCGTACCCTCCTCACACAGCGCATCCTGCTCCTCTCTGTTCCGTGTTAATACTGCGGCGTTAGCCTCTAACACGTTAGCGTCGCTCTCCGGCGCGTCCCCGAGGCTGTCCTCCTCCACAATGTGCAGCCGGTCCTCATCGTCTGAGTCCGAGCTGGGCTCAGCGTTACTGCTGTGATTCGTTACTGCGGAGAAAAGAACGAGACGAGCAAACACGCTCAAACAGCTACCCACAGATCTCTCCTCAAACACATTTCTGCTGCGCTTTCATCGATCTGACACAAGACAATCATAAAAGAGCAAACACCAGGTCTCAATCGTCTGAACAGCAAACACATAGGCCCGTATGCATGAAAGCGGAATTAGGACAGAATAGCCTAGACCAGGAATAAATCAATGGTTTTACTACTGTTGCTATGCATGAACGTGGTATTAGTTAAACTGCGGTATAACTTTAAACCTCGAATAGGGAGTCGTATGCACAAATATGGAATAGCTTAATCTGTGGTGTAAATACCGCAGATTTCCTGGTGTAACTTATACCAGCCAAGGGGAAGGTTTAAGGAGTGGAATAAGACCATTTGTAGCCCGCTCTCAGTGGATGTCTCAAAACTGTACCTTCTGTTTTTAGGATACTGGCGTGAAATGATGTTCAAATTACCCTGTATAGATTGACACTCATTTGAAGATGTACATTTTCAACTCATTTTATACTTGTCTTTACCAAAAAAAAAGTATAACTGAATGCCTGAACAAACATTAAAGGTTGCAGTGCATATTCGTTTAACCGGCAAAATGATCAGCAGTCAGCCTGGCCCTGACTCCAACCCCCTGCATATTGTCCTCGACATGTTCATTTGGCTCCACCTCATCGTCCTCAGCGTCAGCGTCACCCTATTGTAATTAGGGAGTTTCCGCAAACTCCCCCGAAACGTGTACGCGAACATCCATCTTTTGTACATTGACCACAAAACAGCGATCGAACAATAAATCGGCGTTCGCGTACTAGCTCGCGAAAACTCCCTATTCTGAGTAATGAAGCGCGAGGGCAGGCCTATTAATAGATTTGTGGTAAACAACAGCAATAAATCATTGAATAACCCTAAGACTACGGAATAGCTTATTCGCACAATAGTTTTTCCGCGAATAGTGAAACTACTTTTCGTGCAAACCAATTTTCATATACCACAGGGGCTGCAATAATTATTCTCGGTATAAGCTCACACCCAGTACAAGTTATATCTCGTTCATGCATACGGGCCATAAAGTGTAAATAAACTACAGGAATTAGGTTATTTTACCAGGGAAAACAATGCTCTCACAGTGGAAAATAACAATTTTCATGCTGGTTTATCATTAGGCTAACATCTCCAATTTAGGAAACCAGACACAGTCTGTACTCAGGGGCCAGGCCTTTTACTGAGATTTTCATTTATTAAATTCACTTTATCTGCTCAGATACAATGACTTATCCAGAGAAGAGGTGAAGACCACAATGATTATGAACTTTGGATAATTGTGTAATCTGTTGCTGTGTTTGCATAAATATGTGTAGATCTAGCTCTGTTGCTGCGGCTGTCACTGTAACTCTGAAAGCAGAGATATGTTTGTAGCGCTTGAGTTCAAGACAAATTTCACCACAGGGATAATAAAGTATATCGTATCGTATCATATCGTATCCAAAAAAAAAAAAAAAAATCATCGGGGTCACATTTTCAAATTGTGGAGAAATGATGAAAATTGGAAACGATCACAGAAACAAAGCACTGAAAAAATATGCAAAAAATATATAAAGTATTATAATCACAGAATATTATTTTATTAATTGGTTATGTATGTTATTGCCCGCATACTGTAAAAACGGCCTGCCAATATATCTATTGGCCGAACTGTATTGGCCGACCTTAATCTGTATTGGCCGAGTTCAGCACGTGCACAAGTTACCACTGGCCACTGTGGCATTCGCTCTCTTCAGAGAAGCGGACAACAGTCGCGGACCTAGCATTTAGCTCTTTAATGAGTCTTGAAGTCGCGTACTTCAGAAGGCGTAGTCATAATATTGTCATGATAGCACAACATACTTAACTAATTAATAAAAATATTGCTTATTTTCGCATTGCCTTGGTATTGGCCTTTGGGTCGCAGTAACTGTGGCATTCGCTCTCTTCAAAGAAGCAGACGACAGTCGCGGACCTAGCATTTAGCTCTTTAATGAATCTTGAAGTCGCGTACTTCAGAAGTCATGGTCATAATATTGTCATGATAGCACAACATACTTAACTAATTAATAAAAATATTATAAATTGCTTATTTTCGCATTGCCTTGGTACTGGCCTTTGGGTTGCGGTATTAGCCCGAGGCCGCACGGCAACCCTCAGACCAATACCGAGGCAATACGGAAATATGCAATTAATAACATATTGTAATATTTATAATAATATAACATATAATGTAGAAAATACACAAAAATGCAAAATTTGGACTTGATTGTTTTTCCTTTGTGGTGTTCAGGTTTATGTCAGCATTTTGTGTCTGAAATAAAATAAGAGGCCATCTTTGATCAGCCATGAATGCAAGGAGCAATGAGTTGAACATAATGGATATTTTCTCCCTCAGTCTGATAGCTGTAGGGATGTGTGTTGTCCTCTCCCAATCAATCCGCCGTGGATCCTTTCATCACCATATGAACTCAGCACCAGGGCCGCGCATCACTGACACAAACCGGAGTTTTACATACACTGTATGAACTGCGCGCCAGTGCCAGAGTTTTACATACACTGTATGAACTGCGCGCCAGTGCCAGAGTTTTACATACACTGTAGAAACTGTGCACCAGTGCCGCACATCACTGACACAAACCGGAGTTTTACATACACTGTATGAACTGCGCGCCAGTGCCAGAGTTTTACATACACTGTATGAACTGCGCGCCAGTGCCAGAGTTTTACATACACTGTATGAATTGTGCATCACTGACACGAGCCGGAGTTTTACATACACCATATAAACTGTGTATCAGTGCCACGCATCACTGACAGGAGCCGGAGTTTTACATACACCATATAAACTGTGTATCAGTGCCACGCATCACTGACAGGAGCCGGAGTTTTACATACACCATATAAACTGTGTATCAGTGCCACGCATCACTGACACGAGCCGGAGTTTTACATACACCATATAAACTGTGTATCAGTGCCACGCATCACTGACAGGAGCCGGAGTTTTACATACACCATATAAACTGTGTATCAGTGCCGCGCATCACTGACACGAGCTTTAGTTGTACATACACCATATTAACTGTGTATCAGTGCCGCGTATCACTGACACGAGCTGGAGTTGTACATACACATTATTAACTGCGCACCAGTGCTGCGCATCACTGACACGAGCTGGAGTTTTACATACACCATATTAACTGTGTATCAGTGCCACGCATCACTGACACGAGCCGGAGTTTTACATACACCATATAAACTGTGTATCAGTGCCACGCATCACTGACAGGAGCCGGAGTTTTACATACACCATATAAACTGTGTATCAGTGCCACGCATCACTGACAGGAGCCGGAGTTTTACATACACCATATAAACTGTGTATCAGTGCCACGCATCACTGACACGAGCCGGAGTTTTACATACACCATATAAACTGTGTATCAGTGCCACGCATCACTGACAGGAGCCGGAGTTTTACATACACCATATAAACTGTGTATCAGTGCCGCGCATCACTGACACGAGCTTTAGTTGTACATACACCATATTAACTGTGTATCAGTGCCGCGTATCACTGACACGAGCTGGAGTTGTACATACACATTATTAACTGCGCACCAGTGCTGCGCATCACTGACACGAGCTGGAGTTTTACATACACCATATTAACTGTGTATCACTGCCGGGCATCACTGACACGAGCCGGAGTTTTACATACACCATATTAACTGTGTATCAGTGCCGCGTATCACTGACACGAGCTGGAGTTTTACATACACCATATTAACTGTGCATCTGTGCCGCGCATCACTGACACGAGCCGGAGTTTTACATACACCATATAAACTGTGTATCAGCGCTGCGCATCACTGACACAAGCTGGAGTATTACATACCCCATATTAACTGTGTATCAGTGCCGCGCATCACTGACACGAGCTGGAGTTTTACATACACCATATTAACTGTGTATCAGTGCCGCGCATCACTGACACGAGCCGGAGTTTTACATAGACCATATAAACTGTGTATCAGTGCCGCGCATCACTGACACAAGCTGGAGTTTTACATAGACCATATAAACTGTGTATCAGTGCCGCGCATCACTGACACGAGCTGGAGTTTTACATACACCAATTATAACTGTGTATCAGTGCTACTCATCACTGACACGAGCTGGAGTTTTACATACACCATATAAACTGTGTATCAGTGCTACTCATCACTGACACGAGCTGGAGTTTTACATACACCATATAAACTGTGTATCAGTGCCGCACATCACTGACACGAGCCGGAGTTTTACATAGACCATATAAACTTTGTATCAGTGCCGCGCATCACTGACACGAGCCGGAGTTTTACATACACCATATAAACTGTGTATCAGTGCTACTCATCACTGACACGAGCCGGAGTTTTATATACACCATATAAACTGTGAATCAGTGCCGCGCATCACTGACACAAACCGGAGTTTTACATACACTGTATGAACTGCGCGCCAGTGCCAGAGTTTTACATACACTGTAGAAACTGCGCACCAGTGCCGCACATCACTGACACAAACCGGAGTTTTACATGCACTGTATGAATTGTGCATCACTGACACGAGCCGGAGTTTTACATACACCATATAAACTGTGTATCAGTGCCACGCATCACTGACAGGAGCCGGAGTTTTACATACACCATATAAACTGTGTATCAGTGCCGTGCATCACTGACACGAGCTGGAGTTTTACATACACCATATAAACTGTGTATCAGTGCTGCGCATCACTGACACGAGCTGAAGTTTTACATACACCATATTAACTGTGTATCACTGCCGCGTATCACTGACACCAGCTGGAGTTTTACATACACCATATTAACTGTGTATCAGTGCCGCGCATCACTGACATGAGCTGGAGTTTTACATACACCATATAAACTGTGTATCAGTGCCGCGCATCACTGACACGAGCTGGAGTTTTACATACACCATATTAACTGTGTATCAGTGCCGCGTATCACTGACACGAGCTGGAGTTTTACATACCCCATATTAACTGTGTATCAGTGCTGCGTATCACTGACACCAGCTTGAGTTTTACATACCCCATATTAACTGTGTATCAGTGCCGTGCATCACTGACACGAGCTGGAGTTTACATACACCATATTAACTGTGTATCAGTGCCGCTCATCACTGACACGAGCTGGAGTTTTACATACACCATATTAACTATGTATCAGTGCCGCGCATCACTGACACGAGCTGGAGTTTTACATACACCATATTAACTATGTATCAGTGCCGCGCATCACTGACACGAGCTGGAGTTTACATACACCATATTAACTGTGTATCAGTGCCGCGCATCACTGACATGAGCTGGAGTTTTACATACACCATATAAACTGTGTATCAGTGCCGCGCATCACTGACACGAGCTGGAGTTTTACATACACCATATTAACTGTGTATCAGTGCCGCGCATCACTGACACGAGCTGGAGTTTTACATACACCATATAAACTGTGTATCAGTGCTGGAGTTTTACATACACCATATCACTGACACGACCACGAGCTGGAGTTTTACATAGACCATATAAACTTTGTATCAGTGCCGCGCATCACTGACACGAGCTGGAGTTTTACATACACCATATAAACTGTGTATCAGTGCTACTCATCACTGACACGAGCTGGAGTTTTACATACACCATATAAACTGTGTATCAGTGCCGCACATCACTGACACGAGCCGGAGTTTTACATAGACCATATAAACTTTGTATCAGTGCCGCGCATCACTGACACGAGCCGGAGTTTTACATACACCATATAAACTGTGTATCAGTGCTACTCATCAGTGACACGAGCCGGAGTTTTATATACACCATATAAACTGTGAATTAGTGCCGCGCATCACTGACACAAACCGGAGTTTTACATACACTGTATGAACTGCGCGCCAGTGCCAGAGTTTTACATACACTGTAGAAACTGCGCACCAGTGCCGCATTTTATCACTGACACAAAAACCGGAGTTTTACATGCACTGTATGAATTGTGCATCACTGACACGAGCCGGAGTTTTACATACACCATATAAACTGTGTATCAGTGCCACGCATCACTGACAGGAGCCGGAGTTTTACATACACCATATAAACTGTGTATCAGTGCCGCGTATCACTGACACGAGCTGGAGTTTTACATACACCATATAAACTGTGTATCAGTGCTGCGCATCACTGACACGAGCTGAAGTTTTACATACACCATATTAACTGTGTATCACTGCCGCGATCACTGACACCAGCTGGAGTTTTACATACACCATATTAACTGTGTATCAGTGCCGCATATCACTGACATGAGCTGGAGTTTTACATACACCATATAAACTGTGTATCAGTGCCGCGCATCACTGACACGAGCTGGAGTTTTACATACACCATATTAACTGTGTATCAGTGCCGCGTATCACTGACACGAGCTGGAGTTTTACATACCCCATATTAACTGTGTATCAGTGCTGCGATCACTGACACCAGCTGGAGTTTTACACCCCATATTAACTGTGTACACCAGCTGGAGTTTTACATACACCATATTAACTGTGTATCAGTGCCGTGCATCACTGACACGAGCTGGAGTTTTACATACACCATATTAACTGTGTATCAGTGCCGCGCATCACTGACACGAGCTGGAGTTTTACATACACCATATTAACTATGTATCAGTGCCGCGCATCACTGACACGAGCTGGAGTTTACATACACCATATTAACTGTGTATCAGTGCCGCGCATCACTGACATGAGCTGGAGTTTTACATACACCATATAAACTGTGTATCAGTGCCGCGCATCACTGACACGAGCTGGAGTTTTACATACACCATATTAACTGTGTATCAGTGCCGCGTATCACTGACACGAGCTGGAGTTTTACATACCCCATATTAACTGTGTATCAGTGCTGCGTATCACTGACACCAGCTGGAGTTTTACATACCCCATATTAACTGTGTATCAGTGCCGCGCATCACTGACATGAGCTGGAGTTTACATACACCATATTAACTGTGTATCAGTGCCGCGCATCACTGACACGAGCTGGAGTTTTACATACACCATATTAACTATGTATCAGTGCCGCGCATCACTGACACGAGCTGGAGTTTTACATACCCCATATTAACTGTGTATCAGTGCCGCGCATCACTGACACGAGCTGGAGTTTACATACACCATATTAACTGTGTATCAGTGCCGCGCATCACTGACACGAGCTGGAGTTTTACATACACCATATTAACTATGTATCAGTGCCGCGCATCACTGACACGAGCTGGAGTTTACATACACCATATTAACTGTGTATCAGTGCTGCGTATCACTGACACCAGCTGGAGTTTTACATACCCCATATTAACTGTGTATCAGTGCCGCGCATCACTGACACGAGCCGGAGTTTTAAATAAACTGCACAATCGCTGGTTCTGAGGTTCTCGGCTCTGCGTATAGCACCCTTCCATTGTAACACTGTAGTGAGGTGCACAGCACACGATTGTTCTTCCTCTCTGACGCCAGGAGAGAGGATGGAGCATTCACCGCCCTCACCCATACCGTACTGAATCCATCGCAATCATCTCAGCTTTTCAGCTTTACTTTCCCCGATGATGATCACTGAGTTCCACTGCATTTGGAGTGAGGTTTCAGTGTCTTTGCAGTGTGTTTGTTGCAAGTTTGCAGTGAGCTTGCCGAGAATTAGCAGGAAGTTCACAGTGTGCTAACTCACATAAAACTCACTGCAAAATAAGTAAACTCACGGCAAACGCTCTGCAAATGCACTTCACCTCACGGCAATCTCATTTCCTAGACTCAGCAAACTTCCAGCCAGCTAGCAGTGCGTTTGCTGTGAGTTTGCAAAGCATTCGAAGTGAGTGAGCAGTAAGGTTGCAGTGAGTTTGCAATGGGTTAGCAGTGAGTTTGCGGTAGGTTAGCAGTGAGTTTGCGGTAGGTTAGCAGTGAGTTTGCGGTAGGTTAGCAGTGAGTTTGCGGTAGGTTAGCAGTGAGTTTGCGGTAGGTTAGCAGTGAGTTTGCGGTAGGTTAGCAGTGAGTTGGCGGTAGGTTAGCAGTGAGTTTGCGGTAGGTTAGCAGTGTCTCACGTCCTGTTCTCTTCTCCGTCATGTGAACATCAGGCAGCCACAGCAGCGGAAGAGGCTACACCCTCTAATAAGGCACCTGCCGATGACACTGCAAGACCCAGCCTCCTGATTGGCAGAGTGACACATAGACGTGTTCATTGGGCAGGATTTATCAGAATATACATACACCACATATAAACTCAGACACACATATACACACACGTGTGCTCGTACACCCTCGTTCAGAGAATATACATGCATTCACACATATATACATTTGTGACCCCAAAAAATTATCCAGAGCTGTTGAAAACCTATCATGTGGCAACTTGTTTAAAAGAGCTCCACGGTGGGAGCTCTTTTAAACAAGTTTCCAAATGATCGGTTTACAACAGCATATGATTATAATAACTTACAACACTGGGCAACTATAGTTGCCTATAGCACTCTAATGGTTAATGAACAAACATAGACACCAGCACAGGTAATCCAGAAAAACGCCATCACCGTTTTAGCCAGTACGCTATTGTTCTGCAAGAGTAATGATATGAAATCAGTCAGAGAAAGGCGAGAGATTGCTGGCTCTGCTGAATTATTCAGTCTCTGCCCATGACCGTTTCTTAAACGAGCTCACAGCTCACGGCTCTGGAACGTCGGCTCTGGAACATCTACTCTGGAACAGTGCTGAACAGTGTGTGGGTTCATGTCATTAACGTCTGCTCCAAAATGGTACTGAACAGTGTGTATATCGAGCTGCTGTGTGTATCACAACTCCTGTCCCCGTTTAGCAGTACACCTGTGACTGTGATGTTTTGGGCTGAACTGCAGCCGTCCAAAGAACAAGACACACCATTAGCAGCCCTTCTGCGAGCCCAGCGATTGAACATGAGAAAAAGCATCCTGAGCGATGAAGAATCAGCAAATAAGAGATACAGTGGGAGACTGAGGCAAATGACATTTCAGATCAGGATGTGATTAACTCAGCGAAAGGAGCACTTAAACCCTATATAATGTCAAGAAAATGACAAACCACAACTTTCTCCAGTCAGCGACGCAGCGCATAGTTTCTGCCTGAAGGAGGAAAGGCGATTTTCGGTCACCTCTTGTGTTGCCTGAATGCCACAGCAAGAGGGCCACAGAATCCTTTCTGAAGTAAGTGTTTTGTTAATCTACCCACGTTTACCAGGCCGCAGCAGTCCCAGATAAAACACTGAGTGCAGGAAATATCCACCAGCCTCCTCACTCAATGAAGGCATTTTAGCTACACACTGCCAAGAGCGGCCTGACGTGTGGGGTGCTGCCCAAGGATGTTTTACATTTCACTGGATATATCTCAATAAATTAGAATATCATCAAGAAGTTGATTCATTTCAGTAATTTGATTCAAAAAGTGAAACTTGTATATTATATAGATTCATTATACACAGACTGATATATGTCAAGTGTTTATTTCTTGTAATGTTGATGATTATAACTAACAGCTAATGAAAACCCAAAATTTTGTATCTCAGAAAATTAGAATATAACTTAAGACCAATAAAAAAAGGATTTTTTTTTTTTTTTTTAATTTGGCATCTCCAATCCCACCCAATCTGGAATGCCCAATTGGTGAACTATGTACAAAGCTTGCTCGATATCGACCCCTTGCTGCCAACTCAGGAGAACGAAGACAGTTCACGGCTCTCCTCCAAAGCACGCGCCTGTCAGCCACTGCTTCTTATACACTCATTGGTTGAATCTTCACAAGTTCAGAACGAGGGCGGAGGATACCCGAACATGAACAGACCTTGAATCTTCCTGACGAGCGCCCGTCTGGCCAACAGGAGGCGCTTGAGCAACGAACAAAGCTATTTAGCTATTTCCCTTTTCCCGGCAGTCCCTTCCCAATTTGAAACCCTGTAGCGCGATGGCCAAATGTGCGCTACTCTGAAAAAGCTGCCGACTACTGCCGGTTGGTACGACCGGGGCTCGGACCCGCGACGTGACAGTCACTTCTGCACTGCAACGCAGTGCCTTAACCGAGTGAGCTATCCAGCAGCTCCTAAAAAAAGGATTTTTAACGCTGAAATATTGGACAACTGCAAAGTATGGACATGTACAGCGCTCAATACTTGGTCGGGGGTCCTTTTGCATGAATTACTGCAGCAATGCGGCATGGCATGTAGGCGATCAGCCTGTGGCACTGCTGAGGTGTTATGGAAGCCCAGGTAACTCTGATAGCGGCTGTCAGCTCTTCTGCGTTATTGGGTCTGGTGTCTCGCATCCTCCTCTTCACAATACCTCATAGAGTCTCCATGGGGTTAAGGTCGGGTGAGTTTGCTGGCCAATCAAGCACAGGGATACAATGGTCCTTAAACCAGGTACTGGTACCTTTGGCAGTGTGGGCAGGTGCCAAGTCCTGCTGGAAAATGAAATCAGCATCTCCATAAAGCTGGTCAGCAGAGGGAAGCATGAAGTGCTTTAAAACCTCCTGGTAGACGGCTGCGCTGACCTTAGACCTGAGAAAACACAGTGGACCAGCACCAGCAGATGACATGGCTCCCCAAAGCACCACTGACTGTGGAAACTTTACACTGAACCTCCAGCAGCTAGGATTCTGTGCCTCTCTTCTCTTCCTCCAGACTCTGGGACCTTGATTTCCAAATGAAAAGCAAAATTTACCTTCATCTCAGAAGAGGACTTTGGACCACTGAGCAGCAGTCCAGTCCTTTTTGTCCTTAGCCCAGGTAAGACGCCTCTGACGTTGTCTCTGGTTCAAGAGAGGCTTGACACAAGGAATGCGACAGTTGAAGCGCATGTCCTGGATGCGTCTGTGCGCGGCGGCTCTCGAATCACTGACTCCAGCTGCAGTCCGCTCCCTGTGAATCTCCCCCAAAGTCTTGAATGGGCTTCCTGTCACAATCCTCTCAAGGCTGCGGTTATCCCTGTTGCTTCTGCACCTTTTTCTACCACATTCTTTCCTTCCATTCAACTTTGCACTAATGTGCTTGGATACAGCACTCTGTGAACAGCCAGCTTCTTTTGCAATGACCTTTCGTGTCTTACCCTCCTTATGCAGGGTGTCAATGATCTGGACAACTGCCAAGTCAGCAGTCTTCCCCATGATAGTGTCGCCTACTGAACCAGACTGAGACCATTTATAGGCTCAGGTGTGACACCATGAGTCTTCAATACTGAGCTTCTTCACAATATTCTAATTTTCTGAGATACTGAATTTTGGGTTTTCATTAGCTGTCAGTTGTAATCATTAAAATTAAAATAAATAAACACTTGAAATATATCCGTCTGAGTGTAATGAATCTATACAATATATGAGTTTCACTTTTTCAATCAAATTACTGCAATAAATCAACTTTTTGATGATATTCTAATTTATTGAGATGCACCTGTACAATTGGAAAATGGCTGCCCATTCATTTCAATGGAAATTGCTCAATGGCGCAGCACGCCGATATGGGGGCCCTATTTCCGGAGCCACGCGGACATGCGCTGTGTGACTTTTGCTCACACCTGCGTAGTGTGGGGCTCATGAACGCACTGGTATCCGAGGTGTCCATGACAACGGCCCGCGCTCGTGGAACTCCAACCCAGGGTGCGTGTTCACGATCACTTTTCTCCGGAAATGGAACTCTGACCGCTGCAGAACCTTGCGTAGGAAACCCCTGATGTAACTATGAGCGGAACGGAAAAAACATAGCCGCCAGTAAAGGCTTAATCATATATATACTACTCAAAATTTGATAGGGATCATAGGAATTTTTTTGTGAAATGACATGCAAATTTGGTAACTGCCACTGATGAACAATATATTGATAAATGACATGCAGTCAGACACAAAACACATTTGCACGCAGCATTTCATGACATTAAATGAGCGCAGCAGCCTCACGCTTTGGCTTTGACTAACACTTCACCATTTCAACTCAGACGTGTGTGTTGCTTGTTGGTGAAAATTTGAAGTTCCCAAATTTTTTGCATTACATTTAGCAATAACAATGTCTCCTCAACGCCTTAGACGTCGATTGACTTCAGAGCAATGGGAAGATGCATCGAATGCTTGACTCTGGCTTCTCACAACGTCACGTTGCTAATGCACTTAATGTCAGCCAAAGCGTTGTGAACAGAGCGTGGAACCGCATCAAACGTTTGGTACAGCAGCACACCGTCATGGGGGTGGTCGTCAGAGATCGACTACACAACGACAAGACCACTTTCTCACACTTCAGGCACGACGTCATCCTTTCTGGACAGCCACCACCCTATGAAATGACCTTCATAACGCCTCGGGGGTCAGGGTATCCGCTCAGACGATACGGAATCGTCTTCATATTGCCGCCCTCAACTCAAGAAGGCTATGTGTTCGAATCCCACTGACCGTGCGTCATAGGCGTGACCGTTTGGATTGGGCTCACGATCATGTCACATGGACACACAACGATTGGGCTCCAGTTCTCTTTACTGATGAGTCCCGATATTGCTTGGACTTTACTGACAGGAGGCAACGGGTGTGGCGAAGACAACGTGAGCGATTTAATGATGCCTACATCAACGAACACGACCGTTATGGTGCCGGATCAATTATGGTCTGGGGAGGAATAACCAGGAACGGCAGAACGGACCTGCATGTCATGGGGAGAGGGACGATGACAGGGGTACGGTACAGGGATGAGATCCTCAATGTGTACGTAAGACCATACGCTGGTGCTGTCGGCCCTGATTTCATCTTGATGGATGATAACGCCCGTCCCCATCGTGCTAGGGTGGTGAATCAATTCCTAGAGCAGGAGACAATTGTCCGCATGGACTGGCCCGCGCGTTCGCCGGACCTAAACCCTATCGAGCATGTGGAACATGCTGCAGGTCGCCATTTCCGGTCGTAGGGCACAACCCACAACTCTAGAAGAGCTCGGAAATGCCCTTGTTGAAGAATGGAACAACATTCGAATTGCAAGCATCCAGGTTCTGATTGACAGTATGACCCGACGTTGTCAAGCCGTCATTCAAGCTAGGGGAGGCCATACCCGTTATTGACATTAACTGTGGTAATGAAACATCAAACGAACACTGTCTGTTTTCACTTTACATGTCAGAGGTGAAACCATGAAGTGTTCGTGAAAGCCAAAAGTGTGAGGCTGCAAGCTCATTTAATGTCATTAAATGCACTTGCAAATGTGTTTTGTGTCTGACTGCATGTCATGTATCCAATATATTGTTCATCAGTAGCAGTTACCAAATTTGCATGTCATTTCACAAAAAAATTCCTATGATCCCTATCAAATTTTGAGTAGTATATATAGTTTGAAAAACAATTTTAAAACCCAAATCCAATATCAAATGTTTAAAACGATTGTTATTTAACAGGGAAGTAATACTATTGATTTCAACGCGAAAATGTCAGCAAAATAGTTGACTTGCTGTTGTGTAACATGACATAATTCAGGCTCGTGTCCTCTTTAGTTCAACAATGAATAACTACATTTATTGAGTCAGGCAATGCTTGTTTTTTGCGTGCGAGCTCCATTATCTTCTCCGGATTCAAGACGATAAACCGAACACACAACGCACTGCACGTGCCTTATAAACAGATATGTTTTAAAGTCAAGAGCCTTAAACTTTTGCCAATTCTGGCAAACTAATTTACTTTTAGCTAACATAACTTAGCTTCGCGCTTGACTCATAACCATTTCGTGGAGTATAGTAAAATGTGGGTCTACCCCGAAATGTTATGCATATTGTACTGTGTTATTTTTACCTTTGGTTTAACGCTCTTTTTTCTGTCATTCCCCAGAGATATCCGAGCCTCTTGGAGTGCATTGAACAGTTCATCCATGAAGTTCTGCATGTCAGCGAACCAGAGGCCGTGCCTTTCTATCCCCCCCCATTCCCTTTCCAATAAAGTCTGTCTTGGTTATAATTTGAATACTGTCTCATTACATTTCTAAGTGCGAGTTAACATCGATTGTAGTGGTGGTACTCAATTTTATGATAATGGCCGGTTCTGCGAAATGTAGGCTAAGCATTAATTCAAGAATGAAGAATGTTTAATAAATGGTTTGCTCAGCATTATTCGAATTGTAGTGCTATAAATGCACAAATATGGACATAACGTTAGAAGCTACTCAGCTGACACATTATGTATAACGCATCAAAATACAGTAATGTGAATTGGTGCTATTCAAAGTAATGGAAATATTCAATTCCTTTAACGGATATATCATTTTAATATGAAAAAAGTAGGGTGAGTGTTGGCTGTGTACACAGTTCTAGGATGTCACAACAGCGGCCTTAGCTTACTATACATTTTGCCGCGCTACATGAAGCGTGGCAATCGAGTTGCTACATATTATGGCCATTCATGAATTTAAATGAAATGGCTAAAATATTTGCACTGCGCCGCCAGCTCACTTTACCGACTTGGCTACGTCTATAATGTTGATCACAGATGGACGGCAAGGAATGCCCATTGCTCCACCCACTCACATCTGCTGCAGTGCTAAATTCGGAGGAGACGAGAATGTGCTTGCATATGAGGACCTGTTGGTGTTCACGTAGCTTGAATACAAACAAATTTTTTGTTGTTGCTGAGGAACGGGGCATCAATGATTGAAAAGAGAAAAATACACAGTTTCGGCATGGATGATTTGTGACTGTCAAAAAAAATTATTCACGGATTTATCAGCGTGTCTTTCTCAATAATTCCCTATGGAGAAATTTCTTATTGGCCCCCATGGCATCACGTGACTTGCAATATCAGCTTGACCGCTAAGACCGTATCGGCATGCGTTCCAGCCCTCGTTGTTTGTCCAGTTCTCCTTATAGGTCCATGGTGCTGCCCCACACATTTACAGGACCCGACACATTTTACAGCAGCCCCACACGTTTTACAGCAGCCCTACACATTTTACAGCAGCCCCACACGTTTTACAGCAGCCCTACACATTTTACAGCAGCCCCACACGTTTTACAGTAGCCCCACACATTTTACAGCAGCCCCACACGTTTTACAGCAGGGTCATTCCATATGAAATCACCCAAGCTCCCAGCTTGATGGTCTCAGAAATGCTTCATTTGGTGATATTTTGTTGCCTGTGATGAGCAAATTAAATCGCAGGTGGTTTCAAGTTGGTATCTCATTCCGTTCTCAGTTTATGGGCCCCCGAAAAAGGGGGCGTGGCCCACGTTAACCCTCTGGTCACAGTTTGTGACCATTTTCAAAGGCTTACAACCCCTTATTATGAACTAATAAGGATACGAATTTCATTCTTTCAGGATATGTTAATTCTGTTTAATAGTCTGCAACAAACCTTTTAATATAGTGGTTAACCCTTTGAGTGTTTTGCAATTAACCCCTAAACATTGAAATTTGGTGCCAAACATGTCGATTTCAGATGAAATATTATTCAAGTATCCTTAGAATGTCCCCTTTGCCATTTACATTGTTGATAGTATACCTGATGGAGTTTCAAATGAAGGTACAAACATCTTTCTATCCTCATCCAATTTGGAGAAACATTAACCCCTTTTCAGCTAATTACCGAAACGGTACACTTTTTGACCATCATTTTGACCATGTGGGCCTGTTTTGATTTTCAGAAAGTTGGCCTCAAATGAAAGCTTATACAAAGCACTACAAAATGCAACAAAATCAAACTTGGAACAAATACTCCTACTTGGAAAAATAAGACCCCTTTTTAGTGTTATTTGCACATCGGCACAACTACTCTCAGTGTACAGGTAAATGTACATAAATGGACAGGGAAATGTAGAGAAGAAAGGCAGATATGGCAAACATGATACAAATGTTTAATGCATATTATTTTGCTCAATCCAATTTTTCAAACCACACTGAGATTCGGTCCAACTCTTTCTTGGCGATTATATAATTCCTGCCCTTGCCACTCGTGCTAGGAGCATCAACCAACATGATATGCTACAGTGGTACCCAACAAAGATCCTGCCTTTGTGGCCAAGAGAATCGTGGTGCAGGGCCATTTGGATGCATGAAAGATACTTTAACATCCTCGTTTTCAAGGGATTGCTCTAAGATATTGGCCAACCACCACTAGCCATCATATAAGCAGGCAACATATCGACCAGGGGTACAATATTTTAGCTCCACAGGATCGTCCTTTTCGCAAATAAAGGCCATGAAGGGGCAGGTACGGTTGGAAGGGTTTCATCCACATTAGTAACAATTCTGCCTAGTCTATCAAATTATCTTGAAATTACTGGGAATACAAATTCAAGAAAATGATACAGGCTGCAAATGATCAAAGAGCATGCAACTGAAAGTAGAAATAAATGAGTGGAGTTCAGTATTTCCTGTACATTATTGTACATTTACATACACTGAGAGTAGTTGTGCCGATGTGCAAATAGCCCTTGAAGGGCGTCTTATTTTTCCAAGTAGGAGTATTTGTTCCAAGTTTGATTGTGTTGCATTTTGAAGTTCTTTGAATTAGCTTTCATTTGAGGCCAACGTTTTGAAAATCAAAACAGGCCCACATGGTCAAAATGAGGGTCAAAAAGTGCACCGTTTCGGTAATTAGCTGAAAAGGGTTAATGTTTCTCCAAATTGGATGAAGATAGAAGATGTTTTTACCTTCATTTGAAACTCCATCAGGTATACTATCAACAACGTAAATGGCAAAGGGGACATTCTAAGGATACTTTATTTCATTTGAAATCAACATGTTTGGCACCAAATTTCAATGTTTAGGGGTTAATTACAAAGCACACAAAGGGTTAAACACTATTGTTAAAGCTTTGTGGCAGACTATCAGACAGAATAAACATATCCTGAATGAATGAAATTTGTATTCTTATTAGTTCATCAGTTATAACCCTTTGAAAATGGTCACAAACTGTGACCAGAGGGTTAACGTGGGCCACGCCCCCTTCTTCAGGGGCCCATAAAATGAGAACGGAACAAGATATCAACTTGAAACCACCTGTGATTTGATTTGCTTATCACATGCAACAAAATATCACCAAATGAAGCAATTCTGAAACCATCAAGCTGGTAGCACCCCCCATTTTGGGTGATTTCATGTGGAATGACCCAGCAGCCCCACCCATTTTACAGCAGCCCTACATGTTTTACAGCAGCCCCACACATTTTCCAGCAGCTCTACACATTTTCCAGCAGCCCCACACATTTTACAGCAGCCCCACACGTTTTACAGCAGCCCTACATGTTTTACAGCAGCCCCACACATTTTACAGGACCCGACACATTTTACAGCACCCCACACATTTTACAGCAGCCCTACGCGTTTTACAGCAGCCCCACACATTTTACAGCATCCCGACACATTTTACAGCAGCCTCACACGTTTTACAGCATCCCGACACATTTTACAGCAGCCTCACACATTTTACAGCAGCCCCACACGTTTTACAGCAGCCCCACACGTTTTTACAGCAGCCCCACACACTTTACAGCAGCCCCACACGTTTTACAGCATCATGACACAATTTACAGCAGCCTCACACATTTTACAGCATCCTGACACATTTTACAGCAGCCTCACACATTTTACAGCAGCCCCACACGTTTTACAGCATCCCCACACATTTTACAGCAGCCTCACACATTTTACAGCAGCCCCACATGTTTTACAGCAGCCTCACACGTTTAACAGCAGCCCCACACATTTTACAGCAGCCTCACACATTTTACAGCATCCTGACACATTTTACAGCAGCCTCACACATTTTACAGCAGCCCCACACGTTTTACAGCATCCCAACACATTTTACAGCAGCCTCACACATTTTACAGCAGCCCCACACGTTTTACAGCAGCCCCACACGTTTAACAGCAGCCCCACACATTTTACAGCATCCTGACACATTTTACAGCATCCCGACACATTTTACAGCAGCCTCACACATTTTACAGCAGCCCCACACGTTTTACAGTAGCCCCACGTTTTACAGTAGCCCCACACATTTTACAGCAGCCCCACACATTTTACAGCAGCCCCACACATTTTACAGCAGCCTCACACATTTTACAGCAGCCTCACACATATCACAGCAGCCCCACACGTTTTACAGTAGCCCCACGTTTTACAGCAGCCCCACACATTTTACAGCAGCCTCACACATTTTACAGCAGCCCCACACGTTTTACAGTAGCCCCACGTTTTACAGCAGCCCCACACATTTTACAGCAGCCTCACACATTTTACAGCAGCCCCACACGTTTTACAGCAGCCGGGAGCCCCACACGTTTTACAGCAGCCTCACACATTTTACAGCAGCCCCACACGTTTTACAGCAGCCGGGAGCCCCACACGTTTTACAGCAGCCTCACACATTTTACAGCAGCCCCACACGTTTTACAGCAGCCTCACACATTTTATAACAGCTCCACACGTTTAACAGCAGCCCCACACATTTTACAGCAGCCTCACACATTTTACAGCATCCTGACACATTTTACAGCAGCCTCACACATTTTACAGCAGCCCCACACGTTTTACAGCATCCCAACACATTTTACAGCAGCCTCACACATTTTACAGCAGCCCCACACGTTTTACAGCAGCCTCACACGTTTAACAGCAGCCCCACACATTTTACAGCATCCTGACACATTTTACAGCATCCCCACACATTTTACAGCAGCCTCACACATTTTACAGCAGCCCCACACGTTTTACAGCAGCCTCACACGTTTAACAGCAGCCTCACACATTTCACAGCAGCCCCACATGTTTTACAGTAGCCCCACGTTTTACAGTAGCCCCACACATTTTACAGCAGCCCCACACATTTTACAGCAGCCCCACACATTTTACAGCAGCCTCACACATTTTACAGCAGCCTCACACATTTCACAGCAGCCCCACACGTTTTACAGTAGCCCCACGTTTTACAGCAGCCCCACACATTTTACAGCAGCCTCACACATTTTACAGCAGCCCCACACGTTTTACAGCAGCCCCACACGTTTTACAGTAGCCCCACGTTTTACAGCAGCCCCACACATTTTACAGCAGCCTCACACATTTTACAGCAGCCCCACACGTTTTACAGCAGCCGGGAGCCCCACACGTTTTACAGCAGCCTCACACATTTTACAGCAGCCCCACACGTTTTACAGCAGCCGGGAGCCCCACACGTTTTACAGCAGCCTCACACATTTTACAGCAGCCCCACACGTTTTACAGCAGCCGGGAGCCCCACACATTTTACAGCAGCCCCACACCTTTTACAGGCTGAGTCAGACAGCGGAGGAGCAGGTGAGGTGCTGGACGCAGGGACTGTGAGTTTATACTATAGATGGGCTGCAGGGCCCGGTCTCTGCATGTGTTCTTTAACGGTTCCCGTCTGTCTGAGAGTGTACTGTGTTCCACACAGGGAGCAGAGGGACAGCAGGTACAGCCCTAATGACTCCCTCTGCTGCAGATAATTAGAGACACCTTCTGCTTAATTAGGCCTGTGAGGAGTCGTCAGCTATACACCAGCATTCACAGGGCAGCAGGCTGGCCAATATCACGGGAGCGAGGACTAGAGTCAGGATTACGATTAGGGTCAGGATTAGGGTTAGAGTCAGGATTAGGATTAGGGTCAGGATTAGGATTAGGGCTGAGGTCAGGATAATGCTTTGCACCAGGATAAGGACTATGGCCAGTAAGAGAAGTAAGGTCTGGCCAGGATTAAAATACGTGTCAGGGCTACGATAGAAATCAGGATAAAGAGCAGCATTACGGTCACAATCAGGATTGGGACTGGGGTTAGGATTCAGAATGGAGTCACGGTCATTGGCAGGATTTCACTTAGAATCACGATTAAGATAAGTGACAGGGTCATGATAAGGATCAGGATTAAGGTAAATGTAAAGGTGAGGATTAAGATTACCATCAGGGTTAGGGTCAGGATTAGGATTAGGATTAGGGCTGGGATTAAAGTTCTGTCCTGAAGTGTTGCAGGATCGGCAGCTGATCAGTTATACTATACTCAGGTGCTTAAACCCCTTAACACTCCGACGGCCCGCATACGGGCCCATCAGGGAAGTTAAAAACACGAACAGATTTCATTTTACCTTGAGTACGTCCTTTATAGGCATTTTAAAAAAATGTTACCGGAGTGGTAAGGGGTTAACTTTCCCCCATTTCCACACAAATCTCCAATTGCACCCACATTTACATGCACCCCAGTACCCCACTTGCCCCAGTACCCCACACGCCCCAATGCCCCACTCGCC